>CM069867.1:54241444-54841444 GCA_036172795.1 Pelodytes ibericus
GATAATAAACAATGGTCCTTAGTTTGGCCAGAATGAAATGTTTTATTTTACTTATAGATTCTACAAGATTGCCTCCTGCAATAATTTTTAAAGTACTTTACTATGTTACTCTTTACTATTCTCATTGGGTATTTTTTATTAGTCTTTAGGTAAAATAGGGTTTTTAACATTCCCCTTTGATCTTTGCGTCTAACAATCACACTTTCAGGTAACAAGGTCAACAAAAAAAGCAGTGTCAAAATATGTGGTAATAGACATGGAACTCCTGGATTATATATAGTAGGGATACCAAAAGGTGAATGTAAACCCAAATCTGCTTGCATCAAAATACAGACATTTGTGTAATATAGATGACTAAACATAATTTTTTTGCATGTTTTTCCTTCTTATTTCGCTCCACACTCTGCTCTGCTCTCAGATATAATCATAAAGCTGTTTGCGCTTTAACCCCTTCCCGCCTGTAGGACGTTCATTGCTGTCCTACTTTTCAGTGTCTAAGCTTGTAGGACGACATAGAACATCCTGAGTTTACCAGCCTATTATAGTTCCCCACGATGAGCTGTGCACAGATCTCAATGCAGGGACTTGCAGCGGGACCCCATCTGCCAAAGTCTTACATGTAAAATGTAGCTGATGCTCAAAGTGAGCGTCGGCTACAATTTACTAAAACACCTGCAGGACGGCATAGACCGTCCTGACTGTAAAAGCTCATCGCAGCTCTGCGCCATGAGCTGCGCTGCTGATCCCGCTGCAGGGATTTGCATCAGGATCCCGTGTCAGATGAGGCCACTTTGAATGGCCTCAGTCTGACGTATAATGTAGCGACCCTCAAGGTGAGCGCTAGCTACATTTCACTGAACCCTGTGTGCCCGAACTTCGGCAGGTCTCTGCCTATGTCTCCCTGGCTCGGAGCACAAAGGTGCCAGTTTTGTGCTTTGGTCATTAAGGATCAACGCACCATCTGGCACTTAGGGGTTAAGACACATAAAGCTCATTACACAGGGTGCAAGTTGCAGGTGGCGTCGCATGCATGCACATTCAGGTCTGAAGCCACTTGGTTAGAAGAGAAGGCTGGAAAACTCAGATGAAAGAAGGGGGTGGATCCTGTCATATATAAAGAACCTGCAAAATACTGACATGGAGTAGATCAGACCTCCTGACATTTTAAATTGTCAAAAAGGGTCACTTATTTTTGTGGGAGTGGCTGAAGGTGTGGCTATGGGTGTAGCATTTCAGTGACTTTATGGCCTATTAGTAACTGTAATTTGATTAGGGATTTAGAGCAAGAATAAAGTATTTTATTTACACAAATGAATATAAAAACACATTTAATGCATTGAAGCGCTGTAATATAATTATAAAAGACAAAAATTGGGAAAAGGGATTTGGGTGCAAAGGGGTCTGTCCCTCCTAAACTGACTAATTTAAGGGACTCTTGGGAGGTAGAGTAGTTACATATTTTATATATGGATGACTGTTTCTGCTTGAGTGCATTTTAGAATTGGTTATCCCTTTATATATGGTGTTACATTACCATGTTGTGTATATGTCATACAATCTAAAATATATAGTACAAAGATTACTGTAGTTACAAAGGAGTGATAGCTATAGGAAGTCTTCGCCTGCAGTGCCACCCAGTGGCCAAACACCAAAGCATCAGACCAACTGCTGCATCAACATACACGTTATTGTATGAATCTTTCTAGCTAGTTGTACATTAAACGAGTTGTTGTTCATTATATCATTTCTACAAACTTTAATCAATCTTCGCTGTCGGGTAAATTACTTCAAAAACAATGTTCGGTCTTCCGTACTGAGTACCAACTCCAGTAAATTACTGTTCTTCTAAACTTTCCAAATGAGAGAGAGGTGTGGAACGCAGATTCCGGATATGACGTTAACCAAACTAAATACTTCCGGTTGAACTCAGGTAACATAATGAATACATAGAATGGACGAATTGTTGCAGGTTAGTGCTGTTTCTAGGCTCCTTTTGTAAATAAAGATAAAAAGCTTTTTTAACCCCCCCCCCCCCTCCTTTCAAATAACACCCTTCTTATCTATGTGATATTTGGGTTTATTCACCTGCTTCATTTGCATTCAGGTTAATTATTCTACAACTTCCATAAATGAATGCCATTTTGACTCTGTTTTAATTTGATTGAATAGAGCTGGGTTTGCTGTTATTTATACCCAGATGAGACATGCAGAGTTTTTTTTAAAAACATTTTCAAATAAGTATAAACAAATGTTGATTGTTAATTCTAGTTCTCTTATATAAAATTCATATTTTATTTTAGTGGGAACTGACTTATTTTTTCCATTCATATTATTATTACTATTCATTGCTAAAATGCTAGTATATTCAATAGCACAAAACATTTGGTGATATTGCCATCTCTATGGTAAGATAATGTTACAATATTTACATTCAATACCTAGAATTATTATTACTATTTAGTGTATGTGAAGCAGTGTACATATGTGGTAATTGAAAATGTTTAACCAGTATATTGGTAACTAAAACTCACTGTTTCTGAATAGATCTACACACACACTTTTCACCACATTTGGTTTATGGAATTATATTTTGTATTCTTTTTATGTACAACAAGATTTGACCCTATTCTAACTGTGATAATGAACAAGAATGAGATGACCGAGCGGATCTTGAATCTCACCCTGGAGATTATCTGCCTCCTGACCAGAGAGGTGAGATATTCTAATATTCCAGTCCTTATAATTTGGATTAATGGATGCTTCCTAGTACACACTGGCATTACCAAAAATTGGAGTTAGATTCCCATACAGTCATTTTACTGACTCCTATGCTGTACATTAGGCTACATGTTATGCATTTATTTAATTGCATGTGTGTTCTCAATGAGTTTAAACCTTTTAATGGAATCCCCTATTGCAGAATTGGAAGCATTGTTACAGAATCCAGAAAGTTACTTGTGTTTATTAGTGCCCTTAATACAAATGTACCGGTACTTATTAGTGGTCCTTCTTTTTGTCGTGTGTAGACCTAGAAACAATGATTTATGGCATCACTGTGTGGCAAGATAAGTAAATCACTCCTTCACATACCCAATGGCTAGTACATAATGTTTTATGCTGTAGATGCAACTACAACAACAATGTTTATGTGACAAACCCCTTTTAATGTGCAGGATTATATAATTGTGAAAAACCCTGGTGACAGCGCCACACACACAACCAACTCATCTATGGAAGAAGCGATCCGCAGGAGTCACAAACCAATGACGGTCTTTCCATCTCACTCACTGACAGATGACATGGACCGTGACAATAAGATCCTAGAACTGACCAGCAAAATAATTAGTCTTCTGAATGGAGAGGTAAGTGCTGCTGGGAGCTGGGATGTCATGTACCAAGAGAATGTGATGTCATGTGCCTGAATAATGTTTGTATGTTTGTTTTTTACCAGGTCAAAATGAGAAGCGGGGACATTGCTGTCTATTTCTCTGGGGATGAGTGGGAGTATTTGGAAGCACACCAGGATCTTTACAAGGACATGATGGAGGACTGTCGGTCGCTTAGCTCACTGAGTAAGACAAGACTTGATCATTTTCATTGTTGTTCATAAAGCCATCTCACTGTACATTTTTTTAGTAAAAATAAATTGAGAATTAAAGTGTTATTAGAGTAACTTTATATTAAAGTGACATATATTTTAGTGTAGCCTGGTAATTAATATGCCTTTTTTTAACCTTAAAAATGTATGAGATTACATATTCAGTGAATTAATGTACATTATATATGTTGAAGGTAAAGTTGTTAAAGTAAAATAACACCCTATGTGTAATGCGCTATAAGCAATTGATGCTCATTCAATGCTAAAACTGTGAGACTTACGCCCCGAAATGCTAGTCGCAGGCTCCTACAATCCCCACCTGTCTAACAGGTCTCCTAGCTAGCTGTCAGTATGGGCGAGTGCCACATTGGGAGAATCTTAATGCATGAAACACTGCTTGCAAACCATGCCTGAAATGTTGCCATTACTATCCTTTTAGGGATTTGCTGTGGGAACATGAAATACAGGAAGGCATTTTTGTAGAGAGTATGTTTGCTATTGCAGTAGGAGAGGGTTTTTCATACTAGAGAGCCTGTGTGCAAACAAGTACAAATATTTCTATGCATTATACAACTTAAAATCTGTTACAGTCTACAGCAATGTTATCAACCTTATTGTGTGTTAAATAATTGGGTCAGTTTTTTATTTTTAATTTAAAGGGACAGATCCACCAATAGTGTCCAAAATAAGTACTGCATCACGTAGAGCAGGGGCAGGCAACCTGTGGCCCTCCAGATGTTGCAATACTACATTTCCCATACTCCTCTGCCAGTCTCTTACCTCAAAGAGGATTATGGGCGATGTAGTTCAACAGCAACTGGAGTGCTGCAGTTTGCAACCGCACACAGAGCTGGCTGAAACAATGCCTCTCATTCCAAGCACTTGAAACGGTTGAATTCAATAACAGTTTTTTCCCCCGATGTTCACATGTAAACAGCTGCAGAGGGAACCAACCCAGCTCTTTTTCCAATATAAAACTGTCATTTGGTTTTAAAAGAAGTGTATTTTACATATATTACAAATATGGACAACTTACAAAAATTAAGACACGTAGAACTGGTCATTTAAATGGATGTCATGTCCATGGCCAGATATAATGAAGGATTTCATGCATCTATTTCACAGATACTGCAGAGAATGAAAAATGGAATGTGGAGACAAACCTTGGACCAACACGTGTGATAACAAATACACCAGGCAAGAGGCAGAAGCCGAACATTAAAAACGTTCAAGAACAATCCGCACCAAGTAAAGAAGAAAGACTGGCAAACAATGACATTTATACAAAGACTGCACATGTAACTACTCGTATTAAATGGGAATCTGCAACAAATGAACAAAGACTAACAAACAATGACATTTATACAAAGACAGCACATTTATCTAATTCTATTACAGGAGAATCTGCAACTAGAGCGGAAGGAAACGACAATTACACACCCAGAAAATCTAAACAGGTAGACAATACTTGCTTTAAAAATTTATATATAGCCGACACAGGCATGTATACTCCTATGGAATATACATCTAATCGGATAAATGAGAAATCAGGTAAAGTCAGTCCTGAATTTTGTATACAAACAGCATATACAGATAAACATATTAAGGAGGAGTCATGGGAAGAAGTAAGTTCACCAAATGTTGACATTTGTATGCCTACAAAACACACAGAGGCACAATATATATGTAAAAATGCAGGATACACAAAAGCTAATCGGCAGAGGACACATCCGAACACTCCATTAATTCGGGGCAGAAGGAGTGACGCACAGAGACTGCACACCACAGCTAGCGTGTATAACCACATGGAAACTCCAAGTACTAGTAACTTAGATTATGTTGGACAGCATGGGAAGCTCTGTTTCCCGAATTCCGAACAATCCAGCTTGTATTATAAACCAGATCTTGTTAACAAACGGACATGCACCACGGGGAAGTCATTCTTATGTTCTGTGTGTAAGAAAACATTCACCAGCAAATCATATCTTGCTACACATCTGAGGATTCACACCGGAGAAAAGCCATTCACCTGTCCTGATTGTAAGAAATGTTTTATCAATAAATCCCATCTTGTCAGACATCAGAGGATTCACACAGGGGAAAAGCCCTTCTCATGTTCTGTGTGTGGGAGACGTTTTACCAATAGTTCACATCTCATCAGACATCATAAGATCCATGCAGGAGTCAAGCCCTTCTCCTGCTTGGAATGTGGGAAACGCTTTATATGTAGCTCTCATCTGGTCAGACATGAGAAGACTCACACCGATTCCATGATCATGTTTTAAACACGTGAGGAGCTCATCTTCTAGTCCATCAGATGTCTCATATATAAGATTTCCCATTATCCTGTTGTCAGCATAGTAAATAATGGCAGTGATGGCGAATGTCTCTTACTCTCCTTTAAGTTAAAGAACGTGGCACTTGTGACCACCAGCTGCAATTATCTAAAGACAATTATTTTAACAGGCCAACATTGTCTTCACTCCTGTTATGCTTTTCCAGCACATCCCCTTGTACTGAGTGCTGGAGGGCTGGAATCTGGCGATAGTCACGCTTATGCATAATTGGATTTCAGAAGATTTATGAGAACACATTGTCATTTTGTGTAAAATGAATAAATGATTACAGTTAAATTAAGGTTTATTAGGAATATAATCTCTTCAAACTGGAAATAAAACCAAACTACCTTTTCACTATTGTGTGAAAAAATGTTTTTGGAGCATCAATCATCAGATAATTCTGGCTGTGTCACACAGACAGGAACAGTGCTAAACAAAATCATATTTTTATAAAGTAAACCTAGATCAAATAGATTTAAGATGTAGAGGCTGAGTGGGGAAAGGGTGGAGTCAAGGAACTGATAAAGACGCGAGGCAGACTGATGGAGAATGAATGACTGGAGAAGTTGAGGTAAGCCAATGGAAAAGAGGTGGATCAATAAAGGTAGGCGAGATGAGTGAATGAGACAGAGCAGCTGACAATTATTCTATGTTTCAATTAGCAGGGGGCACACTGTTGAAGAGAAGGAATGGGTGATGGAGGCTGGGGAGAGTATAGGGTGGCTGGTTAAGGGGCCAAGTTGTTGAATGAGTGCATGCATATCCCCTAATGGGGATAACCGAATGGGCAATTAAATGATCACATATCTACCAACAACCCCGCTTACCGCAGAATAGTCTTGATTTCAGTGGGGTGTGTCTTACTACCAGAAATGTACTTTCCAATGTCCCTGATAATGTAAAACTAAATCTGCCCAACACATGAGTGTTTTGTCAATCAGCTGGCATAAATGGCCATGGTAGCAATGCACACTCGGCTCACTCACATGCCAATTGAAACGGATCCACCACTCGGCAGCCTGGACTGGGAGACACAGTTTGGTGAGGTATGTAATTGTACATATAAGTACAAGGTTATGCAGTTACTCATGTTTCAATGGCGCCAGCATTGCAGCTGAACACCATCACAGGAGTCCAATGTGCCTACGCCAATCCATAGTTGTTGAGTCATTTGAAAGAAATTCAATATATGTCGGTAAAGTGGATCCACTGTGTGTATCTTGGAGATGTCAAGGGCAGAGGTTCAAATAAATTAGTTCTTAAGGAATTTGTGCAGTTCAAATAGACTTCTATCCTGAGTCCTTTACTTTGAGCAGTGACACAGTTTGTGTTCTTTGGTCACAGGCAGGGATCCCCTGCAAAAGCAATGGCAACATCTCCACTTCTAAACTGTGTGGCATTTCTTGATAGTTGCACACTGCCGATACCTAGCTTTACATTTTTTTTGTCTCTTACTTTTCCCAATTAGAGCCATGAAGATTAAGGAGTTTTTTGGCTACATCTAGAGTTCACTGCAGCTATCCTACAGGGACTTCACCAGCATTTAAATGTAGTAATGTTGCAGGTTGATTGTATTTATCTGTACATGAGGATGGCCACGGTATCTGCCAAACAAACCACTTCCCCACAGACTTATAGAACCACATTCTCAGTCTTGCCAATCTTTCTAACTCAGATATTCATCCTTGATGTTTGTAATGTCTTGGACTGTTCATAATTAGTCGGATTATTATTAATATTGTATACACTGCTGAGATATTTTTCTTTGACACATTATATACAGTCGCTGTGCTCTATTGATTACTAGATAGTATTTCCATGACTGGTCTTTAGATTTGTGAGTAGTTTGTTCTCTTGAGTTTTTCCCCATATATAGAATAGCCATTATATCACACTACATTATTGAAGACAGATTTTTTATGAGACCCATCATCAATTTATCAGATTTTTCCCAGTCAATGCTTCCTCTCTTCAGTCTTCATTGTGGTATAGGCCTTATTATAAGGTAATACTGGCACATTTGATATGAAGTTGGTACCACAGCTGGGACTGATGGGTACGCCTGTGTACATAACCGAAAAGGAGTGACACGGGGAGAGAAAAAAAGATATCAATTGATGTGTGAAGAAGTTCAAAGATATGAACATGACAGCAGATACCTGTGGCTTTAGCATTTCAGGACTGGGTGATACACAAGTCACTCCATGAACCCCCATAATCGGCTATATAATAGATTTTCAGAAACTCCTTATGTATATTCATATGTATAGTCATGTATTGACATATCACAAACTATCAGGGCTGGTGCAAGGATTTTTACCACCTTAGGCAAAATCTCATTTTGTCACCCCCATTGTGTCCTGCCTCCTTTGTGCTCTGCTAATGTATACTCTTTTTAATGGTTGTTACCTTAGCACAAATTTTATTTTGAGGTTAGGGGCACAGCATCAACTTTATTCTTAACTTAGGGGAACAGCATACATTTTATTCTGAGATTAGGGCACTGCTAGTGTTGCCCCCAGTCAGCATTTTACTGGTAGGCCAGTGTCTTGACGCCAATGTTAGATGCATGGAGGCAATAGCTTTGCCAGTATCACACAATGTCACATAGACACACACTGTGTCACACACAGTCACTTACACACACAACCACACAGTGATGATACAGAGTATATAAAACACTTGAAGTTTTAAGCTATATGATAAACCACCCAATAAATACAGTCAGATCAGATGGAAGAAGATAAAAGGCAAAGGTACCACCATAGAATTACAAAAATAAGTGAACACATCCAGTCAGCTACACACAATGCTACACACACATCCAATCAGCTACACACAATGCTACATACACACCCAATCTCAAAATCAGCTACACACACACAATCAGATACATACACAATTCCTATTAGCTGTATTGCTCACCCCCCCACCCACCCCTAACTAAACATTAAACTTCTAACCATTATTTTCTTCTTTATACTGTCTGGTTAGACTGGAAAAGTGAATTATAAAACCTGGTCAGCTTTCAAACATAGATCACTGTTCTTCCTGAGTTTTTTCCCCAATGTTTGTAAGTGTTCAGGCTCATTTGTTAATAGGATTGTTTAGATGATTTCAGCAATATTTATTTTAACATCATTAACTGTGGATGTTGTAAAAGCTGAGGTTTGTTAGAATGTGTTACAACTTAGCAATTCTTTCATGTAGAAACAATCCTGCACCATTAGCTTATATTTGGCACAAGAATCTATTACACCAATATACCTGAAAAATTAAAAAAAATAATTTTTATTCACGGATGTGTTTTCTGATGTCTAAACAAATGTGAGCTATTCCGAAAACATTTCCCACATACAGAGCACGAAAAGGGTTTTTCTCCAGTGTGAGTCCTGAGATGTGTAACTAGGCTAATGTTATGACTGAAACATTTACCACAGAGAGAGCAGGAGAATGGCTTATCTCCGCTGTGAATCCTCTGATGTGTCACAAGATTGGACTTATCAGTGAAACATTTGCCACATTCAGAGCAAGAGAATGGTTTCAGTCCTGTGTGTATGCGCTGGTGAGAGACCAGATTCGACTTATCCGTGAAGCGTTTCCCACAAGCAGAGCACGAGTAGGGCTTTTCCCCGGTGTGAATCCTCTGGTGTGTAACACGACTTACATTGTGAGAGAAACATTTCCCACACACAGAACATGCAAATGGCTTTTCCCCGGTGTGAATTCTCTGGTGTGCTACAAAATTGGATTTGTCGTTAAAATGTTTCCCGCATTCAGCACAAGAAAAGGGTTTCTCCCCTGTATGAATCCTCTGATGAGTTATTAGATTGGTTTTATTAATAAAACATTTCCCACAGGTGGTGCATGAATATGGCCTTTCCCCTGTGTGAATTTTTTGATGTGTCATAAGGTTTGACCTACTGAAAAAACATTTCCCACAGCCAGAACATGTAAATGTTTTTTCTCCCGTACTAACTGCCTGCTGTGTAAGTGAATTATTGTGTACACCATTTTGGTAATCACACAGCCTCTCCTCTATACTAGCTGGACGGCCTGGGGGATTTCCTGTTTTATAAGAGGGATTCCCTCTTGGAACTGCCTTATGTTTAACTGGGTGTAAACTACAATTAAAACCATTCTTATATTCAGAGCATTCATACGTCCTCTCAATACTGTGTCCTCTTTGGTGAGATGAATTGTCTGATTTACTATTCAAGTCTATACCACACTCACGGCCTGTCAATACTGACAATGGCAAAGGGCTTCTGGGCCTATCAGTGTCCAGTTTGCTGACCCCTTCAACATTAGTGCACACTGCAGCTATTTCACCAACAGGTGTATAAATAGCAGTGTTGGTAACATTTTCTTCTTTGTGAGAGGCTGATTCCACTGTAAAATGAGGAAATACATATTCAGTCTGTACATGTTCTGTGGGTGCATGAATGTTCGCGTCAATGCTTTCCTCACACGAGGAAGATTCATGCTTAATGTCCCGTGACATGTACTTTGTCTGTGTGTTTTCTGTACTTGAAAAAACATTAGTGTTTATAAGATTTTCTTGTACCCACGAATCAGTCTTGTCCTTAATGAGAGCGAATGTGCATTCTTCCTGTTTAGTTTCTGTGGCTGTAAAATGTTCATTGTTGGTGACATTCGCTTCCTCACACAAGAGTAGTTGCTCCTCCACATTTTCCAAACGGTTTCTTGGCCTAATCTTTGTTTCATAAAATTTCTGGTGTTTTGTTCCAGGGTTGTTTGTAACTCTGCCATTATCTTTCTTTATACAAGAAGACATGGGGATGTTAAATCCTTCAGGTGTATTTTGGGACACAGCTCCATCTAGAGACACATAGAGACGTTATTAGATATTGCAAGGAAAAATGGGGTAACACTGTAGCAGTTATATTGCACCCTGCAGCTGGCAAATGACTAGACATCAGGGAGTCTTGTGGATGAAATTTTGGCAAGTCTTGTGGGTGCAATATAGAGGCTGGGAAAGTCTTGTAGATGTATGGCAAATCCTGTGGGTACTGTCTGGGTGCTGCTAAAGTCATCTGGGTGCAGTCTGGGGCAAATACTGAGTTGGGCTAGTCCTGTGTTTGTGCGATCTGGCTGCTCTGGCAAGAGCCGTGGGTGCAATCTGGGTGCTCTGGCAAGTCCTATGGGCAAAAGTAACATCCCCAGTACGTGGAATCCAGAGAATATCTGAGTATACCTTTTCTGGTTAAACACTTTATTATTATCATTATTTGTGTGCTCTAGGAAGACATGAGGGTCCAATCTGGGTGCTGGACAACCCCTAAATTTGTGTAATCTGGGTGCTCTTTCAAAATCTGTGCATTATGAATACAAATACACACATATAATGCGTGCACGCATTATTGACACCTTGCAATGCATCATTTGCATTTTGTCGGAAGATTGGGCACTCAGGTCCAAAAACTTTCATCATCAATGTTCTAGAGAATTTCTACACACAACAACATCGTATTGTTGTGTAATACGTTATCTGTCGTTTTAGAATCACTTGATACTAAGGATCCTATGGGTACTGCTACCAATGTACCACAAAGTTTCAGAAATTAACGGTCTTTAAAATGTGCACTGTGCATTTAAACAATGCATGTCGTCTGATCCAGACATAAAGACAGAACCATTTGTCTATGGGTAAGTTTATACTTTGACCTTAAAGTCAGACAAATGCAAAGACTTCTTATAAATAAGTTTCATTTACAATTGACTCCACCGATAAAATGTTAGGGATGACTGTATCAGTGTATCATCACAATCATATATTCTCACTATGGTGCATGTTATCAGGTTTTATCATATTACTATCAAGGTGTTTATTCATGTGAGAGGCAGCAATTCACTTACCATGTGAGTTTAGAGGCAGATGATTTTCTGTTATGATTCCCTTGTAGAGATCCTTGTGTATCTGTAAATAGTCCCACTCTTTCATGGTGAAATAGACTGTTACATCATCACACCTTACAGGAACCTGTCACACACAATGATACAATTATGGGCACATTGTCATTGTTTTATCATAATACTGAATTTCCCCTCATCCCCAGCAGTTCTCACCTCTCCAGTCAGCAGGTGAATGATTGCATTGGTCAGTTGCAGGATCGTCTGTTCACTGTGCCTGTGAGGTGATGATATGATGGGCCTCTGGGATGTGCAGAACTCATTTAACACACTGGGGCCGCTGTGTGTGACACACTCACCTTGCTGGTTCATAATGACATAATTCTATATATTAAGGAAAAGAAACAATAACCTGGTGTTATTTGTGTGAATTTAAAAAGAAAAGTCAGGATTTAGGTTTCCAATTATATAAATAGCTTTTGAGTAAAATAGATTTCACTGGAACGGTTACAGACCTTGCTTAGAAGGTGCAAAACTATATACCCAACAGGTGTGACATGATTTAAAATAATATGACTTGATACTATCACAACCACAGTTGGACTTTTTACTACCATTAACAATATGAGAATTCTTCATGAAAGAGATAATTGCAAATGGAATTTCAAACTTAAAGGGACTGTATCACTAGAAGAATGTTTTTACTGTTAAAGTAGAGAATAAATTACACATTTGCAATCAAAACCCAGTTAATTTGCATATTAGGCCACAGGTGATGTCATAAGCAGGAGACTACCAAGACACATTTAAAACCCATTTTTCTCCTAATTTAGGCATTTGTTTGCAATTTTGCTAACACAATATATCATTATAGATCATTTTTTATTCTCTACATGCACAATACGAACAATATTCAGGTGATACCGTTAAAGACAAAGTAGCATAGTTGGAAAAATTCTCCCTTTCTGCTCAGCCACATTATTTCAACTTTAATAATTCTTTGAACAGAGAGGCTAGTTTCAAGTCCAACTAGTTCTTTGCCAGCTTGATCTTCCACCATGTATGCCATGGCTCTTACTAGCAGAGGATCATCAGAGTGGTAGTTCAT
This sequence comes from Pelodytes ibericus, assembly GCA_036172795.1. Classification (NCBI taxonomy): domain Eukaryota; kingdom Metazoa; phylum Chordata; class Amphibia; order Anura; family Pelodytidae; genus Pelodytes; species Pelodytes ibericus. Next base: position 54,254,364 of record CM069867.1, read on the forward strand.
CAACAGCTGTTTGACTACAGATTATCTACTCCTGGTGATGTGGCTAAAACACTGATTAATTCAGAGCAGCTGCAAATGTTATGTGTGTGTGTTGCTATCCATGTATAGTATATTTATAGCTATAATTTCTTGATGGCCAGTATTCATTTGGTCTAATCTTTATTGGCATACACTTGGCTGCAACAGGGCTCTAGACATTAGCTTTGAGTAGGTTCACCCAGACCTGAAACTACTAAAGGAAAAGGAACACAAGAGAACAATTAACCACTTGTATTTTTGCTTTCTTGGGTATTTTCTTCTATACAGTAATTATGAATAATACAACTCTGACAACTCTTACCTCTCCAGTCAGCAGGTGGATGATTTCAAGGGTAAGGCTTAGGATTCTCTCAGTTATTTCATCTGAGTCTTTGTCCATTATAACCGAGTTTAATAAGGCCCTGGATGCAGTCACTCATCTAGATTTATATTAACCTGAAATGGTTAAAAAAAATCTATTGTGTATGATCTGCACACATTGCTAGAGATTGATTGCACATATATAGGGGTCTTAATGGAAATAAATTCTGGATTCTGGATCTATCAGCAGGACACAATCAGTGCATGTGATTATAACAACAATGCAAACATAATGTATTTGATATTTGTGCCAAGGAAAGTAGGCTGCAAGAACATCACACTGTATCTTTATTTAATTTTATTGACATTAACACGGGGTATAGCATATATTATATACCTTGACGATAAAAAGATTTTTAAAAAAAAAATTAAAATAGCAAATAAAGCCGCCGGGAAAACGAATTGAATAATAAATGCAGCACCAACCTGCAGCGGCTCTTACGCTGTATGCACTATTACCGATTTAACTAGCAGGAAGCTGCGAACCGGCTGTCAGCATGTCACGTTACGTAACTTGCGTTCCAAGCCTCTTTTTCGCTACTGTCTACGGCGCTGAACATAATAATCTTTTATTTTCATGAACGTGTGTGATGTAATATATAGCAGTGATAGATACATGTCTGCTCTAGCATGTTTGGACTGCGTTTGCTGTGATGCTCAGCCATCCATGGTAAGCCACCACAGCCACAGTGCCAAATGATTACTGGTCTAGTCACATGACTTGCTGCAGTTACTATAGTAACGTCACAAATGTGGTAGGTTTAATTGAATGCCCTTATAGATTCCATTATTTTGGAAGGACCACATGCAAGCTAAAAAAGAGAATGGAGTAACATGTTAAAAAACATTTTATAAAAAAAAAGGAATAACCATTTGTATAAAAGTATAAACTGAGGGGGAATGGGAAATAATTGAATTAACCCCTTCACTGCGCATGGCACTTGCGCCCCAGAAGATCCAAGCACCAAAACACAAGGTGATCGGTAGCCAGGGATGCTGGCAGACACCCAAACAGGGTCTTAAAAGATCCTATGGGTGTCAGCTTACAACTTGTGATACCTCCGTATTTTACTGGCAGGCTGGTAAAAAAATTGGCTTGATGCCATTGTTAAGTCTATGGAGGCACTAGCATGGCTGGTATTTTTTTTTTTTTTAAAAAGTGGCAACCCTAGATACCTTGCAATGTCAATGTCACTCTATGCCAGGATTTAGCCCCTCAATTTGCCAGGATTTTGCCACTCTATACCAGGATTTAGCCCCTCAATATGCCAGGATTTTGCCACTCTATGCCAGGATTTATCCCCTCAATAATACAGGATTTAGCCCCTCAATAATACAGGATTTTGACACCCAATATGCCAGGATTTTGCCCCTCAATATGCCTGGTTTTGCCACACTATACCAGGATTTAGCCCCTCAATATGCCAGGATTTAGGCACCCAATATGCCAGGATTTTTCCGCTCAATATGCCAATATTTTGCCCCTCAATGCCAGGATTTTTCCCCTCAATATGCCAAGATTTTGCCCCTCAATTTGCCAGGATTTTCTATGCCAGGTTTTGCCACTCTATACCAGGATTTAGCCCCTCAATATGCCAGGATTTTGCCTCTCAATATGCCAGGTTTTGTCACTCAATATGCCAGGATTTGCTCACTTTTTGCCACCCTCCTTGCCCAGCACTTACCTCCTTGTTGGCAAATGGCACAGACATGACTTAAGAAGACATAATCCCCAATATAACAAAGCTATGTTTACTAGTGGAGTTGAATAAACATATTAAATCCCTATGCATGCTTTCAGTCTATTTGGAGTTGTCCATTTACATTAAGGATTAAAGCAAATACTACAACTCCCTGAATCTTCTGATTAATTTATGGCACATCATGATGATAAAAATGATAAAGAGAACCAAAGAAAGAGAACTGATACAGAAAGAAGCACTATAACCCTGCTTTCCAGTTACAACCTGCTACTGTATTGAGATGATCTACAAACACCTAAAGACTTGTTTCTTTCACAGCTGGTCTCATTCTATCATTTCTACATTATGTCACTATAGTCAATTCTCCTATTAATTACATCCAGTGGGCATACAGGAGAGTGCAGTACTGAGAATAGAGTAAAAACCTTTTTTTCAGGTCCCACCTTCTAAACTAGCTTTCGTAGATGAGCAAAATATTTTTCAAGCAAAGGTCAGAAAAAGTGTTTGGTTTTTATTTTTAACCATTTTTTTAATATTTTTTAACATTAAATTACATAATTTATCTAAAATAATGATATCTTCTTTATAACAATTTATTTATAATGACAGCTAAACACAAACACCACAGAAGTCTTGTTCTTAAATGCTTAATGTTTTATCTGGTGGTACATATTTAATACTGAGAATGTCTTCTGTAATAATATAACAGGAGTATCTGTAATTGTGCTTCACTGGATCATGTTGTCTCCTGTACAATGGAACTACTGTTATATTATAGTTCGTTTAAAATCTATTTTATGCCAAATGTCTTTTTGTCCTGTGATATTTATCTTTGAACCAGCATCAGTATCATATGCTCATTTGTTAGCTGAAGTGCTTAAAACATTGGTGATGATATTTCATATATAGAACTCGTTGACGTTCCATAGTCTTCATGTTCTAAGCAGCTGTGAGACTTATTTAATGATTGCTTCTGCTCAGATTATATGTTGTTGCATATTATAGCACATTAGTTACATCTACCACCTCGTTATTAAGCCAGCTGTGTGGCTTTCATAGATTAGAAAGGGAGACACTTTGGGTTGACTTATATAGATTATTGTATATCAAGGCATTTCACAAAGTTCAGGAAGCAATGTAACCCACCCCCCGAAATATCTATTTTTTTTTTTTTTTTTATTTCCTTTTCAGAATATCCTCTGAACCTAGCTAAAGCTTAAAAATAAAGTGTTATAAAATGGCATTACCTTCCTTGTTCGTTATTATAAAGATATATTTTGGACAATCTCTTTTGTAGAAATCTGTTATCAAAATAAAAATATATATCAAAAGTTATGACAAATATTGCATATCTGAGTTGAATATGAGTTTCGACCTCCAATCTCCAAAATGCAGCTGGTTCAAGAAATTTGGTTACATTTAAATTGACTGGCGTAAACACAGATATTGGAAGATTTAAGAAATTGAGTCATTCTGGACGGACTGTATGGTGCAACTAAGAGGATGTCAAATTCTCGTTCATGAGGAAGGATGAAAATATTATGACCCTGATTTTGGCCACTGATCATAACCCTCAGTCCAGAACGCCTTGCTGTGATAGGTGTTACTATTCTCTCTGTTCAGGGATTGCTGTTTGTTGACAGTCATGGTGTGGATGTCAGACCACTGGATTTTCATACTTTTAAACAATCTGTGGGTATAAAATAAGTCATTAAATTCATAGACCTGAATATCTTTGTATCAATCTATGAAGTCACTGGTCCACTAGAACTCAATTTCCTGACTACAGTAGGGATGAAAAGATGGTTCCATTACACCTAGATCTGAAGTACATTCACAGATGTTCTTGGGCCTGTATCTTTAGATTCCTGCAGCACACAGAGTTACTGTACTGGAGGATGGAAACAGCTCGGTCTGATCACTGAGGTAATGAAGAAACTTTTGGATCACTCTTTCTCCACTATATATTCCAAGCACTCGGTATGTATTTGAAAGCTGTTAGCATTAATCATTACCTTGGATTTCTTTGCCCTTAAGAGTAGAATGGTATACTAACGTCTGCAGAATATGAGTGTACAGCTGTACATAAGTGTTGCAAAAGTAGATGGAATTTTTTTTTTAATGCATAAATAGAAGTCTATTTTTAAACATTAATATGTAATTTATTTGCTTACTGTATGTAATGTTATTATTTATTGTTTTATTCTGGAATGATCATTGCATAGAGTACAATCTCACCTCAGCTCTTGAAGCGTACATTCTTGGTGTCTCAATCCTTCACAAAGTATTTTTATTCCGGATTCCTGCAATTCATCTTCACTCAAGACCAGTCTATCCAGAGATCGGTTGGAAATAATAACCGACTGAAGATCCTTGCTGCACGCTTCTGTCAGACCACATCCATACAACCTGGAGACAAATACGAGGAAAGTAGCTTGATTTATTGTTCTTAAAAGCACTGCGTCATCTAAACAGTGATTGTATTGTGAATGAAGAAAATAAACAAATATCTATATGTTGTGTTAGCAGAATCACAAGCAAATTTGTAAACAAACTCTTTTGCTCTTCTAGAACGTTGCACGTCGCCCTAAATCACAGGTGCCTATATCTCTGTAGAACGGCACAGAACGTCTTGATTTTAAGTGCCCTGTGCTGCGCTACCTGCAGTGGGATCCGCTCTGTCAGATGAGGACACTTTGAGTGGTCTCAGTCTGACATGGAATATGCAGCTGACGCTCAAAGTGCATTTTATTAAGACGCAACATGCTTGAATTTCCGGGTTCGGATACGCCTATATATATATATATATCATGTGTCCATAAGGGGTTAATAAACAAATTAGAAAAATGGTTCAGTTGTGCTATTAATACCTGAGTGGATGGAATAGAGCTTACTAGCAAAGATATATCATATAAATAATCATAGTAATAGCCACACTACCCCTAAAATAAAACTATCTGCCCATGGGCATTTGCCAAATGAAGGTGTATTAAATGCTGTGAGTAATGTTACCAGTGTAGCTCTCACCCCAGGTCTTTGAGAGTACAGTTTGAGTCTTTCAGTCCTTCGCAGAGAACTCTCACTCCGCAGTCTTGCACATTATTTTCTTTTAGCTCTAGTTTGATCAATGATTGGTTTGATATAATAACAGAACGAATATCCTCACAGCAGGCTGAGGTAAGAGCGCATCCACACAGACTACACAGGAAACAAATGCCAAAGGACAAAATGAACAGTTCATCATCATTCCATTTAGAAGCCAAAGATCTATCTACAGATGAAACTAGCCACAGATTACCCACAATGCTTCTACACAATGTGACCTGTAGAACCTGTCCTTTATAATACATTTATTGCATGCTTATAACTACACATGCACAAATGTGTTTAGTCTATATGATTTTATGTTGTTACTCATTTCTATTGCAAAAGGGATATTTTGTTTCTACCAAGGAGTAGGCACCAAAATTGTTTTTTTTTTTTTTTTACTGACAATACATCTATCCCTGCACCCACCGCTAGTAAACCCCTCAACCAGCTGCATTGCAAAAGAACCAGCAGCAAGTACAATGTTCAGAGTATGTCTGTTGTAGGGCTGGATAATATGTGCTCTTCTAGCTATTACTGGAGCCTTATAAAGATGAGGGAGACAAAAGGAAGTGTAAAGGCATCATAGGAACTGTAGATCAGCAATGGCTTGAGGGCCCCATATTACCCAGTCTTGTGTTTAATGGGTGGGCTGAAATATCAGGAATCAGTGGATTTAGGGTATGACCTGGCATGTTCATATGAATGGCTCAAGCCATTGACATCACTGCCAGCAAAATCTCCTTACATGTCCACACAGTGTTTAAAATATAGTTCTCACTTTAGCTCCTGTAGGGTACAGTGTGAATCCCTTAATCCTTCACACAGAAGTCGTGCTCCGGAGTCTTCTATTTCGTTATTACTTAAGTCCAGTTTCCGCAAACATTGGTTTGTAATTATAAAATTCCGGAGATCCTCACAGCAAGTGGGTGTGAGCTCACAAGCACAAAAACTGCATAAAGGAAAAATAATTTCAGTGAAAAGATTAATGGACAAACATCTGGGTATCAGAAAGTACTGAAATCCCCCGAGCACCCAGATAGCTCTTACAGGACTTACCCCAGCACCCAGGACTTACTGCAGCACCCACATTGTACTTACAAGACTTACCCCAGCACCCAGATGGCTCTCACATGACTTTCCACAGCAGCCCCATTACACCTAGGATTAACCTCAGCACCCAGGACTCACCCCAAAGCCTAGCTCTCACTTTGCGCTCCCTATGCCTCTGTGGATTCTGAGCATAGGGAAGTCATGTGACCCACAAAGCTCTGATGTGTGCGGAGCGTAATGTAGCCTCAGAGGATGTCTGTGTGCCGGGGCAGCGCACAAAAATCATTTTTCTGCCCTACGTCCCTTACACTTTAATCTTACACTTTAATTACACGCAATTCAAAACTACTACTAATAATTTAAAGCAGGCAAGCAGAAACTGATACATGAGGCAGAGAGCCCAGCTCGCAAGCTTCCAATACACCCACACACACACATATAGATAGATACTTTTACTATACTATGCTGACATCCCGCGATACTTTGTGACGTCACGGAGGCGTACCAGAACCCAGAAGTTCGGGCACGCCGGGATGCCAGAAATGTAACTGAGCATCCGCTGCATTTCTTATGTCAGACTGAGGCCACTCAAAGTGTTATCATCTGACACTGGGGAGCCCACTGCAAGTCCCTACAGCGGGTTCCCCAGTACAGCTCATCACAGGGAGCCGCGATGAGCTGTTACATGCAGGATGGTCTATGCCGTCCTGCAGGCTTTTACTGTAAAATGTTGCCGACGCTTACTTTGAGACTACATTTTCTGTGTCAGAGTGACCTGACAGTGGGGACCCCACTGCAAATCGCTGCAGCGGGATCCACACACAGCTCATCGTGGGGGGCCGCGATGAGCTGTTTAGTGTTGGACGTTCCATGCCGTGCTACCAGAATCTTGGCACTCAAAAGTAGAACGGCATGGAACGTCCTATAAGCGGGAAGGGGTTCAGCATGCGTGGGATAGGCCTATGATTAAGAGGTTAATAATTGGCATATGGGATAGATGACATTAAAAATTTCAGGTTGATTGATAAAGGAATTGCGGCATTTATGCTAAAATAGGATATTTTTTAAATATATTCCACTCATAATACATTTTTGTTATTATGGCAAATATTTAGCAATTTGCATATCAATTAACCACGTTTAAAATATTTTTTACTGTCATTTTTGGCCCTAAAATGTTCAATTGAAATCCCTGTATTTTTGAAGTAATGTCCAAATTCAGGGTTTTATGACTAGAGGGAATGCTATTCATTCTCAGGCCAAGTTACACAATTATCTCAAATTCAGAGATAATCTCAAAATGTATGCATATGCACATCAGGTCTACAAAGGAAAATTGTCTCTAAAATTTTAACTTTTTCTTAAAATGCAAAAATAAAAAAAAACTTTAGTGTCAATGGTAAAATTGGAAACTTCATGTAAACATTTCAAAATACAAAGCAATATAGTAAATGAGAACAATACAAACGTCTCACCATAGATCCTGTATCTGGCTCCTTGAAGAACGCAACAATGGCAAATTATATTCCGTGCATGAATTCCATCCATCACTCTCACTCACAGGGAATTGGCATAAATTAAAGCTACAAAACGGAAAAATTAACCCCTTAGTGACAGGACTATTTTGAAATGATTGTACCCTTTGTGACAATAGCTGTTTTTTTTTTTTTACATTTCTGCGGTATTTGTGTTTAGCTGTAATTTTCCTCTTTTTCATTTAATGTTCCCACACACATTTTATACTGGTTTTATTGCCATAAAAAGGTCTTTCTTTAGTTATCATTATTTTCATATCATATTTACTATAAAAAAACAAACCACTTTTTCTAAATTTAACCAGAAAAGTATTTTACACAATTACCAAAAAAAAACCAATCCTCAATCTAAATATTTTTTGGCCCAAACCCTAATCATCACCATAATTCTAACCCTAACCCACCTGTAACTCTAAGTAAAACCCTAAAGTCTATTTAAATCTTTTTTTTTTGGCCTGCAATGTTGCCGACTGTCTCTAGAGGGAGTCTAGCAGCAGCGATAAAGCTGATTTTGTGAGTCTGAGCCTCCGCCAGAAACTTAATTCTGGGTTGTGCCAGCCCAACCAATGTATAAAAAAATCAGGCACTTATTAAGTATACTTACTAAACAGCCAAACACTTGTGTAGTGCTGCACATAAAAGTTTCTGTTCTTTTGGACCCATGGTAACTTCATGGAAAGTCAGTTTATGGAAATGGGCACTTTTCTCCAAGCAAAAGGAAAGTGCTCGAAAATTGATGTATGAACCTTGAATGTCTAGGTGTGAAAAGGAAGGCATCATTCTCTTCACAAAGTCTACGTCTTGAGTCTCGTTCAAGCAATGTAGACATTCATTAAGACCATAATCATTGCATTTGTTTAGCAGTCTCTCGATCAGTTCCGAACTAGCCTCTTGCTTCAGCCATTCCTCCAAGAAAGATGTGATTTGCAATATAAAATTACACCTTAAGGTTTTCTCCATCTCTTTTCTTTGCTCTGAACCAGAGAGACCAAACAAAAATTGTACAACTAACCCTAAGTGCGGATGGCGCTTAGAAGACTTCAGCAAAGTGGCGATGTTCCTCTGACCTTCTGGAGAATCTGAATAAACAATACTTTCCTCATTCAACACATAGTGTAAGGCAGCAAAAAACTCCTGTATACTCAAATGAATGAAGCTGTAGTAGGTGTAGGTTTCGATATCCTGCTGAAAGATGTTCTCATTCAAGAAGAGAGGTTCTAGGTCTTCTGCCAAGATGCCATGCTTCCTTAAATCTTCTTCACTAAACAGTACTTTCCTGTCCCAAACTCCCTCCAAGGCCATCGAGGTCAGTTTCTTCAGTAAATCGATATCATGAGGTTTGGATTTTCTACTATGGTAGATCAATGAATTCTTTAGGTAAAGCAGGTAAATAGAGGTCGTTGTTTTGGACTGAATCACTCGGAAGCCCTTTGACAATTGTTGTTTCATCACAGTACATACAATCCAGCATGTAATAGGCACAGCACACATAGTGAAGAGAGTTTCATTTTCTTTTAGGACACTGAGAGCCTGGCTGGCATCTGCCTCCTTTTTAAAGAAATTATAGAAATATTCCTCTCGATCCTTTTCTGTAAAGCCCAAAACTTCAACGTAGCGCGGATATTGAACAGATTCCTTCAGATGGTCCAAACCGAAAGGCCTGGAGGTGATAATTATCGAAGCTTTATCAAGGATATGATTTCCAAGTAAACTTTTTAAAAGTATTTCTCTTGAGGTCTCCTCAAAGGGATCCCCACAAACCTCTGTTTCCTCTGAAATGGACAGTTTTAGCTCATCAAAACCATCAATGATAAACAGGATTCTTTCCGACGCCTCCAATATTGACTTCATTTGACTGTGTGGGCATTTCAGTTGGCACATTTTTGATAAAAAGCCAACAAGGCTTATTTTACAAGCAATGTTGTTGATTTCTCTGCAGCTCATATAAAATACATAGTCAAACTTATCCTGATACATATTTTCGGATGCCCAGTCCAACATGATCATCTTGGCTGTCATAGTCTTACCAATACCGGCAGGCCCCAGCAACAGTACAACTTTAGGAATGATTTCCTCCTCATCTGGATTAAACAGATCCTCAATAGTTGTTGGTGAATAACAATCGGACTCCCGCTCGGCCATTAAGTCGAGATGTCTGTGACCTGTAGATGTTATTTCATGTATCCGTTCCTCTTCATTACGATGCTGCTTTATCAGCAGTAACCTGGTATATCGTTTCTTCAAATTCACACTCTGACCAAGAAGTGCATTTTTGTCTTCAATAAGCTGGTATTTTTTTTTCACAATCTCCATATATTTTTTTTTACAATCTGTGTATTACAAAAAAACATAGCATAAAAATCTAACAATATACACATTTCACATTTATTATAAATACACATGATTGTTACTCCTGGTCACTTTTGTAAAGACAGAGGTGGTTTTTCACTAATCCAGAGCAGAGCAAGATGCAGCCATCCATAATACCCATAATCCCGAGGCTTGCTTGGCATCATGGTCATTGGTGACAGCTGGTGGGCAGCATGTCAAGTCCTGACCTAAATGGTGAATTATGTAGTGTTCACAACAGAGCTGCAAAACTTAGACCATCAAGAGGACCTAGTCTTAAATTAGAGGGGCAAATGTTTAAAACTAGTATCACAATTAATACTTTACTTAGAGGGTAGCAGACGCATGATCAGCCTCCCAGCAGACGTGAAGTCTATTTACTGCATTGTATTTCAGCATTTATCTCTAATCACATGATAGAAAATGACACAAAATTAGAGCCATAAACAACAGAGGTCATAGCAACACTTATCAGGATACCCTCCATAGGGTAATGTCATTTAAGATATCAAGGGAACCAAAGACCTCTGGTCCTCACTTGGAAGTTCATTGGATTTTGTTTTTATGTTACTAAATGCTCTTCATCCCATGTTCTATTCAGTGCATTTCATTGGATGCCATTTACAGAAAGCACATGCTTTTTTTTAATGTGTTCAGTGTTTTTATAAGTTTTTTTTTCCTGTCAATACCATTTTCCATAGCAACTTACATCATGGCTTGACAAATATTTGCAGATATAAGTAGCCAAACAAACCAATTCGAGTGCCAGAGTAGTTATTTTTAGGAGCCAGGGAAATGGTACATCCATGGATTTATATGTAAAACACATGTACACATATACGTATTTAATTCATAAAAAGTGAGGAGCCAGAACTAGATATTTTACTAGCCATGGTTCCCTGTATCCTGGAATTTGCCAAGCTGTTGCTTATAAAACTGGAATTAAAATGTTTGAATGTAGTACAACTGCACGTACCTTCCAAATTTCCATGTGGAAACTTCTTCTTTGCTGTAACTACAAGAGATAGGTATGTGTTATAACACACTTAAGGCTTGGTGACATTGATTCCCACTAGCCCCCCCCCCCCCCCCCCCCCAAAAAAAAAATATTGTATGTTTGCCAGCAGTAGTGCTTTATTATGGCCTACATTTTTATTGTAGATAATAACCTTTTATCTATGCCTTGATTCCTAGAAAATCTAGATGAAAAATCTATTGGCCTAAAGCTAAAGAGCAGAAATAGATGCCTCAGAGTAGTGAGAGCAGACATGTGCTCAGTGGTAATATTTGAGGCATGTATTGGCGGGTAATTTTTATCACCAACCAATGGTGGAGCACTAATTCTTATTTGCACATGAAGATGACCGTGTGAATTATACTTTTTGTATATTACAGGTCCACTTGGAATGTTCTTACCCATCATTCCTCGCTGCTCCTGGATTTTTTCTGCTGGTCCTCTCAGATTGCTCTTCATGAAGACCTGAAATATCACATCCAGAGCATCCATCTCCCCGTAAAAATCCATAAGAAGCCGTGCTGTTTTAATGCGGTTGGCACTTTCCAGACATCCATACCCAATGGCACCTTTATCTTCAAAGCGAAAATCAGACAACTTGTACTGGAATAGTTCAAAATCTTCTTGTTTCAGAGCAGTCAAAGAATTCACGAGACAGTCCAAAACAGTGCAGTTTCCATCAGTTCTGACAGCAGAAAAGGAACCTTTATAAGAGATAAATATGAGCTTTGAAATAGGTGAAGGGAGTAAATTAACCCTTTCACTCCCACACTCTCTCCACTGTCTCAGCCGGGCCAATAGCCCGCGTTCGTGACAGTATCGATTAGATCCACCCAGTTTTACTTGGAAACGTTTTCCTTTCTTCCAATCTGTGTCTTCTAGAAAGTTAACAGGTCTATTCAATAAAGAGAGAATTGCAGGGAATTGAGATGGGAATATGCAACTTAAGGCCAAAGTAGCCGAGTTGGAAAATCCTCCCATTCAGCTACATTGGTCTAAAGCTTGAAATTCCCAACTCAATTTCTTGTAATTCTCCCTTTATTAATTAGACCCTTTTGTTTATTTATTATTTATCAGAACGTCGATAACCAAACTATTGTGTTTACTTACGACTCTTTCTATCTTGTGCCTGAAGCTTTTCTGCTGGTCCCCTCAGATTGATAGTCATGAAAACCTGATACACTGCATCCAAAGCATCGCGCTGTCCGTAAACACCTTCTAGCATGGAGGCCGTTTTCATTCGGTTTGCACTTTCCAGACATCCGTACCCAATAGAACGCTTATCTCCATAACAAAAATCTGACAATTTACATTTAAACCGCTTGAAATCTTCATCTCTCAGGTCATATAGAACATTGATAAGAATGTCCTGAACTGTTTCTTCAGAACCTGGGGAGGATATGTTAGTGGTGAAGGTAGGAATGGTTTCAAAGTCACTGCATTACATTAAAGTTTAAAGGCACTGTCTGGTTCCAAAAATGCATCTTCCAAATGTTACTGCATATCAATGTGCATTCAAAGTACTTTAGAATGCATGTTTTACATTTTGAATTACTTAAAATATAAAAAAAACAACCCTTACAATTATATGAATCTGTAATATTACAGCAGTTTGTAAGAAACCAGAACTGCCCACACTAGCTGAGTAAAAGTAAATAATTTTTTTATTTGCTGCAGGAACCAATTAGAATAATTTCATTCAGATGAATTGCATTTCCTGCTTCTCTAGTGATGTCATCAGATAATGCGTTGCACTGTTAAGAGAACCTACTGTGTACAAGGACAAGGTTTTCACTTTTCAAACAATGCATTATACTCCAGCAACACAGGAAGTGACTAAACAAAACAAAACTTTAAATGCGCAGTGCTCATATAATCAGTGCTGCAGCACATGTAGTATATATGCAGAGTAATCGCTGGGGGAGGGCTTGAGTAAAATATTAAACATGTGATTTAAGCATAATGTCTACATCAGCTCACACTGGAAAACAAGCCTGCGCACTATACAAGCACTAGTCTTCATCTTGCACCAAAGTGAGTTTGGGGACTAGGCTGTCCTTTTAAGAAAGACAGTCTGGACTTACCATGTGGAGTGAAAGCAGACATTATAAGATGTAGTCAGACATCATCAACAGTGAAACTAAATGACCTGCAAAGAAAGCATAACATTCCTCAGAACACATAATAAAAGAGATTATAAACATGATAACAATATATAACTTATATATATATATATATATACATACTACAGAAAAATAATGGATCAGCTATGCGCAGTGAGCAAGCGTGAAGCAGACAGTGATCCACAGATGTTCAGTGTATTGGTCTGTGTCTCCATTGTTAACGGTTTGCATTCCGATGAAGCTCATCCGCCCTCATGAAGGAGCCATCTGACTGGCAGAGTATCATTGCAAAGGTATGCTATAGAACAGCTCGAATGTATAGGTTTATATACGGTATAAATACATACATACATTTTTCAGCTTTTCTGCGAATCAGGTGACAGACACTTCACGGGGTTTGGGAAAATGACAGCAATGGCAATATCCGCCGAGCGCTAAACACGAGAGGCGCAGGTTTCAGCAATAGCAGCCATGTGGTGGAGACATTTATTGTCGGGACCGCATAGAACTTTGCTCTATGGTAAAATGGTCGCGCATTACACTTCAGCACTTTCAGCGTCATAGTTATCGTCGCCCGTAAGCTCTATCTATGGTATTCATTACTCATTAAAAGAACATCCTACAGGACTGAGAGCGAGGCTTGGAACACAGACTCCCCAGAATGTAAAGTCTTTGGCACGTGCCAGTTTATCTTCTGACCCAAAGCATCATGCCTGTGCTGATATTCTCTCACTGCTAGTTGGTGGCATTCAAAAACAAAGGTCTCTCTCATGAAATCAAATGCCCCAGTTGCACCCCCAGAACAGTTAATCTCAAGGAGGCATTGGCTTTATGTGAAAAAAAGACCACTGACATTTCTGAACTGCCAGAAATTACATCCAGTAATAAGGAAGAATCAAAAAAAAAAAAAAAAAAACATTCCAAAGGCTTGGTTGTAGACAAATGTAGTGAATGTGGCAACAATTATGATAGATAATCATATAGCGAACCTGACCAGACAGGACACAGCACAGAAAATATCTACAATAGCTCTGAGTGTCAGAAATGTCTTGCTAATAAATCCAAGCAAAGGGCTAATGAAGGAAAGAAGCTGGCCTGTTCCAAATGTGGGAAAGAATTTTCCTATAAATCACAGCTTGTAACACATCAGAGGATTCACACCGGGGAGAAGCCCTTCTCATGCTCTGAATGTAGGAAATCCTTTACTTGCAGCTCACATCTCGTCGCACACAATAGAATTCACACAGGCGAGGGGCTCATACTCCTGCTCTCTGTGTGACAAATCCTTTACCAATAGTACGAGCCTCGCTGCGCATCACACAGGGGAGAAACCCTTCTCCTGTTCTGTTTGTGGGAAATGTTTTACCAATAGCACCTATCTGGTTACACACCAGAGGGTTCACACCGGGGAGAAACCCTTCTCCTGTTCTGTTTGTGGGAAATGTTTTACCAATAGCACCTATCTGGTTACACACCAGAGGGTTCACACCGGGGAGAAACCCTTCTCCTGTTCTGTTTGTGGGAAATGTTTTACCAATAGCACCTATCTGGTTACACACCAGAGGGTTCACACCGGGGAGAAGCCCTTCTCCTGCTCTGAATGTGGCAAGTGTTTCACCGATAAATCCAGTTTTCGTCAACACCAGAGAATCCACACAGGGGTGAAGCCATTTTCATGCACTTTATTTGGTAAATGTTTTATTGATAAATCAAGTCTCCTTAGGCATTTGATAATTCACAGCAAAAAGAAACCAATAGTTGTTCAATAAAATATGTCACAGTAATGGAATGAACATTACACCTTAATACACCTAGAACCTGTTATATTGGGGTTCTGGATAGGACACACCTGATCTTCCTTCTGTTTCTTTCTTAAAGGGGAAGTTTTGGGGTGACACTTGGAATCCAAAGAATCATACTGAGTGCCTCTTTAGATCACTATGTGATTCTCTGGACCATGAGCACTGCGCTATAGTGGGGCTTACCTCTACTTTTGGTTGAAAAGAAATACATTTTCTATGTAATTCCTCAGGAGGTGTAACTTGTTGTATCTTCCAGTAAGTTTACATAGTGTTGAGTGTCCTCAGACCAGCAGATGACTGAGCATTCAGGCACTGGGTGCCCATTAACCATAGAGCAGTGAGACCTGTGTGTTAATATCAGATACCATCACACCCTAGTGTTAGGGATCACAGATACGTCAGAACACGGCCCTCTTTTCTCCACCCTTGACCAAAAAGATCACAGCCCCCCACCCAAACAAAGGTAGGAAAAAAAAAAAAGAGCTTCATAATAGTTATAGTCCACAGTGCCAAAGGTAAGCCACTATGCTTAGCTACCAGTATGGTTGACAGAGTTTTATAGCTATAGAGTGTGACTAAACTTAGGCTCTCCAGATGCCCTCTCCCTGTATTATGTATGACCATTGTGTTCTCAGATTATTATTTGTTAAAACATTTATCCTTTAATTTTTTACAGATGCATGTGAAATGCAGATGCCTGTCAAGGTTTAGCCAAATCCACTTTATATGGGGCAATTGAGAATGTGCCCCCCCCCCCACATTGCACACCCAGGGCATGCCCCATTACCCACATTGCACACACATTAAATACCCCATCACCCACATGCACCCATCAGCCCAATTACATGTCCCCATCACGCACATTGCACACACATCACATGTTCCATTACATGCCCCCATCACCCCAGAACTTACCCTGGGCAGCGCTGTTCCCTGGCGTCTAGTGGCAGGCAGCATGGTGTCCTTGCGCGTGTCTGACGTCAGCGCACCGGCTCAGGTGACCTGTCGGCACACAACCGTCAAACCGCACGGGGAGCCCAACCGGCAGCATGGAAGTTCGTGTGCCTGGTTGCAGGCAGAGCCTTGGTGAGGAGGGATCTTCCAATCTTCTCAGCTCTGGACTCTGCAAGTTATTTTCTTTAGAGGGGCAGTGTTTTTTACCCTAGGAACTTTCTTTGTCTTATTCGCACTAAATACAGCGCTGCCTATAACTGCTTTTACAAGATTTTGGAGCGTAACTGTGGAAATTTCTGCCCATTCATCCTCTTCATTTAAACAATGGAGCCCTGTCTGATCAGTTTATTTCTATTGTCCCCTTCTTTCTGAAGAAAATACGCTTACCTGGATGCAACTTAAAGGGTCAGTTGCCCTTACTGTGTAAAAAAAATATTTTAGGCAAGTACTGCATTATGTAACGTAAGGAGACAGATCTGTTTCATCCATTATTCCGCAACACTCCCTCTATCTGCTAGAAAAAGCTATACAAGTGTAAGCCAGTTACTGCTTCTGTTATTGCAAGTCTGGTCTGTCTGTTCAAGCCATGTCTACTGGATGTCACTTTAGTTTTAATATCAAAAGCTTCATTGGACGCAGTGCTCTTGGACAGCACTGGTGCCTCACGTCTGGCATGAGGCCAAGGCTATGTCAGTGGATGCAATAGCATGGCCGGTGTTCTTTGGAAGAAAATTTGGCAAGCCTACCCACTCTTAAGACTTGCTAGACTGGTCAATATTAAGCTTATTGGTTATAATGTTGTCTGTTTATGCGAACAGCACCACCAGGACATGTTCAATAAAAGTATAACATGTCTGCTCATGCTCAAAGCAGAGTAAAATTAGAATTGGTCCCTGCCCCACTGACTGGGCTCTCAATGCCGATTGGTCACTGATTTAAAAGGTCTTGCCTAATACCCATGGACAAGTACATATATCTGATTGTTGTGTTATCAGAACCTGCCTGGTTGGCAAGGGACAAGACCCAGGTCATTGTTACAGGACAGTGATTTCTCTGCTTGAACCACTAGTGAATAATATGTAGCCTTGGTACAATCTGCACATCCCAATAATGCAATCACAGCATGTATCTCGAGTTTAAACATGTTTATTGGGGATTAACAGGAGTTAGTGATACAGAGAATAAAGGTAAAACAGTGATCCGTGTACATGTGTAAATAAGTGCTTTGGTTCGAGCTGTAGACTTAACTTATCTACAATCTCTCTCTGTTTAGAAGAACAGTCTAGTATGCTCCTTCCCTAGGCAGCCACCTTACACAGATTAGTATGAGCATCACAAACCAATCTCTAAGCACTGAGCAAAAGTCTGCTCCTCTTGGCTATTCGCCAAGTACAGTCATGTAAAACTAACACATGGTTAGCAACACAGATATAAAGTTATGAGGTATATCCGTAATAGTCTTACTACAAGTCAATGAAGATAAATAAAGGTGCATATTAGTGCTAAAAAAACACATTTCTAATAATTAAACATTTTAATGCTTAGTATAGAGACCAATAACACTTAGCTGACTTGAATACATTGGTTTATGTGGAACAGGATTGGAATGACGTCTCCTATAGACGTGCAAAACTAAAATTTCCGTTTCGTTTTCGTCCATTCGGACGAAAATGTTATTTATTTAGTCTAAAAAGAATTTCGTTCATTACTGCATTCGTTTCAGACGAAATTCGTTCATTATTTTCGTTTCGTTTTATTCGTTCGTTTTATAGAATACGTGTAATACTATTGGCCTTCTATAAACCGAACGAGAGCCCCATTCATAAGAAATTCTTATGAATGGGGCTCTCGTTCGGTTCATAGAAAGGCAGTACTACACGTTTTCTATAAGCCGAAAGTCTATAAACCGAAGGCCGTTCGGTTTACAGATTTTAGGTTTATAGAATACATAGAATTACATGTCGTACGGTTTATAGAATAGCAATAGGATAACATGTATTCCATAAGCCGAAAGTCTATAAACCGAACATTCGGTATATAGAATTTCGGCTTATGGATTACATGTAATACTATGGGCTTTCTATAAACCGAACTAGAGTTCCCATTCATAAAAATTTATGAATGGGGACTCTGTTTCGGTTTATAGAAAACTAAGAAGTTGAACGAATGAACGAATGGTTTAATATAAACGAAAATCATTCGTCCATTCGTGCTATAGTATTGGCATTACTATAAACAGAAATAGAGTCGGTTTATAGAATGCCAATAGACTTACATGCATTCCATAAACCGAAAGTCGTTCATTATGTTGGTTTATGGAATGTAGTGTACTATGCTATTGTATTCTATAAACCGACTCTATTTCGGCTTATAGAATGCCAATAGTACTACGAATGAACTAATGATTTTCGTTTATTAACCATTCGTTCATTCTGCTTTCGTTAGCATTTTCATTATTCGTTTTTTAAACGAATGAACGAAAATGCTATTTTCGGACGAAAATGCATTCGTCCGAAAAAAGAATGCACATGTCTAGTCTCCTATAACATTAGGAAGAACAATAAATGTCTTAAGTTTTTTTTTGATCCCAGTCCAAAAATATTGAAATGTGGACAGATACATGTCCTCACATTAATAAAGAGCAAGTGGCTTTTTCTCAGTATGGGTCATTTGATGCCTAATAAGACTTGACTTAAACGTGAAAATATTCCCACATACAGAACAGGAGAATGTTTTTTCCCTTGTATGAATGTTCTGATGTTTAACAATATACGCACTGCGGCTAAAACACTTTCCACATATGGAGCATGAGAATGGTTTCTTCTCTATGTGCAGCCTATGGTGGGCGACAAAGTTTGACTTGCTATTAAAACACTTCCCGCATTCCGAACAAGAAAACGGTTTTTCCCCCGTATGGATCCTCTGATGCGTTACGAGACTAGACTTATCGGTAAACCGCTTGCCGCAATCATAACACGAGAAGGGCTTTTCGCCTGTGTGAAACCTCTGGTGCGTCACCAGATTGGATTTACTGTTAAAAGATTTTTCGCAAACAGCACAAGAAAAGGGCTTCTCTCCAGTGTGAATTCTCTGATGGTAGGCAAGGCTTGGCTTACTGGTAAAACATTTCCCACATTCAGAACAGGAGAACGGTTTCTCCCCTGTGTGGATCCTCTGATGTGTAATAAGACTGGACTTATCAGTAAAGCATTTTTGACAATTAGAACAACAGAAGGGCTTTTCCCCGGTGTGGATTCTCTGATGTGTATCAAAATGTGATTTATGGTTGAAACATTTTCCACATTCGGAACAAGTCATCTTCTTTACTTTGTGAAGTCTCTTATGTTTAACAAATTCTGAGTTGCTAGTGAATACTTTCTGACAATCAGGGCAGTTATATTCCTTTTCTGGGACTGGTAGTCTACTGTCCACTTTATCAGATAATACTTTGCTGCAGGCTTTAGTATTCTGACTAAGCTTTTTGTTTTGCCAACATTTGCGTGTTCTCCGTTTTCTATGGCTACTTTTTGTGGCCACCTTGTTGAATTCACACACATCATTGTGAGGTCCTTCCTTGCAGGAGTTGGACTCCTGCTTGATATCCGTACACATGGATACTATCTGTTCATGCTCTATAGTTTCATGATTGTCAGCATCTGTGAGATTTCCATTTACAAGTGAGGCTGATTCCACCTTTACATCAGCAGGTACGTGTGCCGCCGAGGATGAGCAATCAAGGTCACTAATACTTTCTGCAGAGGAGACAGACTCTTCCTCTATATTTCTCACAGATGGTTTATGTCTCTTAACTTCTTTACTTGTTCTCAGGCACTTGTCTCTCCAATCAATTTTAATCTCACTTTCATCTTCATTTAAAGAATTTGAGGAAAAAATGGTCCTGTTTAATCCTTTAGTTATTTTAGTGTCCATGGGTAATTCTGAAATTTTGATTGAAAAGGAGAAAAAAAATAATCAAATAATATCATCATTAAAGGACTGTTTCAATGTGAAAATTACCCACTTTTTTCGCAATTGTTTGCATTCATTTAAATTTGCACACCTGTATTCTAACTAGGTTTAATGTACTCACTACTAATCTATTCAAGGTTGTAGTTTCTACTGATTCTTCTACTCTCCAGCATTTGGCGGGAGCCTGGGAGGGGAACAAAACGTACAATTAAACTGTCTTAAAGCAGGGTTTGACAAATCCCAGGAGCCATGGCTTCAGAATATCTATCTTTTTAATTTATTTTTTAAATTGGACTATGAGGATTTGTCATTTCCTTGGGTCCTATAATTAACTCCATCATCTCCAAATTTGGCCAGTTTAGCTCTTAAAATCTAAAACTATGTCAACCCTTATCTCAAAACCCCCCAGTGTCCAAATTATAAAAACTATTTTTAACTTTATTCACCTGTTTTATAGATATAGAGCACAATGTTTTTAACCCCTTCCCATTTGGACGTTCTTTCAGTGATCTCTAGTCTGACATAGAAAATGTTGCTGACACTCAAAGTGAGCGTTGGCTAAATTAGACTAAACAATATGCAGGATGGCATAGACCTTCCTGACAGTAACAGCTCATCGAGGCTGCCGATTCTGTTGCAGGGACTTGCAGCAGGATCCTCAGTGTCAGATGAGGCCACTGCCAAGGTGAGTGCCGGCTACATTCTACTGAAATGCGACGCAAGAGAACTTCTGTGTTTCGGCACGCCTACGTGGTGTTGCAAACTGTTGCAGCATTTCGGCAGGGACCCACGGGCCTCTGCCTATGTGTAACTGGCTCCCAATCAGTGATTGGGGCTTGGAGCACAGCAGAGAGTAAACCCGCATGCACATATTAAGATACACGTCGGGTTTACTCCAGATTCTCAGGATGCAAGGGTGAAAAAACAGTTTAGTGGTCCTTTAAGGACCAAAGCACCATCCGGCAAGAAAGGGTTAAAGTATCCTGCTATATAAAAAAAAAAACACCATAGTGTATGTGCAAATCCTGCAGAGTACTTTCATGGTGATGCAGAAGAGTAATGTACAAAGAGAACAGTGGGCTACCTTTATTTCTATCTGTCACAATGTACAATGAAGAAAACATCCTGATGTATAGAGTTAAATGACAACAGTGAATCACTGGAAGTTGAATTCATGTGCCAATTAAATAATTCCTTACCCAGCAACCTGCAGGATTTCTCAGTTGTCACATTCTTTTCTACTTGTCAAACAAACAAACAAACAATCTTCACGGTGCTCAGAACGGTCCTTAAAGGAGAAAGATTTTCACTCATTCTGAACCATGGTTTTAGTATATCAGCCTACCATGTGCACAGTAGATCTCTACTTATCATACAATTAAAATTACATGTTCATCCTGCCATGTGCATAGCAAGTCTCCATTTATCATACAGTTAAAATTACATTTTGTTGTGAAGTTCTATTAAATTAAGAAAATAATAAAAACACCAATTGCAGGACAAAACATTTTTAGAAATCACAGGTTCTTTTTTTTTTTTTTTGCAACAACAGTAACAAGCCAATGAATTTGCAATTAAGGTATAGAACATTCAGAATTGCCCACTAATGACTTATGTATAATTGACAAAATATATATTTATATATGCATTGATATATTATAAATAGCACTACAGACACATAAACAGGTATGTTTACAGATAGTACCATTATTTAATTGGTTATTAATGTAAATGTGTACTTTACCTGTCCATCTGCCGTATAGTTCAGTTCTGACTTAATACTGATGATGATCTAAGGCATTCATACATGCTAATCTCATCTTCCTTAACTTTTGGATTATGCAGAACTGCATAACATTACCGGTCACCCAGCTTCATCCAGGCTGGTCCTGAAACAAAGAAGACCAAAGACCCGAGATGGGTGAATCATATCTATCATGTATAACATCTTTACTTTAACTTGCCAAATGTATAAATCACCATTCATAATAACAGATGTGATAGATCACATCCTCCAACACTTGTGAGGAAATTGAACATATACCACTCCCTTGACTATCCAACAAAGGATAGGTGTGCACATTAAAATAAGAGAAAAAGTGCATTTGTTAAAAAACAGTGCCTCCTAAATGGGTTTCTTGGACTCTGAATCTGTGTGTATATATAATATACATACACACACACACACACCTTATTAAATGTAGGCATTTCAAGAGCTCTGAAGAGCTCAGTGAATTCAAGTGTGGTACTGTAATAAGATGCCACCTTTACAAGAAGTCAGTTAGGTAAACGTCATCCCTGCACATGTTAATGCTAATCTTAGATTATGGGGATGTGGTATACATGTTTGTTTTCTCTTTTGATTTTTGTATCAGTAGTGATGGACCTTGTATGTTCTCCCCCAACTTCCTTGTATAAATATATGTTTTTTTTTTTTACTCTGCTGTTAAAAGTGAAACATTGTGTAATACCATCCAGGATTTGGTTCCCAGGATATACTTGAAAAGGAGAGAAATCTCAATGTTCCTGGTAAAACACTTTCTAAATGAATAAATATTCCACAGTAAACTGTAAGTGGTATTATTAGGAAATGGAAGCATTTAGAAACAGTAGCAACTCAGCCATGAAGTGGAAGACCACAGAGCATGATCACAGAGAGCAAAGGCGCATGGTGCGTAAAAGTCGCCAATGCTCTGCTGATTCCAGAGCTGAAGATTCCAAACTCCCACTGACATTAATATCAGCACAACATCTGTGCAGTGGGAGCTTCATGGAATGGATTTCCATGGCTGAGCAGCTGCATGCAAGCATCACATCACCAAGTTCAAAGCCAAACATCGGGTTGAGTTGTGTAACGCACACAGCCACTGGACTCTGGAGCAGTGAAAATGTGTTCTGTGGAGTCTTTACTGTTTGGCAGTCTGATGGGGGAGTCTGGGTTTGGCAGATGACAGGAGAACATTATTGCATTGTGCCAACTGTAAAGTTTGGTGGAGGAGGGAAAATGCTATGGGGCTGTTCTTCAGGGGTCGGGTTAAGCCCCCTATTTCCAGTGAAAGGAAATCTGAATGCTTCAGCATACCAAGTTATTTTGGACTATGCTATGCTGCCAACTTTGTGGGAACAGTTTGGAAAAGGCCCTTTTCTATTCCAGTATGACTGTGCCCAGTGCACATGGTTGGATGAGTTTGGTGTGGGAGAAATTTACTGGCCTGCACAGAGCCCTGACCTCAACCCCATCAAACACCTTTGGGATGAATTGGAACAGAGATTGCAAGACAGGACTTCTCGTCCAACATCAGTGCCTGACCTCATAAATTTTCTACTGGATGAAAAGGCAAACATTCCCTCCAAAATCTTGTGGAAAGCTTTCGTAGAAGCTGTTAAAGCTGCAACTGGGTGACCAATTACATATTAATGTCTATTTATTTGAAATGCAATGTCCCAATACTTTTTCCCCTATAGTGCATTATAAATGTAGATACATCCCCCCTCACTGCCTTCACAAACATCCAGGCTTCCCCCACTAGATCACCAGGGAGCAATATGGTGCAGCAGAAAGCGATATGGGGGACAACCTGACTGGACTAAATGTGTTGGGACTATGGCACTGTTGTAAAGAACTTGGGGGCCAGTCATAGACACCAACACATTAATCATGGTGGACTTTTACTGAGGTCTGTGACTGACATTTAATGATGCTCTATGGACCTCCACAGACACTGGTGTCCTTGAATGGACACTTTGCCTTTGCCGGGTGGCGTAATGAGGCACAGATGTAAGGCAGGTGTGAGCAATGTGGTGTAGTAGAAAGATTGCAAGGAAGAGGTGTGACAAAAGAGAGATGGTGGGTGCATGAGTTTACTCCACACTAGGACAGCACAAAACCCTAAATACCTAAGCTGGGTATGTGACATATCACGAGAAAGACTTTCCTTGTAATCACATAAATGCAGTGGGAATGTATACATTATCATTATTAATGATAGATAATTTACACTCTGGCTGAAACTCCGGTAATGCTTAGGCAGTTATCTAGATGAGTAACATGGGGATTGTAGCTGGAGTGCAGCAAGTGTGTATCACCGTAGGGTTATGAGATGTTTTGAAATACTGTGATTATGAAACAGTCCATTCAGGTGTGCAGATTATCAGCATTTTCCCAGGCCGGTTGAGCATCCCATAAACAGAGCAGAATTTCTGCACAAGCCGATCTGCAGGATATTTAATCATAATTTGTTCTCTGGGCTTTTAATCATTACCCGGCTACGCGCACATACCATCTGTCCTTTCAGCCACTGTCTCCATCACCCATCCTCTCCACTCTGTGTACACACAGGACAATGATCAGCTCAGCCTCCTAGGTGTTCTATTCATCTTACGTTCGGCACATGTCTTTGACGTCACTGACACCGTATCAAGAGTCCTAAGTATTACGGGACTTGTAGTCCAGGATAAAATAATAAACACCAGAGTCTCTGTGAGTCTTGAAAGTTCAATGTCTGACTGGATTTTAACGCTTTCATACAAGCCCTGTTGTAAGAGATAGTAACAGCATATACCCTTCGCTGTTTGTCCTTTCAGGACCACACAGCAGGGATGCTGCTCCTTACAGAGATACGGGTACATAGCTGCTGGCAGACTGGTGACTCGAAATAGTCTCTACTGCCTCCGTTTTCCTTGGCGTGGGTACATGATGGACAACATCGCACATGTCTACGGCTACTAGGTCAATGATCAGGGAACTACAATTCCCGTGATCATCCGCGCTTCCTGCAACATACGCTCAAAGCGAAGCGACACGCAAAGAGTAGAGCTGATGTTATTGTCCTTGGTGTCAATCAGTGTGAGATTGGTGGGTACCTGGTGGTCGTACACAGAGGTGGAGACATAGCTGAAGCACAGGGATCGGATGTGATGGGGTAGGAGTGGGCTTTAGGTAAGGAGTGTCTGCAAATCACATACCCTGTATACCATAATGTTTTTAAAATACCCACTCTGTATTGCTGAAAATTGATTTTACAAAAATTTAGAGTGCTTAAAATTAAATGGAAGAATACAAGTTTATTTTTCTATTTAGTGTGCACCATTGGTATACTCGTGTGTCAATGCACCTTGCACAGTTACTAGATGCAAATCCTTTCAGGTGGAATATGTGGTCGGTGTGTCATAATATGCTGAAATTCACACCACAAAGTTAGATAGAAGGGTGTTACTCATCATCCACATGACAGTTACCTAGTTTCTCCATCTCGACATTCAACCATACCTTTTTTTCCACCATGGAGCGTAAAAGTTTGTCTATAAAATAATGTCTTAATATGGGTTTGCTATTACAAAGATTTGCCTCTTGCTGATGACTGAAGTTTCTCCTTTTTCCAAGGAGCAGTAGAAGTGTTTGAAAGGAGGGAAGGAATTTTACCCAGACTCTGAAAAGAAGAGTGACCAGACTTTTGCGTTTCAAGATAAGAATATGTACCATGAAAGTACAGAAAGTTAAGGGTCTACTCGGGTAGCTCCAGCTTTCCTTGGGAAAATCAGAGCCCCAAAAACCAACCCAATTCGGATCACTTTTGTAATCTGAATGGCCCCTTAATTCAAACTACGCTGGGATCACCTAAGGAATCCCAAATTGGCCAAAAGTTTGGCAGTTCGGTCGACCAAAATGGTAGCCTCTATCTTCCCCATGGCCTTCTGTGGGGAGGATTCTGACTAATTTGTGGAGTCCTCCCAAAATGAATCAAAGCAAATTAATAAATAAATAATGGAAAATAAAATATTCTTAAAATATATGATATTAAATTGACAAAAATAAAAAAAGATAAATAAACACCAAAATAAATGTACTGGTAATTTTAAATTCATATTAATGTTTATATTCACTATATAACATAAATATAATTGTATATCATTTTTATTTTACAAATGTTTGATATTATTCTCCATGACTTTATGTCAGCTGTAGCTGGGGAATTGAAACCCCTGTAATTCAGCTACTGCAGCGGAATTTGGGCCCATTTCGGGTGCTTTCAGTCCTTTTTGAGCAAGGCCAAGTTCCTTGAATTGAATGTGGCCTAAATTCATCCTGAAATCGGCAGACATTCACTATTTCGGGCCGAAATCAGTCATTCTAAGTAGCTGAATAGCAGATTTTTCAGCAGTTCGGCTACAAGCCCTGATCTGGCCCCATACAAATCATTCCATCGTACATGTATCATACAAATATAGGATGCTCATCTCTAAATGATGGGATACTATTTAAAGAGCAATTACTGAACGTGTGCCAGCTTCACTTACAGATCTTAACAAGTCTACTTAGACCAGCATGTGATCAGTATTTTTGCAAAGTAACATGTAATATAGGATGAGCTGAACACTCTACTTAAAGGGACTGTATCATGTAAACATTCTTTGTTCTGTGCATGTAGAGCATAAAAAAGATTGAGAATTATCTATTTATTGTATTATCAAAATTGCAAGCAAATGCCTAAACTAGAAAAAACAACTGTTTTAGATGTGGTTGTGGAGTGTCCTGCTTATGACATCACCCGTGGCATGGCATGCAAATTACACATTTCCCATTGAAAAGCAGTTCATTTGCATACCATGCCACAGGCATTTAAAACAGATTGTTCTCCTAATGCAGGCATTTGTTTGCAGTTTTGCTAATACAATGTATAGATCACTTTCAATCATTTTTTATGCTCTACAGTCACAGTAAAAACAATCTTCAGGGGATACAGTTTTTTTAAAAACAAGAGTGTTGAGATGAAATATAAAAACACACTGATGCCAAATATTCCTATGCTGAGTATACTTATTATAACAAATCTGCAGTTATTCTCTCTCCTCCTTATGCACTTGTTCTTTCCTAAATGCCCCACAAAAGAGAAGGTAAACAGGAAAGTGCACCTTCCCTTTCAATATGAATCTTTCAAAAAATGTTTATTAAAATGAGTCCTTGACACTTTATACATGACGAGTCAACTTCATTTTTATTTATCTATTGAAAATGCATTGGAAGTATAGTCCTCCTAACTGATTAGGCTTATTTATCTTGACTTCAGAAGTCATTTATCATGTCTATGATCTCTTAGCCTTTTTCACAGAAATGCCTGTGCTGCCAATCACAATACTCTGTGGCAGTGGCGTAGCGTGGGTTGTCAGCACCCGGGGCAAGGCAAGTAATTTGCGCCCCCTAACCCGTGGATTTTAGCACTCGAGTCTCTTCTACTAGATTAGTTAAAGAAACCCTTACCCCCCAAGCACATGTATTGTTTGTTATGAAAATACTTATGTAATTAAAGTAAAATGCATCTAAATACAAGTTTATTTTCCAACACTTTATTGAGTGCGAACATGCATTACACACATTCTCCACATTTTCAGCAGGTCTATGAATACAAATATACACATGTAGTAACCTAGCATGGGCCATGCTATTATATGTCGTCTCACAACCATCGTAAACGACAAACAATATCAAGAACAAAAACTAAACATCAAAATGGAACCATACCCTGGAGATGATCCAAGACTGGGCTAGATGGAGCCAACTTCCTCAATCCTGTACCTCTAATGTTACCCCCCCCCCCCCCCCCCCACACACACACACACACATATGCCATAATTGTTGTGCCATTCAGATGCCAGTAATATTGTAACTTTCGGATGCCAGTAATATTGTGCCAGTCAGAGCCCAGTAATATTGTGCCAGTCAGAGCCTAGTAATATTGTGCCAGTCAGATGCCTGCAATATTGTGCCAGTCAGATGCCTGCAATATTGTGCCAGTCAGAGCCCAGTAATAATGTGCCAGTCAGATACCAGTAATATTGTGCCAGTCAGATACCAATAATATTGTGCCAGTCAGATACCAGGAATATTGTGCCTGTCAGAGCCCAGGAATATTGTGCCTGTCAGAGCCCAGGAATATGGTGCCTGTCAGATGCCTGTAATAGTGTGCAGTCAGAGGCCAGGAATATTGTGCCAGTCAGATGCCTGTAATATTGTGCCAGTCAGATGCCTGTAATATTATGCCAGTCAGATGCCTGTAATATTATGCCAGTCAGATGCTTGTAATAGTGTGCCAGTCAGAGGCCAGGAATATTGTGCCAGTCAGAGGCCTGTAATATTGTGCCAGTCAGATGCCTGTAATATTATGCCAGTCAGATGCCTGTAATATTGTGCCAGTCAGAGCCCAGTAATATAGTGCCAGCCAGATGCCTGTAATATTATGCCAGCCAGATGCCCAGTATTATTGTGCCAGCCAGATGCCCAGTAATATAGTGCCAGTCAGATGCCCAGTATTATTGTGCCAGTCAGATGCCCAGTAATATAGTGCCAGTCAGATGCCCAGTATTATTGTGCCAGTCAGATGCCCAGTATTATTGTGCCAGCCAGATGCCCAGTAATATAGTGCCAGTCAGATGCCCAGTAATATAGTGCCAATCAGATGCCCAGTAATATAGTGCCAATCAGATACCCAGTAATATAGTGCCAATCAGATGCCCAGTAATATAGTGCCAATCAGATGCCAAGTAATATAGTGCCAATCTGATACCCAGTAATATAGTGCCAATCAGATGCCCAGTAATATAGTGCCAATCAGATGCCCAGTAATATAGTGCCAGCCAGATGCCCAGTAATATAGTGCCAATCAGATACCCAGTAATATAGTGCCAATCAGATGCCCAGTAATATAGTGCCAATCAGATACCCAGTAATATAGTGCCAATCAGATGCCCAGTAATATAGTGCCAATCAGATGCCAAGTAATATAGTGCCAATCAGATGCCCAGTAATATAGTGCCAATCAGATGCCCAGTAATATAGTGCCAATCAGATGCCAAGTAATATAGTGCCAATCAGATGCCCAGTAATATAGTGCCAGTCAGATGCCCAGTAATATTGTGCCATTCAGATACCCAGTAATATAGTGCCAATCAGATGCCAAGTAATATAGTGCCAATCAGATGCCCAGTAATATTGTGCCAATCAGATACCCAGTAATATAGTGCCAATCAGATGCCCAGTAATATAGTGCCAATCAGATACCCAGTAATATAGTGCCAATCAGATGCCAAGTAATATAGTGCCAATCAGATGCCCAGTAATATAGTGCCATTCAGATACCCAGTAATATAGTGCCAATCAGATACCCAGTAATATTGTGCCAATCAGATACCCAGTAATATAGTGCCAGTCAGATACCAGGAATATTGTGCCAGCCAGCCCCCCCCCACCCCGTACTTACATGAAGCGGCTCCGTGTCCCCCGCCGGATGTCTCCTCCGTGCAGTCTTCCCTCTTGCACGGAGGAGGGAAACAGACACCGGATGTGACGCGACGTCACATCCGGCGTCAGTTTTTTTTTTTTCCGGCCGTCGCATCCATCGGATGCGGCTTGCCGGAAAAAAGCGTTCACAAGCGCAATGCGCTGTGAACGCGGCAGCAGGGGCTGGGGGCCCACGGGACAGCTGCCTTGGGGCCCCCCAGGAGTAAATGGGCCCAGGGCAGCTGCCCCGTTTGCCCCGCGTTAAAGACGGCCCTGGCGGCCACGCGGCCGCATAGGGCTAGTGCGCCCCCCCAGATATTGCGCCCGGTGCGGCCGGCCCCCCCTGCACCCCCCACGCTACGCCACTGCTCTGTGGTGTAGACCCCAGTTTGTCACTTCTTATTGTTGCATTTAGAACTCTGTTCTGTCTTGAGAGCTAACCATTTGTTTTTGCATCAAATGTTTACACCTTTATTAAATTAGTGACCATTTTTAATCCAGATTTCCTTTTACACAATAGGTATAACTCTGGCAGCTAAAGGATTTAACAAACCTATTTCTCTATGCAACATAGTCGACGAAGATAAATGGGGATTTTTAAATGATTCAAATGGAAAAAAAATAATGAAAAAAAAAAAACGGTGTTAGAAATCTGGAAGGAGATCCTAGTTCCTGGCCAGAAGGAAATATCCCTGTCAATTCTACACATACAGGATGTACTTTTACTCACATTCACATCAAAAAAGGATATCCGCTTTGTCTACTGCAGAGAGTCTCCATGACCCATTAGCCATAGAATATGTGTCCACTCAAATTAAGGAGGACACTGATACTTATGCATTGGAAGAATATCAACTCGTCTAATTAAGGAGGAGTCAATCTTTTGTGAAGAGGACATGTATACACCAGATTAACATACACAGGCAGTATGCACAACTAAAATTAAGGAGGAATCTGCTTTAAGTGATGGAAGCAATCTCAATTCACAGGAAGAATATATATCTGTTCTGATTAAGGAGAAATGCATCTCAGAGGGAGAAGGAAGTCAACCAAACAATGGCCTAAATACCCTTAAGATGGAACCTGGTTCATATGAACCAGGAAGTATTGTCATCGAATATATACATATGGAAAGTGGACGGGTAGAACATATACTTGCTGACATCAAGGAGGAGTCAAATTATTTTGAAGTGAAATAATCAATGCAGACACCAGCACTCAGTGTGAAGTGAGAAACTTTATTCACACACTTGGCGACGTTTCAATCCTGTAACGGATTTTCTTCAAGCCAGGCTGTTTTAGGTTTTAGGCAAGGCATGGCTGTCCCCGGCCCCTTGTTGAGATACCAGTTTAGTAAAGTCACGGAGGGTGGCACTCGAAAACACTATATTTCACAAAATGGCAGCGCCCAGTCACACTTGTTTAGTAAAATATTTCATAAAATAAACTCACATAACAAAACAAAAGACATATCTAAATCAACAATGCAAAAGAAAAACAAACAAACCCTTTTAAAAAAAAATTTGGTGGGAGTGTCCCTTTAAAAAAACAACCTGCTAGTGGAGCTTGCGCTTTGCACTATCCCCCACCCAGCAACAGAGAGGGGCCAGCTCCAGCTGAATAGGTCATCCATGCAGCTGCAGGGTAGCAAAGATCGGTGATGCCTACTATAGACTACATGTCCTATAATTCTAAGGTAGCTTTTGGCTGGCTGAGCATAATAGGAAATGTAGTTAGCAAAACAATACATCAAAATTCCATGTGTCAATGCTGAAATGACGAAATCACAAATTTGGCCCTGTACCCAGAGCTGGTCCTACAATGGGTCCGAGTGGTTTTACTTTTTAATCTTTATTATTTTCAGTAGTGTGTGTGGTCCCACATTACTAGGGGACTGTATGCGACCTGTTCTGGGATGAACAAGGGTTAAAGTCTGTGTCTGCATAGACTTACTGATCCATCCCGCTCGTCTTCTAAATCAGACATGACGCACCAGAGTGAAGGAGGTACAGCTGGGTACTCCAGCATTAAATGAAAAATTCAAGGAGGAGATTAAATAGAGGTTATGATTTAGGTGACTTGATAGAAGTGCCAACCTTTTTGTCTGCTTCTCATTACAACTATGGTATAGTATGTCTCATTATCATAATGTGTATATATCAGAATCCGGAATATGAGAAACATATTTTTGTGAGTATCTAAATGAAATTTCAAATGTGGTAAGCTTTTAAAAATCCCCTAAAGCAGGAGCACAAAAAAGCCCCACTTCTCCCTGAATAAAACAGCTGCATCAGGACAGATCGATTTTAATATTTTTCAAATTTGTCTATATTATTGGTAGACAATAATAATAAACCTCGTCTTATAATCGAGCAAATACGGTATGTGTGGAGGGGAAATCGACTACTGAAATCTCTGTAAAAGTTAAGTACCCTGGGGTTGTCTACTTTTGAAAAATATGTACATGGGGAGTAATTCATGACAAATATCAGTGTTACAATGTCACTATCGCTAATTTTGAAAATAAAAAAGGTTTTGAAATATTGATGAGCTACTTGTACTTAGAGTCCTTTAATGTGCAAAAAAATAAAAACACGGGGTATTTCTAAACTGTGTAACAGATTTTTCAAGTACAAAATTATTTTTTAGAATAAAATATGATAAAAATAATGGTATCTTAAAAAAAAAGCATGTTAACCTGAAAAAATACTAACATTTCTGTGTGATAAAAATGACAGCTAAACACAAACACTGCAGAAATATTAAAACAGCCATTGTTAAAAATGTCCAGTCGCAAAGGGGTTACATTTTTTTTCCATTATTGTTGATATATATGATAAATGAACAATGAAAATAAACTATATGTCACCTTAAAGTCAATAGACACATCTGTTACAATTCAAATAATTTTACAAGAAAAAAACAACCCCAGTAAGCTTTGAAAGTGCTCAACCCTCAGTGAGAGTATTACCTCACGGGGAAATTATATTCTCTTTTATAGATTTATTTACATATATATGCCTGCTTAAACAGTGGATCCATGCAACCATTTGAGTATAAGTATACATTGTTTTCTATTTGCGTGTTCAGCACTTTAGGTGGAACACATTTGAAAGTGCTGCACGTTATAGAAAGTTATTTAGCCTTTGGACATAGAATAAAAGATTTTACTAATTGTAATACGAAAAAAAACAGTGGCTGCTGTGCTCAATTTATAGAGCAGGATATTAATGAAGATACAACAAATAAAGACATTGCTGCTAGTCACAGACAAAAAGGTGGTACCCAGTACACCTCGCAAATACCTTTAGGAAAAAAACTAAAAGCCTGAATATAAGACTACCCTATAGGAAAAAAAGTTTAACTTGTATATATTCACATGTAAATTGCTTTTTAATATTTAATAAAAATGATTATATTAAACAAATGCTTTTTTTAATTCCCTTTTAAGTGCCAATGCTGCCTCTCTCTCCCCCCCCCCCGCGTTGTCTCTCTCTCTCCCCCAGTGTTATCTCTCTCTCCCTCCCCCCAAGTCTTTCTCTTCCCGTCTTTCCCTCCCCCCTCCCTTGTCTTTATCTTCCCCCCTCCCTCCCATTGTCTCTCCCTGCACCCCCCTCACCTTTTTTTATTGCTCTTTAGTGCTTATTGGTGGCTAGTGGGGGCAGCTGGGGGATGCTCCATGCTGCCCGACACTTCCGTCCATTATGACGGCAGTGTCAGGCAGCCCGATTGTCCCTGATGCCTAGTGGAGGATGTCTGCACTATACACGCAGACATCCTCCGCTGCTGCCCGGCACTTCCGCCGGGACTTTTATGATGAAGCAGGAAGGACCCGGCTTCATCATAGAAGTTCCGGCGGCCGTGCCGGGTGGCAGCAGGGGGAATCTGCGCTCATCACGCAGATATCCCCCGGCTGTTAGAGAGGGGGATCCAGGTCCCCTGCAGCTCTGCTGGGGACCTGGATCCCTGTCTTACAGTCTGACCTTGATTTGAGGTGAGATTATAAGACGACCTCGAATATAGAGCATTTTCTCTGAAAAAAACCTTGTCTTATATTCGAGCAAATACGGTAGTACAAATAAATGAAGTAACTGTGCTGTAAATGGTAAAAAGGGAAATAAAAGAACATTGCGCTTTATAATCTGAAGTGCCTTTATTGACATATTTTCTATGTCCAAAGGCTTCATAATGTTACTTATCAATAAAGAATGTTTTTTCTTCAATTACTGTAAAAATCAAATGTTTTTGTTTATCTCGTATGGATCACCTGATGTTTAATAAGAGTAGATTTCTGATTAAAACACTTTCCACATTCAGAACAAGAAAATGGCTTTTCCCCAGTGTGAATCCTCTGATGGTTACCGAGAGTCGATTTCACGGTAAAGCTTTTCCCGCATTCAGAGCAGGAGTACGGTTTCTCTCCTCTGTGGATTCTCTGGTGGCTGTGAAGGGTTGATATCTCCGTAAAGCATTTCCCGCATTCAGAACACGAGAACGGTTTCTCCCCTGTGTGAACCCTACGATGTTTGATAAACTTGGATTTAAAAGTAAAACATTTCCCGCAGTCAGAGCAGTGGAACGGTTTCTGATCCACGTGAATGAGTTGATGTTTCCTTAGTTGCGCGTTACAGGTGAAGCATTTCCCGCATTCAGGACAGGAGAACGCTCTCTCGCCGGTGTGAATGATTTGATGTCGAAAAAGACTTGCTTTGTCGGAAAAACATTCGTAACACTCCGAGCACGAAAATGGCTTCTCTCCTGTGTGGCTCCGCTTGTGTTTGGCAAGGTGGGAGCGTTTGTCAAAACCTTTACCACACAAAGAACATGAAAACAGTGCATCTCCTTTGTGTGCCGTCTTTACTGCCGTGGTTGTAATGCTTTTTGGTGTGTCAGTGATATTTACTTTGAGTTTCTCATTGTTAGAAGTTATATCCTCTGTCTGTGTATGAACGACAGCATTAGAGAAAGTTCTTCTTTCGTGTGAGGCACTTTCCTTAACGTGACAAGATATATAGTCTTTATATTCTGTTGTGGTTTGTTCCATGGGAATACAAAGGTCAGTATTTGTTATCGTTTCTTCTTCTTCCTCCTTAATAAGAACAGATGTGTATTCTGTCACTGTATGGTCTGCAGATGGAAAGGGACTAGTGTCTGTGAGTTTTCCACCTTCAAGTGGAGCCAATTCTTCCTTAATAGGAGAAGTTGTATCTTTTGTCTGTTCTACAACCTTACAAAGGTCACTGTCACTTCCATCTTGGCTTGAGGTTGAAGCCTCTCCCATCTTCCTTACAGATTTAGTCTCTCTCGTCTGTTGTTTATTTTTGGTTAGATCATATTCCCTTAAATTACTCTTGATGTCACTTCGGTCTTCTTTCACCAAATCCAATGTAGAAGCATGGCCATGACATCTTTTGTTTGTAGTTCTTTCCACAGGCCTATCTCCTAGAAATAAATGCACAGTAAGAAGATAATTGCGTTTAAAATAAACACTAGCTTGAGAGAAACACTAGAAAAAGCCTATTATATTAGCTTTATACAATGTTAGCAAATTCCGCCGCACTGTACAATAGAGCACGGTTACGAGGCTGTGAATATACAGTTGCATAATCTACTGCTGTGACAGTGTGATATCGCGGTGATAGAGAATCCAGACTTCCATCTTGGTTTGAGACTGAAGCTTCTCCCATGTGTCTAAGTGACTTAGACAAAATGAAACCAAACATACATAAACCCCTTTGTGACTCCAGGACATTCTATGTTGCCCTAATTTTCAGTGCCTAAAACTACGCTAGGACGGCATAGAACGTCCTGGACTTAACAGCTCATTGCGCCACATGCGTTGAGCTGTGCTCTGATCCTGCTGCAGGGACTTGCAGCGGGATCCCACCTGTCAGATGAGATGAAAACTTTAATAAAAATAGATTTAAAATAATAATAATCACGTTTCCACGTGAGAAGTCATTTCGGAATAAAAGTAAAAATAAGCAAATAAAAAAAATTGATGTTGAATTCGTTAGTTTTGCTTTGCAATGAAAATGCTTTCATGGGAAAAGGGTTGATTTTTTTTTTTTGGCAAGATAACACCAATATCTGTTGTTACATGATGCTGTTTTGCTGAATTACCAACATGTGAATAGAAATAATGTGTACAATATCACAGTTTTATTTTTTCCCTTGGCTTTTTAGAGCATGTGTAAATATATCTCACATACACAAACAAGATGGTGGGTAAACCTCCTCTTACCCTGAGAGATGAGAGGCTGCTGATAATCCATAATCACGTCCTTGTAAAGATCCTGGTGTCCTTCTAAAAATTCCCACTCCTCCAAGGAAAAAAATACAGTGACATCTTCACACCTTATAGGAACCTGGCACACAGAATGACATAGTTAACCAGGCACATTCCTTGACCTCAATGAATAATGTCCCAGTCCTACCACTGAGGGCCGTCTAGCCTGTGGGCAATAGGGGCACTTGCCCAGGACGCGCCACCATAGGCTGCCCCAAAGCCATAAATGGGCAAAAAAGGTTGGGGAGGTGAGTGCTCATGAGAAGTACAAATATTCATTAAATGGGGCATATCAATGCTGATATAAAGTAGGATGAAGAAAGCTGCCAGAGGTTCCATTTAGAGTAACATGGAAGGGGAAAAGAAATATGAAGGGGGAATTAGTTACTTTTTCTAATTAGAGGAAAGGGTGCCCACTATTGAAAGGCTTGTGCAGGATCCACCAGTGTGGCTTTGCTAGCAGCACTCACCTCTGCAGTTAGCAGCTGAATTATCTTGTTGGCGAGTTCCAGAATCTTCATGTCATAGTTTCTATCTTGCGTTAGAGGCATGCTACTGGGGCGCTGCTCCCTACAGAATTCTTCCGACACTCTGGGATTGTTGCTCCGTGTGACTTGTTCAAAAGGCTTCTTCACAACTATATAATCCTGTATATCAAGAGATAAGACAGCAATAAACTTCTAACTGCTCATAAATCTAGACCGATAACCTGTAAAGGCTGCGGGTATAGAATTTTATGTGGCCTCTTTCCTGGTAAAAAAAAAAAAACCCCATAGGTTCTATTGTATTGCTCCATAAACATATTGTTCTGGTCCCTTAAGCCCGGCTTCTGCATGCTATGTGGCCCTCCACAAAGAGTTAGACCTGAACACCACTTCTCAAAGTTAGTTCAATAAAAATCCTGTGATAGTGGTGTCACCGTTACACTCTCTCACCTCTCCAGTCAGCAAACAGATGATCTCCAATGCGAGATTCAGTGTCTTCTGATTCCTGTCTGTGTACATTATCCCACCATTAGTCAGATAATCTGCTAATTGGTCCTTGAAGAAAGGATTTCCTGAGATGTGACCTCTTCACTTTGTTTGTCTCTCATAGCAAAATCATCCTGGAATTACAAAGAGTAAACAAATTGACAAATTCTATGTGTATTAAGTATAAGTGGGGGTTTTCTTATCAAAATCAGCATTATAGATGGCCTTATGCATTGCTTTTACATGATTGAGCATGTAAATAACAGCCTGTTCAGATTTTTTCACTTGTGAGCATGAGGTTGTACGTGTTCATGCGATGGGTGCGAGCAGGCCCCTTACCTCATGCTTTAGTCCCGCTATCTCAAGTTTTAGTCTGAATATGTTTCTAACTCCATTTTTATGTTCTGTACCAAGCGCTGCATAAATTGTAGGCACTAAATAAATAAAAAAATAAAGTAATGTAATAGATAAATAGCGTCTAGGGCGCCTTTCAGGAATACATTCTACTCATGACATCTCTCTGGCAGCAATCCGCTGGCGTTAGGGTTGCCACCTTTTCCTCCAAAAAAATACCGGTCTTGGTACGGTCTCCATAGGCTTAACATTGGCCTGATGCCAACCCTAGCTGGCGTACTTTGTGGTTCCAAATTTAAGAAGTCTGCACACAGCAGTTAAGTGATGATCACATAATCATGTTACACCCACACAATGGCAGTTCATCTACTCCCTGCAGAACCTCACCAAATAGCCCCCCTTGCCTATGAACTCAATAAGATCCTAGTAACCTTCCTCACCTCTGCAGACCATCTCACCCCATCTCCTGCTTGTGGCCCTCACAACCTGCCTCATTATCACATCCTCAGTAACATCTCCCCCACATCTTATTTACTCTCTTCCTTCCAACCCCAGAGCCACATTAGTAATGTTAATAGCTGCTAAGGGGGGTTAGCTGCATGCAAGCAGGTAAGTATTCTCACAGCTCCCTTCTTGTACACACGTACCGTCTCCGCGCTGTGCCCCTGGTCTATTGAGGGAAGTGGTTGTCCGAATTGAAAGGAACTACATTTCCCGTGATCCTCTGCGGCAAGCAGCGTTCTCCGCAAACGCTTCCATGTACAGGAGGGGCAAGCAGGCGGCGCACCTGAATACGATACTGCTAGTCACGTGGAGGTTGTGCTGGTTATGAATGGAGCATCCCAGAGGATGAGATCGTGTGCAGATCATGTGATTGGATGCTGCGGTGGGGGCGGGGTTTATAGAGTGTCATTTGCCATGGATGTTAAGATGTCTTGACTCTCCAGGGAGGGCGAGACATCCTGATTATAGAGTCTAGTGAGAACTTCAGTGGTCCCAGTATGGTGTAATAGTTCATACTATTGTATATTTTATAGTCTAACAATGAGATATGTGAAAATTATTTTTAATTGAACATTAATAAACTTAAAGGAACAGTCTAGTCTCCAAACTCACTTTAGTGCGACTCCCTATGCATCCCTCCTGCTCTCAAGATGCTTGGTGTCACCTTTTTCAGCCACAAGGACAGAGTAAGATCTATACACAGGAAAAAATGTGTAAAAGGTAGGTTAAGTTTTGTGCTACTTCTATGTAAACATGTATCGTTAGAGATGTACACTAAATTAAAACTCTGCTCTATCTGCAGATCAGTCAGTGGTTGTTAAGCACTTTTGGGGTCTGACTATCCTTGTGCGGAGAGAGGCCCTTGTTTTATAATCAATAGAGGGGGCATGATAATCCGACACTTGCCCTTTAAATGCAGTAGTTTATTTAAAAAAAATGCATTGCTCTTATTTGTCCCCAACAACATGAACCTACCAACAGCTCATGGATTCACCAAAACATTGTTGATGTACCACCCCGTAAAATAAAAACTATGCCTTGTCCATCGGTTGAAATTTTGGGGGCTATCACTTTAAATCTAGGAATAATAAAGCAAGGATAACACTGCATCTAGTTAATCCTGTCGTATGAGTACACACTAGATGTTTATATTGTATTGATTATAGTTTTGTAAACCAGATATGATATAAAATATAACAAAGAGAAGATACAGCTCTTACATAGTGAGACAAGTAAATGAAGCCTGTGCAAGCCAAAAGAACCTCTGGGGTTAATTCACTGAAAACTCAGTTGCAAAACCTAAGTCAAAATAGACCATTTCCAACAATTTTCGAACATCTAATTTGCGTATTACAAAGTGAATAAAAGTAGTTATTGTAAGAAAACTAATACTAAAAACAAAAATAAAATAAATAATTACACACAAGAGTTTGCAAAGCAATGTTTTAGGTATTAGGCAAGGCATGGCTGAAAGTCTAATATCCCAAAGCTAGTCATTCCATTAACAAACCTTTAACTCTGCATTTGGCATTGAGTACAGAGACTGGGCTTCATGCATGTGAACCACTCCCAATACTTCCATAAATAACCAAAGAGAAAGTCCGTTCAAATATTGCATTATGATTTGATTGCTGGTAGATTTACGAAAGGTCAAGATGGGCTTAAAAAACCCAAGATGTTTCTCTACTCTATCCTTTCTTTTTTACGTTTCTTATCAGTTCTCTGCGTTTATTTTCATTTTGGGTACACTGCTCCAGTGTCTGGACTATTGGCAATTTCCTTCTTTAAATTTACATTACTGTAAGAACTGTAACTGTTTTTGGTAATAATTATTCTATCAATACAAGTTGATGCAACCTAATATCCTATACATTATTCTACTGCTACAGTTTGCTTATAGTTTTGATGAAATACCTACCGTTTTTTAATCGGAGGGCAGTTTCCTCTCTGAGTAGAATGTTTGATACTTAACACAATTCAAGTTGATTACATTGACGTCAATGTCTGATAATTTGTATTACAAGTGGCACAGTAGCTGCACAAGCCTGTTACTTGGTTCACCAAAGCTGCTGCTGCTGATTCGCTAAGTGGGTTGAATGAACATCGGTCGCTTGTAGTGTCTGTGTTTCATGTCATGTCACTTGGAAGACTGGAAAGTATCTGTGAACATGGAACGTCCTACAAGCGGGAAGGGGTTAAAAAAATAAATGATTAAAAAACAAATTAACCCTTCCACCTCCTACCTCTACCTTGCCTGGATGCACACTGAAAATGCATCCCTGCAGGGCTAGGTTTTCAAGTTCAGAAGAAATTTTGTCTTGTGCCCGTTCATTTGCGCATGCTTCCCTCACCTCCATCTTTCAAAAATGGTTTGTGAATACCATATTGCAGGGTCAAGATGGGGCATCTGAGGATGCTGTTTAAAATGAGTGCTCTTTAGTGAATAGACCCTGGTAATTAGGTTTTTACCCAATTTACATAAGGAAAACTGTCACATAGTCAACCCTTCCTTCTGTAATCACATTATGGGTCAATATTGCTATGGAGCGTTCCTGCTACTGATATTAGGTACCGGTTACACCTTATTAAAGAACTTACAATGTACACATTAAACACACAACCAGTCCATAATCAATAGATACACAGAACAGAGTAATACTAAAATTAACTGGAGATCTGCTCCTTGTGCCTCAAGTCTTCAGGACTCCATTCCACTTTTCCTCTGGCACCTCACTCTGGACAGCTAAGTTCATAACTGACACATAAGGGAGAAGGTCTTATTCTAGAGATCATTAGAATAGCAGCCGATAGCTTTATCCAATCACATATTACTTGTTTACCATCTCCGTGCACTTGTTAGCCTGATATAGCAGTGGAAGGTGGTGGCATAAAGGGATGCAATCATCTTAATAGAATATGTAGCGGAGATGTATGGCTTGAAAATGATCTATTCATCCTGTTAGCAGAACTGATAGCAAATACATGGAGAAAAATCTATCAGTGCTGCCGCTGACTTATGACATATGTGAAAGACACGTTCTCCATTAAATTGCTCATGTACCCATTTGTTCTTTTAAGTTCTGTGAACACAAT
Source organism: Pelodytes ibericus (assembly GCA_036172795.1). NCBI lineage: Eukaryota > Metazoa > Chordata > Amphibia > Anura > Pelodytidae > Pelodytes > Pelodytes ibericus. Next base: position 54,294,838 of record CM069867.1, read on the forward strand.
GTATAGATCCAATGGCAGAGAGCTCAGCACACAGCCAGAGAAGCTCCTTAATTATATTGCCCTGGCGTAATAATTGTTGGAGAGCTCTGGTTTACATACATGTCAGACCTTGTTGTTTTTATTTCCCCTCATACAGTAACCTTTATGACATCCTGGGCCATGCATAGAATTGATGAAATTCCTGTCCATGTATGTATGTGTGTATGTATCTAAGTATCACAGAAATCTGTGTGTGTGTGTGTGTCTGTGTTGTATTGCTGTGGAGTCTGTGATACACTCACCTACTGCATGTTACCATGAGTTTTATTGCTGTGGAGTCCTGTTATACACTCACACTGCACATTACTGTGACTATATATATATATATATATATATATATATATACCGTATTTGCTCGAATATAAGACAAGGTTTTTTTCAGAGCAAATTTACATTCGAGGTCGTCTTATAATCAAATTGAGGTCAGACTATAAGACAGGGATCCAGGTCCCCAGCAGAGCTGCAGGGGACCTGGATCCCCCTCTCTAACAGCAGGGGATGTCTGCGTGATGAGCGCAGACTCCCCTGCTTCCGCCCGGCACGACCGCCGGGGCTTCTATGAAGAAGCTGGGTACTTCCGCTTTCATCACAGAAGTCCCGGCAAGCGTGCCGGGCGGCAGCAGGGGAGGTCTGCGCTCATCGCGCAGACATCCTCTGCTGCCCCACTAGGCACCAGGGAGAATCGGGCAGCTGGGGGATGTCTGCACGATACGTGCAGACATCCCCCAGCTACCCCCACTAGCCACCAGGGAAAGAATCAAGGGGAGGGGGGAGATAGAGAGAGATTAGGGGAGGGAGGGGGGAAGAGAGAGAGACTAGGGGAGGGAGGGGGGAAGAGAGAGAGACTAGGGGAGGGAGGGGGGAAGAGAGAGAGACTAGGGGAGGGAGGGGGGAAGAGAGAGAGACTAGGGGAGGGAGGGGGGAAGAGAGAGAGACTAGGGGAGGGAGGGGGGAAGAGAGAGAGACTAGGGGAGGGAGGGGGGAAGAGAGAGAGACAATGCTGGGGGAGGGAGGGGGGAAGAGAGAGAGAGACAACGCTGGGGGGGGGGGGGGAGAGGCCGCAAGGAAATAAAAACAAGAAATGCATTTATATAATATCAATTTTTTATTAAATATTAAAAAGCAATTTACATATATACAAGTTAAACTTTTTTCCCCTATAGGGTAGTCTTATATTCAGGCTTTTAGTTTTTTTCCTAAAGGAATATACAAAGTTTGGGGGGTCGTCTTATAATCAGGGTCGTCTTATAATCGAGCAAATACGGTATATATGCGTATCATTTTCTCTTAATGAAAAATTAATGTGGCCCACGCACGCATAAATTTCTGGTGAACTGCATTAAAGTGTATTCTTAAATACAATAGAATCAGTGATGCAATATCATCAACATATAACAGTAAGAGGACAACCCAACAGTGACAAACCTTATCCATGAACAGTACATAAAATAAATAGCAGAAAATAAGCACTATGAGATCTTCACTCTGTTTTGCTTACAAACTTCTTTAATGCAGTAGGTAATAAATGTATGCAACCTGTTCTGAGATGAGCAAGGGTTAAAGTCTGTGTCTGCATAGACTGCCTGATCCATCCTGCTCGTCCTCTGAATCAGACATAACGCACCAGAGTGAAGGAGGTACAGCTGGGTACTCCAGCATTAAATGAAAATTGCAAGGAGGAGATTAAATAGAGGTTATGATTTAGGTGACTAGATAGACGTGCCAACCTTTTTGTCTGCTTCTCATTACAACTATGGTATAGTATGTCTCATTATCATAATGTGTATATATCAGAATCCGGAATATGAGAAACATATTTCTGTGAGTATCTAATTGAAATGTCAAATGTGATAAGTTTTTAAAAATCCCCTAAAACAGGAGCACAAAAAACCCCCACTTCTCCCTGAATAAAACAGAGCTGCATCAAGACAGATCTATATTAATTTTTCAAATTTGTCTATATTATTGGTCATATGTATCCTCCACATCCATGAGTGGCATGCAGAGCTCGCCCTATAATGGGTTTGAGTGGATTCTTTGGAACCCAGGGGAGGCTGGGAACACAGAGTGAGGGTAACTCTGGGTGTCATATGACCAGCAGGTATGAAACTGCAGCACAAGGATATTTATGCCACCTGGTACAAACACTGAACAGAAAGTTCCTCTCCTCCTCTGCCATGAGAGATTAAAAAAAAAGCAGGAAGGTGGAAAACAGTAAAATATGAAGATTGTTTATTTTTATTTAAAACTGTTGGTTTGTGTGTGTGTGTGACTGTGCGTGCTTATGTGACTGTGGTTATGTATGTGTGGATCACTCTGTGTGCATGTGTGTGTGACTATTTGTTTGTGTGTGAGGGGAGCAGCAATTAATTCTTGGGCCAGACCTGCCACATAAACCTAGCAAACCTATGCATGTGGGGTATATCACTATACTCAGGGAACATATAGTGTTGTTTGGCAATAACACATAATAACAATTATATGTTCATAACTGAAGTACAAAGTGTGTGTGGAGGGGAAATCGACTACCGAAATCTCTGTTAAAGTTAAGTACCCTGGGGTTGTCTACTTTTGAAAAATATGTACATGGGGGGTAATTCAGGGATTCATGACAAATATCAGTGTTACAATGTCACTATCGCTAATTTTGAAAATAAAAAAGGTTTTGAAATATTGATGAGCTACTTGTACTTAGAGCCCTTTAATGTGCAAAAAAAATAAAAACATGGGGTATTTCTAAACTGTGTAACAGATTTTTCATGTACAAAATTATTTTTTAGAATAAAATATGATAAAAATAATGGTATCTAAAAAAAGCATGTTAACCTGAAAAAATACTAAACATTTCTGTGTGATAAAAATGACAGCTAAACACAAACACTGCATAAATATTAAAACAACCAGTTAAAATTGTCCAGTCGCAAAGGAGTTAAATTATTTTTTTCATTATTGTTGATATATATGATAAATGAACAATGAAAATAAACTATATGTCACCTTAAAGTCAATAGACACATCTGTTACAATTGAAATAATTTTACAAGAAAAAACAACCCCAGTAAGCTTTGAAAGTGCTCAACCCTCAGTGAGAGTATTACCTCACGGGGAAATTATATTGTCTTTTATAGATTTATTTACATATTTATTCCTGCTTAAACAGTGGATCCATGCAACCATTTGAGTATAAGTATACATTGTTTTCTATATGTGTGTTCAGAACTTTAGGTGGAACACATTTGAAAGTGCTGCACGTTATAGAAAGTTATTTAGCCTTTGGACATAGAATAAAAGATTTTATTAATAGTAATACGAAAAAAAACAGTGGCTGCTGTGCTCAATTTATAGAGAGAGAGCAGGATATTAATGAAGATACAACAAATAAAGACATTGCTGCTAGTCACAGACAAAAAGGTGGTACCCAGTACACCTCGCAAAATACCATATTTGCTCGATTATAAGACGACCCCCCAAACTTTGGATATTCCTTTAGGAAAAAAACTAAAAGCCTGAATATAAGACTACCCTATAGGAAAAAAAAGTTTAACTTGTATATATTCACATGTAAATTGCTTTTTAATATTTAATAAAAATGATTATATTAAACAAATGCATTTCTTTTTTTATTTCATTTTAAGTGCCAATGCTCTCTCTCCCCCAGTGTTATCTCTCTCTCCCTTCCCCGTCTTTCTCTTCCCGTCTCTCCCCCCTCCTCCCCTTGTCTTTCTCTTCCCCCCTCCCTCCCATTGTCTCTCTCTGCCCCCCCCTCCCCCCTCACCTTTTTTATTGCTCTTTATTGCTTATTGGTGGCTAGTGGGGGCAGATGGGGGATGCTCCAGGCTGCCCAACACTTCCGTCCATTATGGCGGACAGCCGGTCCGTCATAATAGACGGCAGTGTCAGGCTGCCCAATTCTCCCTGATGCCTAGTGGAGGATGTCTGCACAATACGCGCAGACATCCTCCGCTGCTGCCCGGCACTTCCGCCGGGACTTTTATGATGAAGCAGGAAGGATCCGGCTTCATCATAGAAGTACCGGCGGCCATGCCGGGCGGCAGCAGGGGGAGTCTGAGCTCATCACGCTGATATCCCCGGCTGTTAGAGAGCTCTGCGGGGGGACCTGGATCCCTGTCTTATAGTCTGACCTCGATTTGAGGTCAGATTATAAGACGACCTCGAATATAAGACGAGGGGTATTTTTCAGAGCATTTTCTTTTTTTTTCTTATATTCGAGCAAATACGGTAGTACAAATAAATGAAGTAACTGTTCTGTAAATGGTAAAAAGGGAAATAAAAGAACATTTGCGCTTTATAATCTGAAGTGCCTTTATTGACATATTTTCAATGTCCAAAGGCTTCATAATGTTACTTATCAATAAAGAATGTTTTTTCTTCAATTACTGTAAAAATCAATTGTTTTTGTTTATCTCGTATGGATCACCTGATGTTTAATAAGAGTAGATTTCTGATTAAAACACTTTCCACATTCAGAACAAAAAAATGGCTTTTCCCCAGTGTGAATCCTCTGATGGTTACCGAGAGTCGATTTCACGGTAAAGCTTTTCCCGCATTCAGAGCAGGAGTACGGTTTCTCTCCTCTGTGGATTCTCTGGTGTCTGTGAAGGGTTGATATTTCCGCAAAGCATTTCCCGCATTCAGAACACGAGAACGGTTTCTCCCCTGTGTGAACCCTACGATGTTTGATAAACTTGGATTTAAAAGTAAAACATTTCCCGCAGTCAGAGCAGTGGAACGGTTTCTGATCCACGTGAATGAGTTGATGTTTCCTTAGTTGCGCGTAACAGGTGAAGCATTTCCCGCATTCAGGACAGGAGAACGCTCTCCCGCCGTTGTGAATGATTTGATGTCGAAAAAGACTTGCTTTGTCGGAAAAACATTTGTAACACTCCGAGCACGAAAATGGCTTCTCTCCTGTGTGGCTCCGCTTGTGTTTGGCAAGGTGGGAGCGTTTGTCAAAACCTTTACCACACATAGAACATGAAAACAGTGCATCTCCTTTGTGTGCCGTCTTTACTGCCGTGGTTGTAATGCTTTTTGGTGTGTCAGTGATATTTACTTTGAGTTTCTCATTGTTAGAAGTTATATCCTCTGTCTGTGTATGAACGACAGCATTAGAGAAAGTTCTTCTTTCGTGTGAGGCACTTTCCTTAACGTGACAAGATATATAGTCTTTATATTCTGTTGTGGTTTGTTCCATGGGAATACAAAGGTCAGTATTTGTTATCGTTTCTTCTTCTTCCTCCTTAATAAGAACAGATGTGTATTCTGTCACTGTATGGTCTGCAGATGGAAAGGCACTAGTGTTTGTGAGTTTTCCACCTTCAAGTGGAGCCAATTCTTCCTTAATAGGAGAAGTTGTATCTTTTGTCTGTTCTACAACCTTACAAAGGTCACTGTCACTTCCATCTTGGCTTGAGGTTGAAGCCTCTCCCATCTTCCTTACAGATTTAGTCTCTCTCGTCTGTTGTTTATTTTTGGTTAGATCATTTCCCCCTAAATTACTCTTGATGTCACTTCGGTCTTCTTTCACCAAATCCAATGTAGAAGCATGGCCATGACATCTTTTGTTTGTAGTTCTTTCCACAGGCCTATCTCCTAGAAATAAATGCACGGTAAGAAGATAATTGCATTTAAAATAAACACTAGCTTGAGAGAAACACTAGCAAAAGCCTATTATATTAGCTTTATACAATGTTAGCAAATTCCGCCGCACTGTACAATAGAGCACGGTTACGAGGCTGTGAATATACAGTTGCATAATCTACTTCTGTGACAGTGTGATATCGCGGTGATAGAGAATCCAGACTTCCATCTTGGTTTGAGACTGAAGCTTCTCCCATGTGTCTAAGTGACTTAGACAAAATGAAAGCAAACATACATAAACCCCTTTGTGACTCCAGGACATTCTATGTTGCCATAATTTTCAGTGCCTAAAGATACGTTAGGACAGCATAGAACGTCCTGGACTTAACAGCTCATTGCGCCATATGCATTGAGCTGTGCTCTGATCCTGCTGCAGGGACTTGCAGCGGGATCCCACCTGTCAGATGAGATGAAAACTTTAATAAAAATAGATTTAAAATAATAATAATCACGTTTCCACGTGAGAAGTCATCTCGGAATAAAAGTAAAAATAAGCAAATAAAAAAAATTGATGTTGAATTCGTTAGTTTTGCTTTGCAATGAAAATGCTTTCATGGGAAAAGGGTTGATTTTATTTAATTTTTTTTGGCAAGATAACACCAATATTTGTTGTTACATGATACTGTTTTGCTGAATTATCAACATGTGAATAGAAATAATGTGTACAATATCACAGTTTTATTTTTTCCCTTGGCTTTTTAGAGCATGTGTAAATATATCTCACATACACAAACAAGATGGTGGGTAAACCTCCTCTTACCCTGAGAGATGAGAGGCTGCTGATAATCCATAATCACGTCCTTGTAAAGATCCTGGTGTCCTTCTAAAAATTCCCACTCCTCCAAGGAAAAAAATACAGTGACATCTTCACACCTTATAGGAACCTGGCACACAGAATGACATAGTTAACCAGGCACATCCCTTGACCTCAATGAATAATGTCCCAGTCCTACCACTGAGGGCCGTCTAGCCTGTGGGCAATAGGGGCACTTGCCCAGGACGCTCCACCATAGGCTGCCCCAAAGCCATAAATGGGCAAAAAAGGTTGGGGAGGTGAGTGCTCATGAGAAGTACAAATATTCATTAAATGGGGCATATCAATGCTGATATAAAGTAGGATGAAGAAAGCTGCCAGAGGTTCCATTTAGAGTAACATGGAAGGCGAAAAGAAATATGAAGGGGGAATTAGTTACTTTTTCTAATTAGAGGAAAGGGTGCCCACTATTGAAAGGCTTGTGCAGGATCCACCAGTGTGGCTTTGCTAGCAGCACTCACCTCTGCAGTTAGCAGCTGAATTATCTTGTTGGCGAGTTCCAGGATCTTCATGTCATAGTTTCTATCTTGCGTTAGAGGCATGCTACTGGGGCGCTGCTCCCTACAGAATTCTTCCGACACTCTGGGATTTTTGCTCACTGTGACTTGTTCAAAAGGCTTCTTCACAATTATATAATCCTGTATATCAAGAGATAAGACAGCAATAAACTTCTAACTGCTCATAAATCTAGAACGATAACCTGTAAAGGCCGCGGGTATAGAATTTTATGTGGCCTCTTTCCTGGTAAAAAAAAAAAAAACATAGGTTCTATTGTATTGCTCCATAAAGATATTGTTCTGGTCCCGTAAACCCAGCTTCTGCATGCTATGTGGCCCTCCACAAAGAGTTAGACCTGAACATCACTTCTCAAAGTTACTTCAATATAAATCCTGTGATAGTGGTTACACTCTCTCTCACCTGTCCAGTCAGCAAACAGATGATCTCCAATGCGAGGTTCAGTGTCTTCTGATTCCTGTCTGTGTACATTATCACACCATTAGTCAGATAATCTGCTAATTGGTCCTTGAAGAAAGGATTTCCTTAGATGTGACCTCTTCCTTTGTTTGTCTCTCATAGCATAATCATCCTGGAATTGTACAAAGAGTAAACATATTGACAAATTCTATGTGTATTAAGTATAAATGGGTTTTTTCATATCAAAATCAGCATTATAGATGGCCTTATGCATTGCTTTTACATGATTGAGCATGTAAAAAACAGCCTGTTCAGATTTTTTCAATTGTGAGCATGAGGTTGTACGTGTTCGTGCGATGGGTGCGAGCAGGCCCCTTACCTCATGCTTTAGTCCCGCTATCTCAAGTTTCAGTCTGAATATGTTTGTAACCCCATTTTTATGTTCTGTACCAAGTGCTGAATAAATTGTAGGCACTAAATAAAATAAAGTAATGTAATAGATAATTAGCGTCTAGGGCGCCTTTCAGGAATACATTCTACTCATGACATTTCTCTGGCAGCAATCCGCTGGCGTTAGGGTTGCCACCTTTTCCTCCAAAAAAATACCGGTCTTGGTACGGTCTCCATAGGCTTAACATTGGCCTGATGCCAACCCTAGCTGGCGTACTTTGTGGTTCCAAATTTAAGAAGTCTGCACACAGCAGTTAAGTGATGATCACATAATCATGTTACACCCACACAATGGCAGTTCATCTACTCCCTGCAGAACCTCACTAAATAGCCCCCCTTGCCTATGAACTCAATAAGATCCTAGTAACCTTCCTCACCTCTGCAGACCATCTCACCCCATCTCCTGCTTGTGGCCCTCACAACCTGCCTCATTATCACATCCTCAGTAACATCTCCCCCACATCTTATTTACTCTCTTCCTTCCAACCCCAGAGCCACATTAGTAATGTTAATAGCTGCTAAGGGGGGTTAGCTGCATGCAAGCAGGTAAGTATTCTTACAGCTCCCTTCTTGTGCACACGTACCGTCTCCGCGCTGTGCCCCTGGTCTATTGAGGGAAGTGGTTGTCCGAATTGAAAGGAACTACATTTCCCGTGATCCTCTGCGGCAAGCAGCGTTCTCCGCAAACGCTTCCATGTACAGGAGGGGCAAGCAGGCGGCGCACCTGAATACGATACTGCTAGTCACGTGGAGGTTGTGCTGGTTATGAATGGAGCATCCCAGAGGATGAGATCGTGTGCAGATCATGTGATTGGATGCTGCGGTGGGGGCGGGGTTTATAGAGTGTCATTTGCCATGGATGTTTTGATGTCTTGACTCTCCAGGGAGGGCGAGACATCCTGATTAGACTCTAGTGAGAACTTCAGTGGTCCCAGTATGGTGTTACAATAGCTCATACTGTTGTATATTTTATAGTCTAACAATGAGATATGTGAAAATTATTTTTAATTGCACATTAATAAACTTAAGTATCCAGTATCTAGTATCCAAACTCACTTTAGTGCAAGTTGAAGAAGATTACTGCTTGTATAATGCACAGCCTTTTTTAGTGTGATTTGATGCAGGGATTCTGCATAAATCCTGTTTTTAATATTTTACTCAAGCCCTCCCCCAGTGTTTACTATGCATGTATACTACAGGTGCTGCAGCACTGGTTATACAGATACTGAGCATATAACGTTTTGTATAATTTAGTCACTTCCTGTTTTGCCGGAATAGAATACATTGTGTGGAAAGTAACATCAGAGAGCCAGGAAATTTCATTCATTTGAATTAAATTACTCTCATTGGTTTCTGAAGTAGAAAGGAAATTAATGTGGGCAGCCCTGGTTTCTTGCAAACTGCTGTAATTCCACAAATCCATCTAGCTATATGTTAAGTAATGCAAAATGTATTCTAAAGTACTTTCAACTCACATTAATATGCATTAACATTTAAAAGATGCATTTTAGGCACCAGACTGTCCCTTTAACCCCTTCGCGACAATGGATGTGTCAGGCACGTCCTGCCAGGAACTCCGTTCCCAACAATGGACATGCCTGGCACATCCCACGGTGAATCAAGCGGTTGCCTCGATGTTGAGGCATTAGCCAGCACCAAAATGTATTTTCTGGGGCACCTACGATCGCCCCACGGAGCGAACGTGGGAGCCCTATTGATGGAGCAGCATGAGCTTCGGAAGTGAAAGTAAATTCACTTCCGTCGCTCTGAATATTAAAAATTATTTAATTAGCTTAAAACTGTTTATTTAGTTAGATTAGCCTATAGGGTTAAAATTAAAATATTTGAAGGGATAGAATAAGGGTTAGAGTTGGGGTTAAATTTAGTGTTAGGGTTAAATTTTGGGCTCAGGTTGGGGTCAAAAGGTCAATATAGGAAAAAAACACTTTCTGTTTTTTTCCCCATAACTCGCAAAAAAAATACAGAAAGATATGGAAACATGCATTTATCTGAACTCGGGACAACATTTAGAAACTATTTAGACCCCCCCCTCTTGGATGCCTTATCTCAACTTTGCAAAATGGTGAAACATGCCAAAAGGAATGGGAGACGGCACTCTCTCCCATTCATTTCAATGGGGGAAGGAGAAAAGAATCTAGTTGGACTAAAAAGCCCTTCCTTCATATAAAAAAATAAATAATGCCTTCCCTCGTCAAAACCAGGTCCCCGGACAACAGGTAACCCTGCCCCCACCCCTATAATTCAAACTATGCTGGAGCTGCCTAGGCTCCTGACACTGATAATAAGTATGCTCCTCCCCTCTACTATGAGCTGGGCTGGAAGTTATCCAAATGGCTGAAAATGAATGGCACTTGGCCTGGGTTTTTGGGCCGTTTAGTTAACCTTCCTTATACACCTGGGGCTTGCCCAGTGATCCCACCAAATACTTAAGAAGGGGACTTGTCCAGGTTCCCAATCCAGGTCCTGTTGCTACCCTTTTATTAAAATTAATGACACACATGGGTTCTTTCAATGGGTGTATTATGTTAAAAAAAAATACACATTTTTTAATCCCAAGATAAACATTCTGTGTGGGAAACCTATCAGTTTGTAATTCGAGTGTGAACTGGACACCATGTAAAGATAATGTATAAATAGTATTTAGGTTTTACATCTGAATTCAAACATAAATTATTCACTGCGCTAAACAGTCCACACTATTGATTGTATCTATTAAATGGTATCTCTCCATGAAGAATGTTTAATTCATGCTCTATTTGTACAGGAATTCTAAACACAAAATGATCTGGCACCAGGTAAGGTTTCAAGATTAAACTGGAGATAATATTCAGATTTTTAATTATACAGACTCACAGTATGACATCTAGAGGTTTTTCCACCTACAATATTAAGTAAAGTATGAATGTTTTCCCTGGTTTACCTCCACTAAAACAGAAACAACTGAAAATACTCTGCAAGTATATATATTTTTTTAATTAAATCATATCACTGCTTTGTGTGCATTTATTCCTCACACGAGTGTCCAGATGGGTTTAGCTCATAGCCTGTACCCTGAATGGTGGGTTTCCAGCATCTTCCTATATGCATGATAAATTACTTTAGAGAGAAACAAAAAACAGGTCGCAGACCCACAGGCTAAGATATGAATAAAGCAAAAGTAGTATAAAAGTTTTTTGTGGCTAAAGTGGAGGGGTATAATATGGAGAAACAGCATCCTAATGCGTTTCACACTGAACACAGTCCTTACATATAGGCTAAAAGCTTTAATAGGTAAATCCAAAATTGACACAGGAACATGCACCCGCAATTTCCGATTTAGATGGCTTTGCAGATTCCACACTGACGAGTGCAAAAAAAAGACGGCGTTCCTTGCCGTATTATCAGATCGAAAAAACAGTCTCACGCGTTTCGCCTGTGAGGCTTAATCATAGTCTATGGTTAAGCCTCATCATAGTCAATCATAGTCTATGATCAAGCCTCACGGGCGAAACGCGTGAGACTGTGTTTGTTCCTCATTTGTGCCTTTTAACGTTGGATAATGAACATTGAAGATTTTAGCCAAGTCTGCCTACGTTTGCTACTCATTTATCACACCTGGAGAGGTGCACCGATTGCTCCACTTCCCCTTTTGATTTATCTAAAAGCTATAATCAATTGGATTTTGGTCTATTCATATCCTACCCTGTGGATGTTTGTTTTCACGTTTTTTCTTTACAGCACTGAATCCCGAGAATATTAGGTGTGAAAATATCTGTAAAAGGGATATTGATATTGAACCCAAGTCATGAGACCTACTAACATAGATCGTTATTATATATTTTGGATTAATGTGAGGAATCTGTATTGTTTTCTTTGTGTGTGTTCTGATGTTTAAGAAAACTTGATTTATTGCTAAAATATGTCCCACACTCAGAGCACATGAATGGCTTCTCCTCTGTGTGACTCCTCCCATGAGCCACGAGATTTGATTTACTAGTGAAACACTTCCCACATTGAGAACATGAAAATGGTTTCTCTCCCGTGTGGGTCATGTGGTGCTTGAGAAGACTAGCTTTGTCGGCAAAACATTTCCCGCACACGGAACACGGAAAAGGCCTTACTTTGGTGTGAACTCTTTTATGTGTTGCAAGGGTTGCTTTACTGGTGAAACCTTTCCCACATTCAGAACATGAAAAAGGCGTGTCTCCCGTGTGAATCCGCTGGTGTCTGACAAGACTGGAATAATCCGAAAAACACTTCCCACACACCGAGCAAGAGTATGGCTTCTCACCGGTGTGAATCCTCTGGTGCACGTTAAGATGTGAGCTGCTAGTGAAACGTTTCCCACACACAGTACATGGAAAGGGCCTGTCCCCTGTGTGAATCCTATGATGCCTGACAAGCGTTGAGTAATCGATAAAACACTTCCCACATACAGAACACGGGAACGGTTTCTCTCCGGTGTGACTTCGCTGATGTCTGACAAGATGGCCTCTGCTGGTAAAACATTTCTCACATTCAGAGCAAGCGAACGGTCTCTCTCCTGTGTGAATTAACTGGTGTCTAGCAAGGTGGGAGCTGTTAACAAAGCATTTCTCACACTTGCTGCAGGAATATGGCTTTTCTCCTGTGTGAATTACATAATGTGTAAGGAGATTGGATTTACTGGTATATCTCTTGCCGCATTCTGAGCACGAAAACGGTTTTTCTCTACTGTGAATTTTTTGATGTCGGAACAGCTCTAATCTCTGGGAGAATAATTTCCCACATTCCAAACAGGTCAACCTATCTCCTTGGTGGAACATCTGTTGTGCGCCAAGATCGGCTTTAGTATTAACATATTGGTGACTGCTCTCACAGAGATCAGTAATGGTGCATTGTTTTGAGGGAGATGTACATTCACTATTATAAACGTCCTCATACAAATCTCTACTATTAGCTGACAAGTGATTGCTTCTTTCCATGACATTACAGTTTCCTTTGTTAGAGTCTTGAATAGGAAAAGATACATGTTGTGTTGCTGTATACATATCATTATATGTAATATTTCCATTTTCACATGCAGCCATTTCCTGAATAACATCTGCAGGTGTATATCCTGGCTGTGTATATTCAGTGATTGCATCAATATCCGTGTCTGTGAAACTTCCAACAGCTGATTCCTCCTTAATACATTTAGATATACATTCTGTGTGTATATGTTCTGTTGTTGTGTAAATATCATTGTCTTCGCTGGTGATCAGTTTAACACCGTTTCCAGATCCATTCTGTCCTAGCCGTGGTTTAGTGTTTCTTACACATATGTTGTTTAAGTTAGACTTTATATCACTTGGCTCTTCCTTGGCAGAAGATGATGATGAAACAGCAGCTTGACATTCTTCAGGGGTACCTCTACCCATGGAGATCTCTGGTGGAAATAAATGCTGTGTGATTAAAAAATGTTTTACTTCTAAAGCGGAAACAATTTTGCAGACTATAGTTTATCGACTAGCTATTTTAAAATCCTTTTTATTTTTATTTTCAAAATTAGCGATAATGACATTGTAACACAGATATCTGTACTAAATCCATGAATGACCCTTCCCCCACGTGTACGTAACAAGACAGGACATTTAACTTTGGGTATTTTGACACTTTTCGTGTAGCCATAGTCAGTGGTGTATCTTGATTTTGTGCTGCCCTAGGCAGACAAAATCCGGGCACCCCCCTACCCAAGCTGCACACCCACGTTACACACCTAAGACATGCCCCATCATTCAGACTCACATCAAGCTCACACTCCCATCACACTCAGTCACACACTCCTACTCCCATCACACTCAGTCACACACAGTCTCCCATCACACACACTCTGACTCCCATCACACTCAGTCACACACAGTCTCCCATCACACACACTCTGACTCCCATCACACTCAGTCACACACAGTCTCCCATCACACACACTCTGATTCCCATCACACTCAGTCACACACACACACACACACACACACTGTCTCCCATCACACACACTCTGACTCCCATCACACTCAGTCACACACTGTCTCCCATCACGCACACTGACTCCCATCACACTCAGTCACACACACTGTCTCCCATCACACACACTCTGACTCCCATCACACTCAGTCACACACACTCTGACTCCCATCACACTCAGTCACACACACTCTGACTCCAATCACACTCAGTCACACACACACACTGTCTCCCATCACACACACTCTGACTCCAATCACACTCAGTCACACACACTGTCTCCCATCACACACACTCTGACTCCCATCACACTCAGTCTCTCACACACACACACACACACAGTCTCCCATCAGCACTTACCTTTCCCTGGCAGGCAGGCAGGCAGGCAGCATGGTCCCTCCATGCTGCCTGTTCGGCTTCCCGGCGATTGTGCCGACAGGTCACGTGACTGGGCGCGCGTATGACGTCAGCGCGCCCGTCACGTGACTGTCGGCACTTCCGTGTCGGCACACTGCACGGGGAGCCGAACAGGCAGCACGGAGGTTTCTCTGTGCTGCCTGTTCGGCTCCCCGTGCAGCCTGTCAGGCAGAGCGATGGTGAGGGGGGATCTTCCGATCCCTTCTCACCTCCGTCTCTGCCTGCAAGCGCGGTGGGGTTTTTTTTTTTTTTAAAGGGCAGGATTTTTTTATTTTTATGTAATTTTTTTTTTTCCCAGTGCTTGGGGGCGCTGCCGCCCCCCAAAATTTTTCCGCCATAGGCATCCGCCTAGGATGCCTCGCGGTAAATACAGCACTGGCCATAGTACCAGCAACTTTTGCCAAAGTTTGCAGCAAAAACAAAATTGTGATTTTACACACAGATTCAGCTAAAGAGTTCCTGAAAATGTGAAGGGGTATTGCCAAATAACACCTCAGTATATGTTCAGCAACATCTCCTGAGTACAGGGATATCACTCATGCATAGGTTGGTTAGGTTATTTGAGGGTTAAAAGGCCACATTTGAGAGGTGCGCTCGGTTTTCCAACTTGGAATGTTGACATGCAAAAAATCTGCGCCCATCTCCAATTTGGGACATTTTTGAAGTCAAACAGTGTATTTTACCCCAAAAAACCATATATTTTAGAAAACCCTAGGGTATTTCAAATGTTCAAATGGTGGTATTTTAACACTTTCCATGCACTAATTCTACCACCAGCCTCTGTCAAAGTTTTGTGTAGTCATTTTTTTCCCGACATACATTTTACTTCAGGCATGAATTCACAGATCCTATTATTTGTCATTGCCATACAACAGCTCAATGTGTTCAGCAATATATATATATATAATATATATGTTCCTGAGTACAGTGATACCACCCATGCATAGGTTTGTTGGGTTGTTTGGTGGCTAAAAAGGACACATTCGTGAGGTGCGCATCTCAGTGTTCCAACTTGGAAGGGGCTAGAAGAGGCTTAGAAGAGCCTTTGTAGTACTGTAATAAATGACAGTACAAAAAAAAACGAACCCCTAAAAAATGCACAAACAGCATGATCAATGGCAGGGAAGCGGTTAAACGCAGGGAATGGCTTTTATAAATTTCTTTTTTTTTATTGTTTTATTTTTATATTTTACTTTTACTTACTTTTATTACATTAATCTGTCTCTCGTCCTCACTAAAAAAAAAAAAATTGTGAGGAGAGGGAGGCAGATCAATATTGGTTTAATATTGATCTGACCAGGCAGTGGGGATGCTCATCTCCCCCTTTGGTATAGTTCCTTCATCTTTTCGAAGATCAGGAGCGAAGCTGATGTAATGGAGTATTAAACAGAATTGATGGCTAACACATTTATAAAATAATAGTAATGAAATCTTCTCTTACCCGTTGAGCTCATGGAATCCTGATCTTCCATCAAAAGATCCTTGTAAAGTTGCTTGTGTCCTTCTAAATATGCCCACTCGTCCATGGTAAAATAGACAGTAAGATCGTCACACCTTATAGCAACCTAGTATACACACAGTTATCATTCAGATACATTGTATTGGTGAAATCTTTCAAATCCCATACCCAACAGCACAAACCTCTTCAGTCAATAAGTGGACTATCTGATTGGTCAGTTCCAGAATCTTCTTGTCATTGCTCCTCTCATGTATCAGAGCGGAAGAAGGAGGCACTATACTGCGGCTGTGAGCGACATGTTCACCAGATTTCTTCACAGTGATGTATTCCTATTTTTAAGAAAATCATTAACTAGAGAACACAAGGTGGATGGTTTTCCTGTAAACTGAAATGTCTTAAATAAGTCAAAATAACATTGATCCAACAGCTCAAGCTGTTACGTAGGCTAAGACATAGTCTCCATCCCGCAAGTTATTGGAAAGCTGTGAACATGAACTATTACACGAAAAGTGAAATTCTCACAAAACAAAAAGTATATTCTCCGCCACCCACATTATTTATGGTGGTAAAAAGCAATGGGGAAACCCTCCGATGTACACACAGATTATCTTTTCTCATAGCAGTGGGTAGACACTAAACACACTGTAAAAAATATATAACAGATGAAAGCTGGAATAAGATACAGAAGTTTACTATAAAGAGCAGTGGATCTTAAAGGACAACTGTAGCAAAAACATAAGAACTGTTTAATTGAAAGATTGCATCAAATATAGAAATGTTAAATAGAAATGTTTTTATGAAAGATTATAAATAATTTACCTTACTGAGCACTCATTGCTCTGTATAGCTTCAATAGGGAGCGGGCATCTTGTTTAGAATCTTAGGGCAGTTCTTCATTCACCTTGGTCCACATGAAGGAAGATCTGACCCAAGATTCTAAACAACATGTCTGCCCCCTGTTAGAGCCAAACAGAGCAAAGAGGGCTCAATAAGGTATTTTATATTCTATCATTAAAGTATTGTAATGCAAACTATGTGCACTTGATGCCATCATTCAAGTAAACATGACTATGTTTTTGCTACAGTTGTCCTTTAAACAAGTGACGTGTACAGCCATAGCGCTGTAGAGGAATTGAATAGTGTTCGGAAACAACACCATTGAATCCACACTCTTGTTTTAGTTTATCTCTGAGGTACGACTTGTTGGTAAAAGAAGGAGACTTTCTCTGAACGAGCAATATAAGAACTGAACACACTGACATATACAACAATTCCTATCTATTCTCCTGCTTGCTCCTGATTTCGCACCTCTCCAGTTAATAGCCAGATTATCTCCAGGGTGAGATTCAAGATCTTCTCACTCATCTGAGACTTGTATTTGTTCATCATCACAGAAGGTCCAAGAATGTTTATGGTCCTTATGGGGGGGACAGTTTGTGTATTGGCCTCTGGAGTTGGTATATTTCCATTCACTGAACAATTAACCTAAAAAGGTAAAAACAAGAACAAAATTAACCTCATTACCAGATAGTTCTCCCATTATTAGAAACAAAGTCCTTTAGTAGATCTGTCTTTCTCATATTGCTTCTCCTAACTGAAGCACATGCTGCTGTCAAAACTGATCTTATTTTTTAGGACCTGCATACTCATCTTTTTGCTATCACAGTATACATGCCTATTGATATATGGTGTTTCATTGCGTTCCTCTTGCATACTGCTCAATAGCAATGCATGTGTGCTGTCACATCAATGGTGTGTTGTCATTAGTCTGTGTGTGGAAGAACTGTACTGGGCACAACTAAGATTTGCCTTCCTGATGCAAATCTGGTAAACGGGTGCATAAAATGAGAAATTGATTGTCAATTCCAATTTGATCCATACAAAATAAAAATGGGTGCAACTGCTGGGACCTATACTTTCATAGTCTAAAAACAAACATTTGTTTAAAAAAATGTAAATTTATATTGCTCTGATACAGTCCTTTAATGAAGACAGATTTGTAAGTATATTACATCCCATGATATAACCTGAAGCATATGAAATATACACATCCTTGCATGATAGTATTGACGCTAATACAGCGCTGTTGCATATTTTTACCTGGAGAAGGTTATATGATCGCACTACGTAAATATGGGCAACTGTATGTCACCATATAAATATATAGCTTCAGTAACCTATATTGTGCCAGCTATCCATTGTAAGCTTTACAAATCAACACAAATACGTACATAATCAGCATATCATCGTACATATATAAACACAAAACGTGTAACCATGGTACCTTGCTGATCGTTGTGAACTGAAACGGAAAATAATAATCGGAAGTGCCTGCTGGTCACGGAACCGCTTATGTGAGTGTGAGCTATCCAAGCCTCTCTTTCGTCCTCCTAGCTATGGATACCATAGAGTTGAAAACATCATAGAAAAATCTATAGAAATGATAAATAACGACAGCCATTTTATTGGAGACCAGGAAGTAATAACTTCGGTAAAGAAATAGTTTATGTTAAATTATGGCGAATCCCTCACGTTCATTAATACGGTTTATATTTGAAATGCCCTAATTCGCATCATGTCCTTTTTGATCAGTGCCGCTGAATATCATATTCATAGAACATGCCAAATGATCAACGAGAACTACATCTCCCGTGAATAGCGGCGGCAAGCCGAGTAATCATGATCTCACATCCGGCGCACAGCGGTGAATACTCTAACGACTATTTTAGCAGTTGTAGGTACCATCTGATCGGTGTATTATAGAGGTGGAGAGTACAGTTGCTTAGAGATAGTGTTGGGTATCAGGGGAAGGAGCAAATGGTCAGTAATGTGTGTTTGCTTGTACAAACGAAGGATAGGGACAGATAGAGTAGGCTAAGAAGTGTGCGTATGTATTTAAAGGGACTGTCTAGTGCCCAAAATGCATCTTCCAAATATTAATTAACATTGATGTATTTTCAAATGCATATTTTGCATTGCTTAAAATTGTGAAATTACAGCAGTTTGCAAGAAGCCAGGACTGGCCACACTAGCTGATTTCCTTTTAATCTTTTTTTTTGCTGCAGGAACCAATGAGATTAATTTAATTCACATTAATGGAATTTCCTGTGTCTCTAGTGATATCATCAATGTGTTGCACTATTAAGAGATCCTACTGTGTACAAGGACACGCTCACTTAGAGTCCACACAATGTATTCAATTCAAAGATCCCAGGAAGTGACTAAATGACACAAAACTTTATATCCTCAGTGTATAAAAAGTGCTGCCACACCTGCAGTAAACATGCAGCATAATCACTGGGTAGGGCTTGAGTGAAATACTAAAAATGTGATTTATGCAGAATACCTACATTAAATCACACTGGAAAAAAGCCTGCACACTATACAGTAGTCTTCAACATGCCCCAATGTGAGTTTGGGGACTAGACTCTCAATTTAAATGTTAAATGTATTATGCAATGAGAGGCTGTTCAGTCCTTGAACAAGTGAGTGAGAGAATGTATACATGGTAGGACTATCTTCTGAGGGGGCTACATTTTTGGCCTTTAGCTAACATATACCTGTAAATTTGTATGATTTGCCCAGGACAGTGCTGCCAGCTGTCCTGTTTCTAGCTCGTCAGTTGCTCTGTGATGTAGCACTATGAAAGCTCAGCGTTCATTTTGAGGACAAATGGATTATGATCTTGACTTTACTGGAGAAGCTGCTGTGATTCATGTCCTGACCAAAGTGACTACAAACTGGTTAAGTATGGTATTTTCCCATGATGCATAGCTAGACAATGATACCAACCTCCCCAATTTACTTCAACCACTGCCTCCGTCACCAACTTCCTCCTCATCACACATGTATTCCTCCCAATATTTGAACTGGCCAAAAAATTACAGATGTTAGTGGTCTGGCCGTGGGGTGTTATATAGAGGGGAACTGAAGATATCCAGAAGTTAGTACACAATATAATTTCCCAGATGCTCAGCGTACAGGAGACTCCAATTAATCCTCAGCACTCAAATTGTGATTCCTCTCCCTAGTACATTACATCCTATAGAGCTGGCTATTTGAGCTTTTGCCCCTTCTCGCTGAGAGGGATCCCACATCCTATTTTTGTCTCTAGTAGTTGTGCCAGGCACATTTCATGATTAGGTGTTTGACTTGCTCTACGGACATCAATATAAAATGTAGAAATATTGCCAATTATTAATGTGAACTTCTCTTGTGCAACTCCCATCTAGAAGACTTATGAGAATCACCTTTTCTCCCTGCAGGGTGGAACTGACCGAGTACATATTTAGTTTTACGTTGATTGTGCTATAATTCATTCATTTCCCCTGTATAAGCCAGTCCATTCTCAAGGACCAGAGCCGAATCTCACCGTGATCTTTAACAAAGGCATGGATCGGGAGAATAAGCAGATCTTAAATCTCACCCTAGAGATCATTTACCTGCTGACTGGAGAGGTGAGGCATTGCGAACACCACAATGACATCACTTATCTTAAATTAAAAAGCATTATCAGAATATTGGTGTTTATGTGCAAAGGCCATTGTTTTTGAATGGTACTTTAGAGTAGAATCTTTTTTTTTCTTCAATTTGTAGGATTATATAATTGTGAAGAAGCCAAGTGAGCATTTCAAACACACCAACATCCCTCAAGTGACAGACAGATTTTGCAGCATGCAGAACTTCAATAAAACACCCCTACTTCACCCAATGAAGCGCAAGAGGAAGGATGACAAGATCTTGGAGCTCACCAATAAGATTATTCACCTGTTGACAGGGGAGGTGAGTGCTAAGGAGAGTGAAGGTTCATACATGAAAATAAATGAGATGTTTGTTAATTGTGATATTATTTTATGTCTCAGGTTCCTTTAAGGTGTGATGATGTCACTGTCTATTTCTCCGTGGAGGAGTGGGAATATTTAGAAGGACACCAGGATATTTACAAGGATGTGATGATGAAACACCACCAGCAGCTCAGCTCAGAGGGTAACAGAAAGTTTCATTACCACTTTTGACGAAAAAAAAATCTGGACCAAATATACTGTAAATATACCTTATCTCGGGATGGGAATGCTCAGAAAAATTCTGAAAAGTTTATTTTTACCACTAGAAAATGTATTTACATGCATATTTATTTTAAGAATTTGTGCTGTAGATTAATCAAAGTTTAATCATATATATATTTTAATTTCCAATAGATTGTTCCATGGGACGAAATACACCCCAAATACATCATTGCATTATTTCCCCACTTGATCACTTAAATGGAGACAGGGATGTTATTAGAAAAATGCAAGGATATAGCCAGACGACAGAGGAACCCGGAATGAGTCCATGCCTTCGTTCAGTAAGAAAAGAGAGTAAGAACTCGGCTTCACTCGCCAAATGTCTACAGGCAGATTATATGGCTACTCATAATAAAGAGGAAATCACCTTCTGTGAAGAAAGAAATATCACAAACACTAAATGCTATACACCCACAGAAAATGTACAGGTCGAACAGACTGCTGTTTATATTCCAGAGGACCCAGCTTGCTCTATAGAGAGAAACTGCTGCGTGGATATTGAAAATGATACACCGTATGTAAAGAATCCATCTTTGCTTACTAAACAGGGACTGCTCTCCAGTGAAGATGGTAATATTCCAGATATTTATACACCTTCAGAACAAACACAGCCTGAATATAGATTTAGGAATCTAGAATTTCACAAAGGTAGCAGTGACACTCTTAGATCCCATGATAGCGGGTGCTATGACAGTAATGATATTTTTTATAAAATATCAGCTGTCCTATTTCAAGAGAGACTATCACAAACAGATAAGATGTTTGACTGCTCAGAGGGTCAGAAGTGTCTTACTAGTAATTCCAAACTTGGGAAACAGCAGCCTGTGCATAAAGCGAAGAGGCTGGCCTGCTCTGTGTGTAAGAAACTCTTCACTTATAAATCCGAACTTCTGACGCACCTGAGGATTCATACAGGAGAGAGACCGTTCTCATGTCCGACATGCGGGAAGTGTTTTACTGCTAGATCGCATCTCATTGTTCATCAGCGGATTCACACTGGAGAAAAGCCATTCTCGTGCTCTGAATGTGGCAAATGCTTTACGGATAAATCAAACTTTGTTACCCATGGGCGTATTCACACAGGGGAGAAACCGTTCTCATGTTCTGTCTGCGGTAAATGTTTTAGTGATTATTCTAGTTGTATTAGTCATCAGGGAATTCACACAAAAGACAAACAATTCTCCTGTCCGGATTGTGGGAAATGTTTTAAGTGTAACTCGTATCTTGTTAGACATCAGAAAATTCATACGCGGGAAACAAACGCTATAACATGAGTTTGAGTGTGCAGCGTACAAAAACGGATTTATTTACTAATTAGTATGAGACGTTTCTCCGTCCACTCACGCTACAATCCAATGGAGTAGGACTGCAGTAGCCATAACAATGGAGCCATGGGGATGATTTAAGTATGTCTTCCGTTACAGGAACATTAAACATCCACTTCCAGGCTAGAGATCTATACAGCACCAGTGAAATTTACAGAAATATGTACATACTCCTATGTATCCAGATAGTGAATTTCAGCTTATTTTGGTGAGGTCTGAAATACTAGTGAGTTATTGGAATCAGGAAAGTTATTTAGAAAAGTCAATTCTGTGCTAGAGCTCTAAAAGTGGAGCAGTCTCCATGGAAACAAACGTCCTCATGTTCCTGCTGATTAGACCACTTTTAGAACTTCACCCCAGAACTGAAGTTAATAAATAAACCCCCTACTAAAGTGATGGTGAACCTATGGCATGCGTGCCACAACTGGCATGCGGCCAGTTTGCCAACATCATGGATGGGCGGTCCATGGGTCGGCGGTATGCACTGCACTATTGATGGATTGGATAAGCCCTGAGTGCAAAGTGGATACTGGAGTAATTCTTGTAAATGCAAATCTGGGTGCTGGGGTAGTCCTGCAAGTGCAAATACAGGGGCTGGCTACTAGGGTAAGCCCTGTGAGTGCAAATCTGGGTGCTGGTGCAAGTCCTGAGTGCAAATCTTTTTCTTTTTATATAGTGTGACTTACGGCTGAGCCTTTAAAGAAATGGCATGTTGAGGTCTGCCACTTGGTATCATTCAGAAAATTGGGCACGTAGGCCCAAAAACGTTTGCTATCACTGCACACTTGAAGATATAAGCTCATCATCCTTCCTAGTATCCCTTGACAACCCCTTTGTTAGACCTTTCTTAAATGAAAATCCTGAATAGAATCAGGGTAAAATCCATGTAAAAAATAAACATCTTTTCCAAAAATAAACATCTTGTGTATGCATTCATATTTGTTCCACCATCTGAGAAAAATGAACAACAAAACCACATTTTGGTCCACTTTAAATACCTGTTTAATAACATCTGATCGAGCAAGAGATCTATTCACTAAGTAGTGAATGGACTAAAGAACTGCAAAAATCAAGCATTAATAGCTGAGCTGGAAACATTCTCCTACTATCCCATCATTCCAGCTTGGCTATTAATGCCTGAATCTTATATTTTAGTGAACAGACCCCCCAATGGATAAAATTATGGATGAAACAAATTCTATTGTTAGGAAACCCTACTTCTGAAATCCATGCAAAATTTTCACCTCTGTGTAGACTCTTTAGCATCATATGGCTTGAATCAGTATTGTCTTCATTAATCACAATAACAAAACAAAGTCATGTTTGAAGACTGGGTCTTGTGCTAGGTAACTGCACTTCCTTGGAAGCTTGAGGCTCCAGGTCTGCACAGCAATATCTAGAAGCCCTGTGGAGGCAGCTGCTGTATCCAGTATAACATGCCTAGGACTGGAGAAACCCCTCAGACATCCTGGAGCAGGCATAGATAATAACCGGACAGGAAAGTAGGATGTTGCAGGCTAGTACAGAATAAACTAAGAGGCCAGCAGAAATGCAACTAAGACAGAACAGGACCAAATACAGAGTACACAGCTAAGGACAGACTAGAGCAGCACAGAGTTTAAACTAAACCAAGGACAAACAACACAACGCACAGAGATAGATAAAAACATAGATATAATGCAGGGCACAGATACACACAGGGGCTAAGGAACAAACAAACGAACTAGCCTAACACTAAAGATGGTAAATGGTAGAGGTTTGGTTACACCAACTGGCCAAATAATGATTAAGCTGATGATTAACATTGCACATACACAGGGATCAGGGGAGGGCTGGCAGCCTTAGGCCTGGGGGGCAAATCCAGTCAAGTGGCCCATTGCACCATCGAATCGCCTCCCCATCCACGGCCATCTTTTCCTTGTTTTATAACGAATATTGCCAGGATTTTCCCCCACAATATGCCAGGATTTGCCATTTAATATGCTAGAATTTTCCCTTACAAAATGCCAGGATTATGCCCCTCAATATGCCAGGATTTAGACACCCAATATGCCAGGAGTTTCTCCTCAATATGCCAGGATGATGCCCCCTCAATATGCCAGGATTTTCCCCTAAATATGCCAGGATTATGCCCCTCAAAATGCCAGGATTATGCCCCTCAATATGCCAGGATTATGCCCCTCAATATGCCAGGATTATGCCCCTCAATATGCCAGGATTTAGACACCCAATATGCCAGGATTTTCCCCTCAATATGCCAAGATGATGCCCCCTCAATATGCCAGGATTTTCCCCTCAATATGCCAGGATTATGCCCCTCAACATGACAGGATTTAGACACCCAATATCCCAAAATTTGGGCACCCCCCCCCTACCCACGTTGCACACCTCCGACATGACCCATAACCCACGTTGCACACCAGGACATGCCCCATCACCACATTTACATGCCTCCATCACCCCATTACATACACATTTCCAATATTATTTGCCATTAATATTCCCCAGCCAATTTGTCCCATAATATGCCAGTGTTATTCTGCAATTTAATATAACTCGGTAAATTTGCCCAATAATATTCCAAGGTTATCTGCAATTTAATATGCCCCTGCTAATTTGCCCAATATGCCAGTGTTAATTGCCATTTAATATTCCCCAGCCATTTTGCCCAATAATATGGCAGTCTTATTCTGCCATTTAATATTCCCCAGACGATTTGTCCAATAATATGCCAGTGTTATTCTGCCATTTAATATTCCCCAGCCATTTTGCCCAATAATATTCTAGTCTTATTTGCCATTTAATATTCCCCAGACGATTTGTCCAATAATATGCCATTTAATATTCCCCAGCCAATTTGCCCAATAATATGCCAGTCTTATTTGCCATGTAATATTCCCCAGCCAATTTGCCCAATAATATGCCAGTCTTATTTGCCATGTAATATGCCCCAGCCAATTTGCCCAATAATATTCTAGTCTTATTTGCCATGTAATATGCCCCAGCCAATTTGCCCAATAATATGCCAGTCATATTTGCCATGTAATATGCCCCAGCCAATTTGCCCAATAATATGCCAGTCTTATTTGCCATGTAATATGCCCCAGCCAATTTGCCCAATAATATGCCAGTCTTATTTGCCATGTAATATTCCCCAGCCAATTTGCCCAATAATATGCCAGTCTTATTTGCCATGTAATATGCCCCAGCCAATTTGCCCAATAATATGCCAGTCTTATTTGCCATGTAATATGCCCCAGCCAATTTGCCCAATAATATGCCAGTGTTATTCTGCCATTTAATATGCCCCAGCCAATTTGCCCAATAATATGCCAGTGTTATTTGCCATGTAATATTCCCCAGCCAATTTGCCCAATAATATGCCAGTGTTTTTTGCCCAAACCCCCCCCCCCCCCTTACCTTTTTCCCTGGTGGCTAGTGGCAGGACTTCCCTGGTGGCTAGTGGCAGGACTTCCCTGGTGGCTAGTGGCAGGACTTCCCTGGTGGCTAGTGGCAGGAGGACTTACCTGGTGGCAGGCAGCATGGTCCCTCCATGCTGCCTGTTCGGCCTCCCGGCGGTTGTACCGACAGGTCACGTGATCGGCGCGCGTCTGACGTCAGAGCGCCGATCACGTGACTGTCGGCACACTGCACGGGGAGCCGAACAGGCAGCACGGAGGTTTCTCTGTGCTGCCTGTTCGGCTCCCCGTGCAGCTTTGCAGGCAGAGCGGAGGTGAGAGGGGATCTTCCGATCCCTTCTCACCTCCGTCTTTGCCTGCAAGCGCGTTTTTTTTTTTTTTTTAAAACACTGGCCCAGCGGCCGTGTTTTACATAGTTTAGGGCGGCCTGGGGGGCAATTGCCACCCTGCCCCCCGGCCCAGCCCGCCCCTGACAGGGATGTGTAGCAGCACAGACTGGAAGGCTGGAAGAAACTGAGTACAAACGGGTGGGGTTGCACATCTATACAAAGCAGAGAAACTAGGCAAAGAGAAAAAACCTAAAATTTGAAATGAAACAACAAAATACAGCAAGAAAACCAGAAGTGGTCCAGAACAGAAATAACAGGATTCTAACAGGGCTGGAATACTAGCAGACAGGAATGAAGAAATAAACAAGAAAGCAAAGCAGAAGGATCCTGAAATGCCTGAATCCAGCACGAGAGAATGAGCACGTTTGGAGCTCTGCCGCTGAATTGACTTTTTTTTAAATAACCCCCTTTGTCTAAATCACGATTAGGTGTTGTGCTTCTTAGTTCCACACACTTAATATTAAGATGTTTTTTTATATTGAATTGTTTTATAGGCTTCCTCCATAACCAAGACAGTCTAATATTTATTAATAAGTTTGGGAATTTCACTAATGTCTTCATTGTGTCCAGCATGAAACGTCTTCCTTCAGATCTGAAATGATAGGCCGGTAATTATCGGAAAGGAGGTCAGTTAGATATGTTTTTTTACCATAAAATATGCTCTTTTAATAAGTCGTTTTTGATATTATATATTGTCTCGGCTGTAGTACCCTCAAAATGTCAAGATCTGAGGTATTTCACTATGGGTAGTGTCCTTAGATGTGTGGGCAGGATCGACACGTGCCGCCAGAAGGAGAGTGTTCCCTACTCATACTGCGGTAAGTGATTTGGCCATCAGGAATGAGCCCCACAGCCAGGTAGCGCTCACATAACCTTTTCTAATGCTTGCTGCTGTGGACTACATTTTCCATGATGCTCATCACACATCATTCTAGCAGTTTGGCTCAGCTTCATAGAACTATAGTTACCAGTAGACATTACCAAAAAACTATAGATGTTTATGATACCCTGCCTTATTTGATCCCAAGCATTTCCTTACTTCCAGGATAGTTTATAATTATTCCCTGCTTGCTTAAACTGTTTATGAAATAGAAGATAGAAAATTTGGACTATCACCTGATGTCAAACAGCAATATCACCATGTTGGGGGTAAACTTAAGGTGGGTACATCATAATATAAATATATATTTACAGATTAGCAATGCATATTTGAAAATAAAAATACACTGATGTAAAACATACAATATTTTAATAAATCAGTTTGCTGGATTATAAATCCGAGAAGTATTATACATTTTCCAGATAAGCAAAACAGTAAATATACTATTTGTTTTCAAAATTATTTTTTATTGAAAGCTTTCAGGTATATAATGAAATATAAAACATGAAGATAGCAGTACCATAACTAATACAGTAAGAAGAATCGTCTGCACAGGGAGGAGATAAGTGTCCATACTCCATAAGTAGAATCTCATGCGTTATGTGAGGTTGATTGGTTTGCAATATGGAGAATTATGTTGAACAACATGGAGCCTCAAGCCTGTGAAACAGCCTAACAATAAACATCAAACCCCAAAACCCACAACAAAAGAAAATAATAACGAAATAAAGTGAAAATAAACAAATAGATTGTTCATGGTCATTTTGTAAATGTCCCATCCTCTCTCAGCTGTTAGCATTATTTGGTATGTATGTGCAATACCAAGATGTATACTGGAATGTCAGGTTTTTATTTTTTATTTTTTTTGTATTGTCTAGAGAATCTATGTAAATTCTGTAAATTATTTTATAGCATCATGTTCTCCAAAGGAGGGTAGCATTAATATACTATACAGAACAGGAGCATTAAAGGGACATCCTCACCAAACAAATTACACTTTGGTATGTCTTTTGTTTTTGTTATGTGAGTTTATTTAATAAAATATTTTACTAAACAAGTGTGACTTGGCAGCTCTATTTTGTGTTTTTGGGTGCCATCCCATAGTGACTTTACAGCACTTGTATCTCACTATGGGGCTGGGTAACAGAATGCAGACTATAAGTCAGAATTCCGGCCATAGACATACATTGAATGGGAGAGTAATGTAACTATTACATCACAAGGGGGCAGAGTTGTGATCCTGTTTGATCAGGTTAATCTCCTCTCTTCCCGAAAGATGTACATTTTGTGTTGGGAGGCAGGTTAAAAAAATAAAAAAAAGTGTACACAGCCACCTAGTCCTGCCCACTAGTGATACACAGGAGCCAGTAAAAGAGCTGTTATTTTGCAAACTGCTGTAATTTCACAATTTCATCTAGCTGTAAGTATTTTATATTTTAAGCAATGCAAAATGTAAGACATGCATTTTAAAGTACTAAGAAAGCACATTAATATGCATTAATATTTGGAAGATGCATTTTGGTATTTTCATCCTTGATGTTTTCTGATTAATGGCTTATAATTTTGATTATATAGGTCAGAGGGGTTTTTTAGGGATGTGTGTCTAGCTATGGGATGAATTTAATAGCTCACTGTAATCCTATCATTAGTAGGGGAGGCAGTTTTCGGGCTTGATGTCGGCATAACGCTCTGGACATATTTTTGTCAATGTGGAAACTTATCAATAAACCAAACCGATCTAATAGTTGATATACCAGTGGGAGGAAAAGGTGGGTGTATGAGAGGTACAACAATATATCATCTTCAAAAGCTGTTATTTTGATGCTTCTGTTTCCTATGGGTATTCATGTGCTATCTAGATTTTGGACATTATGATATGAAGAATATAATATATAGAGATATGAGTGGTTCCGCTCAGTTGTGGGATTCAGCTGGTTCACAAACCGGTTTGGGAGAACCTAAAACCAAAAATTCGCCAAACTACCCAAGCCAAGTTCTCTTGCGTGAGACACAGTGTTGAAAAATCTAATCTCCAAACCCCAACGATATACTTAAGAGTGCAACGGCTAGACAAGGAAGTAGCTGGAGGAGGAGTTCTCCCAGGTAAGTAAGACAATTATGCAATTACTGTCGATTAGTTTCATATACACAGATAATGCATTTACTGCTACAGATTGGCTTCATATACAAAGAATTTTTAATCCCACTAATAGTTCTGCTATATGGGGTTTTAGAAGTTTGTAGAATTATGCAGGATAACCCTCTGGGCCTGAGCTCTTTTTGTTATTTAGGATACTCATGGCATCTTGAACCTCTCTTTCCATCATCTCTGCATCTAAGATTTCTCTATGGGCTGGGATAAGCTTCGTTATGCCAGTTTCGTGCGAAAAACGCTATCCCCAGCTCAAAATCATCTGGAATGGATTTCTATAGCTAATAGCTATGGGAGAGGCTGCGTTGAAGACTTCAGGTGGCTTATATTGTGGATGGCTTCTTTAATTTATCCATCGCTTTCAAACGTTTACCTTCCTGGTTTTCCCACCAGAAGAATTTGCATGAATATTTGGGTTTGTGCTGCAGCTGTTACAAGGGCATCCAAAAGTTTCCTAGCAGTTTAAAGTTGACGGGTCTTGTTTAAAGTCTTGGTGTGCCCTTCCTTGATCAATGTTTAATTTACAAAATATTTCCCCCATTCTGTCCATAGTTTAGCTGTATAATTATATTATGTGGCCGCTAATCACCGCCTTAGAGGTCTCTCCGAATAAAAGGAGATTATCTACAGCGGTGCTTCTGAAACCTGTCCACAATTACCCCAAATAGTCCAGGATGTAGGGATTGTCTACTTATATAAGAATATATAGAACATCTGGCATGGAGTGGGTCCTTGAGGACTGGTTAAAGTACCATACCAGGTGTTATACATAATCTTATTTAAACACAACTGGGTAATCACTAAATCCTGGACAGTTGGGGATAGTTGAGGACAGGCTTGAGAAGCACAGATCTACAGTATACATTTGAGGTTACCATCCAGATAAATTTCTAGATAAAAAGTATCCACAAATGCTTTAAAATCTTCATTACTGGCAAGATGTAGGCGAAATCTCCAGTAACTTGGACATGTATTTGTGGTCTGAAGGTGTAAATTGTATTAAATATACAAATGTTAAGAGTATATTATAACTTTGTCACATGAAATATGCATGCATCAATACCTAAATTTCTTTTCCATATTATAGGAAAGACAGAACATCAATTACCAGCTACCAACTCAGTTAAAGGAGCAGTTACACCTACCGTGTCCTAGAAAATATTTTTTCATAAAAAGTACAGAATCATGATCTGTCTGATCAGTTTTTTCATCAACTCTTCCAGTCTGCGGAAAACTGCAAATAAAATGTAATAGATCCACTGCAACAGTCCCATCTCTCCAAGCCTTTCTTATTGGTCAACACAAAATTTAGAGGCCCGGTGAAATTACTTTCAGTGTAAAACTGCAGGAGAACTGTAAATGGTTTTAAAATTAAAAACAAGTACATTTCACATATTAAAAACCATGTACAACATACAGAAAAAGGAACAGGTGGTACTGCCCCTTTAAGTCTGCGATATTGCACTAAAGCTCTTTGCATTCCGTCGAGAGAAAGCGCTACGTTAAAAGATAAGACTGTTACATTGACTTGCTATTTATATGAATCATTTGATGCCGGACTAGGCTTGACTTAGCTGTAAATATGTTTCCACATACCGAACACGGATACGTTTTTTCCCTCGTGTGAATGTTCTGATGTTTAAGAACGTTCGAGCTGTTACTGAAACACTTTCCACATATAGAGCAGGAGAATGGCTTCTCTCCAGTGTGCAGACCATGGTGGATAATAAAATTTGATTTGCTGTTGAAACATTTCCCACATTCAGAACAGGAGAACGGCTTCTCCCCCGTGTGAATCCTCTGATGTATAACGAGACTTGACTTATCAGCAAAACACTTGCCACAATCTGAGCAGGAGAATGGCTTCTCTCCGGTGTGAGTCCGCTGATGTGTAACAAAATTGGATTTACTGTTGAAGCATTTCCCACAGGCAGAGCAGGAGTACGGCTTCTCTCCGGTGTGAATTCTCTGATGTGTAATAAGACTTGACTTACTTGTAAAGTATTTGCCACATTCGGAACATGCAAAGGGCTTCTCTCCAGTGTGAATTCGATTATGGTAGACGAGACCCGATTTATCCGTGAAGCACTTCCCGCAGGCCGAACAAGAAAACGGCCTTTCTCCAGTGTGAATCCTCTGATGTTTAAGAAGCTTTGACTTATCAATAAAGCATTTCCCACAATTACTGCATGAATATGGCTTCTCTCCGGTGTGAATCCGCTGATGGATAACCAGATCTGACTTATGGGAAAAGGGTTTACCGCAATGAGAACAAGAAAACGGTTTCTCACCCGTGTGGACTCGCTGATGTTTCGTAAGACTCGACTTATCGATGAATCGTTTGCCGCACTGAGAGCACGAGAATGGTTTCTCTCCTGTGTGAATCCTCTGATGAGTAATCAGATGTGAGTTACTTGCAAAACGTTTCCCACATTCCGAACAAGGCAGGTCCTTCCCTTTGTAAGTCTTCTGGTGTTTTGGAAATTGTGTGTTGCTTGTAACACGTGCTTGGTGCTCTGAATCTTTAGCTATTGTACTAAATGTTTTAGAACTCTTACACGACCTCTGTTCATAGCCGTCATCTTTGTTTTGTTGGTTATTATACATATAATCTGACTGAGTATGTTCTACAGATATGTAAATGTTAGTGTCTGTGAGATTATCTTCCTCGTCGGAAGATTCCCCTTTTACAAGAGTAGTTGTGACCTCTGCCTGTGTATACTCGGAAGGTAAACAATGGTCAGTGCGATGTCCGTCTTCACACAGGGCCGATTCCTGCTTTATAATAATGGATGTGCACTCTGTGTTTGCACTAATGTTGTGGTCTATAAAATTAGCTTGTTCATATGAGGTCGACTCCTCCTTGATATATGCAGATGAGTTAATGTCTTTAAGAGTTTCAAGCTTAGATGGGGCAGGATCATCCTTAATAACAGTACATGTATATTCTGTTTCCATGTACAGGTCAGGCTTTTTCTCTTCATAGGAGTCAGATTCCTCCTTAAAATAAGTAGCAGTTTGTTCATTCTTTCCATGATCAGGGAGAGAGTTACTATTATCGTCTATGTCATTTTCTTCCCGACAAAAGGCAAATTCCTTTTTAATAAGAGCTGATGTATACAGAGTCTGTTTAGGAGTTCTTGGAACATAACTAGCCTCTGTGGCGTTTCCTTTCTTAGAGAAGGCAGATTCCATGCTAATAGGAATAGAGGAATAATCTAGAGGCATATAAATATCAATGTATGTAACATTTCCTTGCTAGAGGTCCGTGCTAGCTTTAATCTCTTTGATTATTTTACAAACACTTTTATCTTCCTTTTAAAGAAACAGAAGTCTCTCAGGTGTGTTCTTACAAGTGGATCCGTCTGTTGGAAATAAATATTCTGTAAATGGATAAGAAAGAAATGAGACTGTAAATTAGCTATTAAATCCAGTTGTTAAATGGTCACTCAAGGCATTTAATAGTGTCTAACCTGCAGCAGAATCTCTTTCAAAGAAATTAGAAAGAAATGCGTATATCTGTTAAACCTGGATTATCCTGCCTTCTTGGATCTAATTTTGGACAAGGTTTTATTTAATGTAAGATGCTGCTATTTGTTTAAGTAAATGTCTACTATATGCATATGCTAACCAGTTGCTCTCTGTCGGAGATCGATCTGGGATTATATGAATTGACATCTTAATGTGCCTATATGTAAATGCATTACCAACAGCACTTTTACATAAACAGGCATACAATATTATGCCATGCATTTTTTTTTATTTGTCTTTCCATGCATAGCTACAAATTGGAAGCATGCTTAATCAATTTTCACCTACATTGAATATAAGGTTGATATCATCCATACCTGTTTTGGTGTTATCACCAAACTCACTAAGTTAGCACTATTTTTTTGATGGAGATACCTTATGTATCACATGTTCCCCATCCCCTCAAGAATGTAATGTTACAAGCAGGGTCCTCTACCTCATGTTTAAGTCTGAAAATGTTTATAGATCCCTTCTTATTCTTTGTACCAAGTGCTGCGTAAAGTGTTGGCGCTATATAAATAAATGGTAATGTAATGTAATCCCTGGCCTTATTTGCCTTGTGCCTATCCTACGCATAGTTAAACTACTTCACTGTGTTTACCTCTACCAAGGCTATTCCATACATCCACTACCCTTTTAGTAAAGTAATACTTGCCGCTCTAATTTAAGACTATTGCAAGTACTTTCACATTGCAATATTTGTGCTAGATTTGGAAATCCTATGTATAGAAGGTATTTTTAATTGATTTATTATGGAGATAATTTACTGAAACTTTCCTAGCAGTGTGAAAATGGTTAAAGGTAAAAAAAATAAAAATAAAACAAGATTTTCGAGCACACATTTTTTGTATGTTTTTCAGAGCAATTAATGGGTTACACATAGAAAAAGATTATCAAAATAAAGCCTAAACCTTTCATGAAGGGGTTAATTATGGTGATCGGTGAACTATATCTGGCACATAAATCACTTTACCTCATTTAATCTTGTAAAATTCCTTCCATTCCGTCACCCGATCCTTTGCATACAGCCCACGTATTAACCATAGAATAGAATACTATGGTGTAAACCTATGCAGAACATCTCACAAAAACAACATATCCTGATCTTAATCGCTCTCCTGCCTGCACAAAGCTTGGATAACTATACACACATACCGTGCCTAAATCTCAACACTGTCTCCATAAACCTTTTTTCTTCAAGCAGGTATCGGTAAATCAGGTTTTTATGGCAACAATGACAGGTCTGCCTCTATTCTCCTCAGTTCGGCGCTTCTCCTTGACGTCACTGCATCTGGATGACCTGCGCGTGGGACTCTGGGAGATGTAGTTTAATTTGGTTAATAAAGGTTTCTGTCATGCATAATAGAATAAGATCCCAAATGATTACACGACTAATTTAATGTATCTGTTTGCTAGGCGTGACTGCACACGTGAATTGTTGGGAGACATTATATATTTCGAATATAAATTAATTGCTGCAAGACTTTTTGCAAGCTATAGGGAAATCCATCAAACTACTCTGAATGTGGCAGGATTATTAGGGTGTTATTGTTCTAAAAAGACATATGACATTGACTTGCACAGGAAAAAAGGCTGCCTAGAAAATATATATAGTTCTGGAAAAAATCCAATAATAATAATGAGAATAGTTATTTTGCACTGATCTGCATACTAGAAAACCATAGTTGCCAACATTTTCCAGGGACACATATTTGTTTCACATGCTGCAGGAAGAGCCTGTAAAGTGCAGCCCGGCAGTATGTAGGATGCATATATACGCACAGACACAATCCAATTCATTAATCACGGTAGGTGCTATGAGATCTCCACCCTGATTAACTAATTGGATTATGTTTGTGTGTATATCCGTCCTACATACTGCGGGGTGGGGGGTTAGGGTCACATTTATGGTAACCCTATCCGCATGTCTGTTATCTCTCTCCTCTCCCCATGTCTGCTGTCTCTCTCCTCTCCTCTCAATGTCTGTTGTCTCTCTCTCCTCTCCCCCATGTCTGTTGTCTCTCCTCTCCCCGTGTCTGTTGTCTCTCTCTTCTCTTCCCCCATGTCTGTTGTCGCTCTCTCCCCATGTCTATTCTCTCTCTCTCTCTCCCCATGTCTATTAGCTATATCCCCCCCCCCCCCCCCCCCCCGTCTGCTGTCTCAGCTTCCGGTCTGTGTGCTAAACACAGATCACTATTATAGAGGCGTCACTAGGGTTGGTGCAATAGTAACCAGGAAATCAGATCTGGTGCCTGGGTGCTGTTAGCCATATGTAGCCCCTTGCCGCTGCCTTCCGGTTTATTTAAAGCGCGGCTCGAGGGGAGAAGGTCTATGTGGATTGCACAGACTGCATGCTCCGCCCCCTCACACAACACGCTCTAGTGCTGGGTCTCACTGGTGTGTCTATGTGACTGACAGGATGTCTGTGAGGTGTGTCTATGTGACTGTGTATGTGACTGACAGGATGTCTGTAAGGTGTGTCTATGTGACTGTGTATATGACTGACTGGATGTCTGTGAATGTGACTGACTGTATATCTCGTAGGCGTGTGTATGTGACTGACTGGATGTCTATGAGGTGTGTGTATGTGACTGACTGGATGTCTATGAGGTGTGTGTATGTGACTGACTGGATGTCTGAGAGGTGTGTGTATGTGACTGTTACAAATAATTCCCAATAGCTTGCTGATTAGTGCAGCATGAAAGGAGAGACAGTAAATGCTCTGCATAGGCAGAGGGACAAGAAACATGAAGAAAGGGGAGGGAATAAACAGTAGACAGCCTATCCAAGGCAAAGGATGTGTTAGTGAATGTGAAAGAGGCCAATAGAAAGAAATGTGGGATCTAAGGAAAGCTGGCCAATAGGTTGACAGACAGAGTTAATGGCCAATAGGGTGAAGGATAAACAATGGGAAGGGAACCTGGGCAATACCATGATTCAGGGGGTGTAATGGGCAGCAAAGGAAAGAGTAAAATAATAATAATGTAAACCAGTGAATTGTTACCTATCCTGGCAAGTGAGAATATGAATTAAAAGAGACAGCAACTATACGGCTCAAGTAGCAGGCTTAGTGCTCCCTGTAGTGTGCGTGGACCCAGACAGCTGCCCCTTTTGCCCAGTGTTAAAGACAGCCATGGAAGAGGGAGAATAACTGACACACATTTTTTGCCAGCAAAAGTCTTGTCTCAGATCTCAAATCTGTTAATTGGCGAGCAGTTGAAACCAGAGTCTATGGGAGCTTCACTTGCTACAGAGGTACGATCACTGCCAGAGACTGAGGTGCCCAAGAGGCATAGATCTGATTCAGTGGACAAACATCTTATTTCTATGGGAAGGTTCTCTGGGAAGACAGCCTGTCATGTGGCTGATAGGTTTATAACATACTTTACATTTCCAACATAAAAGGCAACAACTGTTAATGAAACTCAACCAAGTATTATAAAGAAGTCACAATATTCAGTTAGGATTGCCACTAGAGATGGGCATGTACAGATTTCAAGGCCTAAACAAAACTGCTCCCCATTCAGATGACCTACAACTCAGGGGACACTAAACAAATTTGACCAGAG
This sequence comes from Pelodytes ibericus, assembly GCA_036172795.1. Taxonomy (NCBI): domain Eukaryota; kingdom Metazoa; phylum Chordata; class Amphibia; order Anura; family Pelodytidae; genus Pelodytes; species Pelodytes ibericus. The sequence continues at coordinate 54,330,903 of CM069867.1, forward strand.
CTTTTAAAGAGCTTTTTTGTTGACCCAGAGACTTTCTCCTTACCCTATTTTCAAGGAAGGTCCTGGCAGACGAGTAGCAGGATAATAAAAGCAGGCCAGAACATGTTGATGACGATGACGATGACGACAAGGCTTCTGAAGCTACTTCAGACCATGATGAAGAAACCCCTGAAGAAACAAATTCCTCTACTGAGATAGAAGAACCAGATATGCCGTACACTGGGGATTTGCTCTCCATTGTGAATCCCAATGAAACAGATTCCTATACAGTGAGGTGTGAAATAATTTCTCCCGGCCCTCTTGTCAATGACGATCTAGGCAGCCAAATAGAGCATACACCTCTGTCTCAGGTTAGTCCAAGCATGCCAGAATCGGAAACATTTGATGATGTCAAGGTTCTCCAAAGGTCCTTCAGAGGTTGCTGAAGAAACCTCTGAATAAATCAATTCCTCTACTAAGATACAGGAATCAGATATACCATACACTGGGAAATTGCTCTCCAATTGAAAGAGACTCCTGCATTGCAAAATCTGAAATACTTTCTCCGGACCAGTTTTTGAACGATGATCTAGATTCCAGAGGGGAGAATACCCCTCAGATCCAGGAGGAGGAAAAAAATCTCAGAAACTGACATTCTTGAAGATCACAATATTTCTGAACCTCCCCAAGCTGCTCAGGAAACTAATCAGTCGATCCCTGCTATATAAATACAACACCAAGCGAGCAGAAAACATACATAGTTAAAGATGTATGGGGATGCTTTGGCAGATTCTGAAGGTGCAGAACAGCAAATATCCCAAAGATCCTATCATCTACCATTACCTAAGATGATGCCTTTTAATGCAGTGAGAACATGGTTTGCGCAGAGGAGAGTGATGTCCTGGCTTGGGACATCAAGAAAGCCTCCAGCGAAATTTCTGCTGATGTTCAGTTGCACTGCATGATCAGAGGTGTACTCTACCCCTCTGTTCCTCCTGCGGTGATTTCTGACCCCTGGCTTGGATTATCACTATTCTGATTATATCAAGTGTAAATATTTCAAATAGAAATGCAAATAAAGTTTCTTTGCTTCTTATAGCTCTGTCTGGGTGCGGATATGTTGGGTCAGATTCTTTCCTACACTTAATTAATGCCATCTTTCAATTAAACAGAACTTAATTTTTTGTCCTTTAATGTAAACTGAGCATTTACATCCCTACTTGAATGACAAGGCCTATGTTAGGCAGAAGTACAGGTTGTTGTGTCCTTCATGCAGAGAGATTGCCTCACATTAAAGGGCTGGACTACCTCTTGTGAATTGGAAAAGGTTCATATGTTCCAGGATGCTCTCTCTCTATAATAATGCAACTGAGCAGCAAAGTGTGTACTCTTGAGTGGGAATGTTACCATAAGACAGGCTACTACTATCTGTTCTCAGTTTGGGCAGCATACTATCTTATCCTCTTTACTGTTCAGAAAATACATTTTGTGCCTGCTGCTTCCTCTTCCACTTTCTCAAGCAATGAGCATCTTGACAGAGTTAGAGAACAGAGCAGTGTGTATTAGACATGTGCATTTGTTTTCGGACGAACGCATTTTCGTCCGAAAATAGCATTTTCGTCCATTCGTCCGAAAAACGAATAACAAAAATGCTAAACTAACGAAAGACGAATGAACGAATGGTTAATAAATGAAAATCATTCGTCCATTCGTGCTATTGGCATTCTATAAACCGAAATAGAGTCGGTTTATAGAATACCAATAGCATTACATATACATTCCATAAACCGACATAATGAACGACTTTCGGTTTATGGAATTCATGTAATACTATTGGCTTTCTATAAACCTAACTAGAGTTCCCATTCATAAGAATTTCTTATGAATGGGGCTCTCGTTTGGTTTATAGAAAGCCAATAGTATTACACGTATTCTATAAGCCGAAAGTCTATAAATCGAAGGTCGTTCGGTTTATAGAATTTCGGTTTATAGAATACATAGAATTACATGTAATTCTATGTATTCTATAAACCGAAAGTCTATAAACCGAACTACCTTCGGCTTATAGACTTTCGGCTTATAGAAAGCGTGTAGTACTATTGCCTTTCTAAGAACCGTACGAGTGCCCCATTCATAGGAATTTATTATGAATGGGGCTCTCGTTCGGTTTATAGAAAGCCAATAGTATTACACGTATTCTATAAAGTTTAATAGGGAAATAGTATCTATAAAGGAAATTCGGAGACAAGTTTAATAGTATTTAAAGTCTCAAAACGAGTCATTATTGGCTAATGTTCAATTAATTAATTATCGCGCTTGCATGGTGTGTAATATGTCTGATGGGTGTGTTCTAATTTCCAATGTAGTCTGGCTTATCGACTAGATAACATTTTCCCTGGAACAGCTTTATTTCATAGAGTGTGACATATATTAACGATAATCTACAACATAAACTTGCTCATACATTAAGGTGTGGAAAAAAAATCAGCTACAAAGTCCATAAGCAAAAGACGTTATTACTGGAGCATTATAATGGCAATAAAAACACACTCCCTCTGTTAATCAGCAATCAGAGTTCACAAAATACGCAACAAGAGATATTTGCCAGATGTTGGCCAGAGAACAGAGAAGAAAGAACATAGGCAGCAAAGGTGAGTGATTGCGCCCATAAAAAAACCTTGTAGATGGACTGTATATTGTTCTGTACCATGTGCTACGTAATTGGGCCATGCCAGGAAAATAATACTGCTTGCTGTTGAAGCTTCCTTAGCTCTATTAAATTAATTAGTAAATTAACTGGATCATCAGAATCAACTCTTTACACAGCCATATCTCACAGGTGCCCTATTTTAGAGGGTTAGTCCCCATTTTGCACCCAAATTCCACTGTCCCTCTTGTCTGGGAGCACAGAATCTTTAGAGTGTATCACAAAGTTCCCCGGCAATAAAATTCAGAGTAAAGTGATTTTAAATGGCAAATACCATATTTTTTATATTATTTTACTTATTATTATTAATACTTAATGCTTGTTCTAAATTACTTATCAAATAACATAAATAAATACCAATTGGCCATAAAGTTGCTGAAAAAGGTTCCGGTAAAGCCCCTCCCATAGCTACACCTTTAGCCCCTCCCACAAAAGTAAAATTGTTCCTCTCCGGACATTTGAAATATTGGAGGGTATGCACAGCTGTGAAATATGAAGAGTGATGATACTTCATATTTTTGAGAGATAGTTTTAGATAAAGCAGTAAACTTCTAGAGGATGATAAACGCAGATGAAACAATATGAACATTTTCCCGTCTACTTAATTTAACATGAGATAATGCATAAAGGATTAGAATAAGTAGGTGAAGTCTTTCAAAAAGAATGATTTCTACTTTTAAAATTTTACAAAATCTATCATACAATGTATCAAATATAATATCAGCTACAATGTATCATCTTTTAATAAATATATATATTTATTTCCTAATTACTCACTCCCTTTATTCTTAACTATCAATATATGCAGGCAACCTGTAAAATAAATCTCATGATTACACAATCTTATAAACCCCTTAAAAACCCCATACCACCCCCACTTTCTTCCTCCTTCCACTTAACTCCACTCCAAACCTACATTCATCCCTCATGTACTCCTCCTTCCCAACATCCTCAGCCCTCCATTCAATCCATCATCTTCTTCAAATAGCTAGATGTGGTGCAGAATGTGCATACATGCCTTTAATTTAAAACCGCTATTTATTATTTTTAAATTCCATCTCTTCCTGCCTTCTGTCTGCTTTTATTACCCCTTTCTCCAAAATGCAGGGCTTCTTGCACTTCTTTACTTTGCATGTAGAGCATAAAAAATGATTGAAAATAATGTATATATTGTATAAGCAAAACTGCAAGCAAATGCCTAAATTAGGAGAAAAATGTGTGTCTGTGGAGTCACCTGTTGATGACATCACCTGTGGAACTGTATGCAAATTACACATTTCATTTGCATACCGTGCCACAGGTGAGGTCATAAACAGGAGACTCCACAGACACATTTAAAACACATCTTCCTCTGAATTTAGACATTTACTTACAATTTTGCTAACACAATGTATAGATCATTTCATCTTTGTATGCTCTACATTCACAGTAAAAATAATATTTAGTGATACAGTCCCTTTAAGACCACTAACCCTGCAATAAATGTGTCCCCAGATCAGTGCCCTGCTGGCTGCCTGAACAGTTCCACCGCAAGTTGCACCAACAGCAGTTTTTCTTCTTTTTAAAAACATACCATTTTCTGTGTTGATTCCCTTTATGCATCTAAATGTTTCTATCATATCCCCCCCCCATGTCTTTCCTCCACGCTATACTTGTTAAGATCCTGGTAAATTTTATCCTGCAATCCATGTTTAGATAAATAATGTAGTCATGAAATTCAACATTGATTCAAACAAGCAATGTGAAATGATCAAATACGGCATCAGCGGTAAGAACTTGGGCCAGAGATCAATCTGTAAAATATGATGGTGATGTTTGTACATCCTGGAAGTGATGGTACCCAGTAAGGGACTATCTTGTGACCATATAGCTAATGCTATCTTAGCATTTCTCTTTATTGATATCAGTACACATGTAAGGATTTTGAACCATTTTAGTGAAGCACTGTCATTCATCTTTTTGACCCAGAAGTAGACTACTATATAAAATGTCTTATTTTCTATACACAGGATTTTATAATGGCTTCACCTGCACCTGCCGTTATGGTCATTCCTCAATGGACTGGAAACACACAGCTCCAACCAATGGCCGTGTTACCTGCAAATATGCCAAGCAACGCCTACCAAGTTTTGAACAAAGGGCAGCCTAAAGCGTTAGGGGTGAGTTCTAATGGAGAATAGCAAACAGCCTTGCAGATAGTCCTCCCCCATGTTAATTAACCCAGGAGTCCATGTACTGAATGATAATATTGAGAATTACATTTTTTTCAAACAGAAACATAGAAACATAGCATTATAATTTGTGTGCAGATAAGAATCATTTATTATAAAACTATTTGTTTTCACACAGGTAACACAGATTGTTTTGGCCTTTTTTATGATATCACTGGGGACAATTTCATTCTTTACTACAATTAATTATTTGCAACTGACCGTATATACTGGACTCACCTTCTGGGGAGCAGTGCTTGTAAGTATTATTAATTCTATTGCTGAATTTGTTACTTTGTCCGAATGCGACCCTTTACCCCCTGGATGTATACAGTAAACAGAGAATTAAATAACATGGGAGGTGAGAACTCATTATTAAATGTGCACCAAAACAAATTTAAACCATAGCGCCAGGGAATCTGCCATTTATATAACCAATAAACAACACAATTCAATCTTCATTAGCCTGATTCCCTCAGCACTTAGACTAAAAGACCTTCCCTTATCATTAAAAAGATACAAAAGACAACCATAATGATATGGATAATATGTGATTATCACAAATTAAACTATGTGTCTTTAACCCTAATCTGAATGAAACAATATTCTGGCATCACTGTCCTTTAAATATAACTTCTGTCTTTAATAGTTATTATTACTGGTTTGGAAATATAGCGATTAAAGTGGAGAAATATTTTGATAGTCAAAGTATGGCATCGGCAGAATTATGATATTATTACTTTTCTATGTAAAAGCTAGTTTAAATATGCGTATGCCACTAAAATATTACAATATTAAAATTAGGGAATTTATCAAATGTAATATTCATAGGGTACCCCATGGTTATTTCACCTTTAATAGAACAAACACGACCTGGGTTAGTGAGACCTCAAATTGAAATGATTGGATCAGAAATTAATTAGCTTTAAATCATTACGTACCTCTCAAAGTGCAAGGAATACAGCGATGCCAGAATATTGTTCATTCAGACTTTGGTTAAAGACACATAGATTCATTTGAATTATTAGCATATTATCCCAATTTTTCTAAAGCCGCAGTGTAAAACTGTATTTAAATATAAACTTTTTAATATTATATGCAACTATTTTCATATTATATTCAAGTATTTTTTTTTATGTAATAGAAATGTTAATGAAAAATTGCATTTCTTCTTTTTTTCCCTTCATCTGCACCCTCATTGCACCCTAATGACTTAACACAGCACTATACAGTACCCCCAGCACACGATTTGGCATCCCACAGTGTCAATTTGCCCCACAGAACATACCGCAGCGTCACTTTGCCCCACAGAACTGGCCCTGCAGAACATGCCACAGTGTCATTTTGCCCCATAGTACATGTTATTTTGCCAATTTAAATTAGCCACAATCAGGTACCAATTAACATGCCACAGTCACTTTGCCATTAACATATGAGCTGCCAGTGTGCCCATTAAAATATGCCATTAATATGCCACAGCCAGGTTACTCATTAATTTGTCACTGTTAGTTTGCTCATTAATATGCCACAGTTAGTTTGTCCATTACAATGCCACAGCCAATTTGCCCATAAATAAGACACTGTTAGTTTGCCCATTAATAGGCCACTGTTATTTTTCCCATTTATATTATACAGCCAATTTGCCCATTAATATGTCACTGTTAGTATGCCCATTAATATGCCATAGCCAATTTGCCCATTAATATGCCACAGCCAATTTGCACATTAATATGCAATTGTTAGCATGCCCATTAATATTCCACTATTAGAATGCCCATTAATATGTCACAGCCAACTCGCCTTTTAATATGCCACTTGCTGTCATATACAGCGGCAGTGGTGGTGGCAGTAAGCAGGAATGCATGCGATGGATGCGGACTGCTGGGTGCTGCCCTAGCGTGACTGTCTCTGTGTGAGACAGTCATGCGGGCAGCGTTACCATGTTCGGTCAGCGGGGGCCAACGGGGTTGCTTCTTTGGGCCCTATTTAACAAGTGAGCCCTGGGAAAGTGCTCACTGGTTAAAGTGGCCCTGTCCATATCATTATAACTGTTTTCAATCAAACCAATAACACTTGGAGGAGTTGAGACCATTAAATCATCACAGAGGATTACTGATTTCCATCATAATATCGATTCAAGCGAATGGTGATACTGCCGTCCCTTATTGCGCTTCATACCAGAGCCTGTCATTTTCGGCTTGTATGTGTGAGATGATTACCAATGGGGGTTCACATTTATTATCTATACCCTTTATGTATACATGTCTACACATGTTTTTTTTTCTTGTTTTTATCTAATTTATTTTGAGAAATCCATCATCTCAGTCTACTTGATAAGTATATAAAAATTATTTTGTGTGCAACTTTTATAGACATATGACCATGTTTTAGTGTGCTGTTTATATAACATGAGCTAATAATAAACTATTGCTGGACCTGTACATTACATTTCCATAATGTGGGTGGTTGAGGGATATTTTTGTGTTATTACCTTATTTGTGGTCCTGACCACTTCCAGATAATCACACAAGAAACATAACACAGGATGTGAAGCCATACCACTGCACAAAATAAATACTTCAGTGTAAGGGGGGGTTATTATCCCAAGGTCCATGTTTTTCACACCGCTGCAGGCAGCTGACAAGTTCATGATCTGTAGATACAACTGTGATATGACCCTGAATTAGGCTGAGAATTCCATGGGATTAAATGGGCCTACTGTGTACAATGGAAGGCATGTAACATAGCATCATTGTCATTTTGGTTGAAAAAATGCTCCAGTGTATCAATTTCAACCTTTCGCTCACTGCTGATGCTGTTTATCAAATATAATAAGTGAATCTGTTATACCTATAACACAGATTAACACAGGTCCTTGTCTCCTCAGTATATCATTTCTGGATCTCTGTCTGTTGCAGTGGAGAACAAACCATCACGCTGTCTGGTAAATATGTTTTTAGGTAAAACCCTGTAGTGCTGTCACCATGAATCCACACGTTACTCACTGTCTCAGTAGGGACAGGAATGTATTTACTTATTTATTCGGTTTGTAGACTTTCGGCTTATGGAATACGTGTAATACTATTGGCTTTCTATAAACTGAACTAGAGTCCCCATTCATTATGAATGGGGACTCTAGTTCGGTTTATAGAAAGCCAATAGTATTACATGTATTCTATAAGCTGAAAGTCTATAAACCGAATGACGTTCGGTTTATAGACTTTCGGTTTATGGAATGTGTAGGTCAATTGATTCTGACGAACGAATAAAACGTAATATATTTTTATATGTAATATATTAATTTAAATACAGTTAACCCCTGCATGCCTGTTCTGTAATTCTTATGGCTCTGACATCGCACTGGTCAGAGGTTTTTTTTTTTTGCTGTTTTTTTTGTTGGGGGGGTTGGGAAGCTATATTTTTTATATTTTTATTTTGTATTAGTTAGTTAATTAGTAGGGATAAGTGGGTTAGTGTTGCACTAGTTGTGTAGATTATTATTGGGAAAATAATGGGGAAAAACATTTTTCGCCCCACAATTTTCCCCTTTTATATGTATTTTTGAATAGTAAATTGTAGATTCTTTTTATGTAAAAAGAAAGCTCTAACTGTCCTTTAAAAAAAACAACATATAACTTGTATGGGTGCGTTAAATGACAGAGAGGAAAATTACGTTTCAACAACCACATGTCAAAAATGTAAAAATCGCTCTGGTCGTTGGCCCAGAAAATCCCTGGTGCTTAAGGGGTTAATAAAACACACTGCACTCCTTGTGTTGATGTGGTTAATTACGCCTGAAGCATGATAATCCAGATCAACACAAGGAGTGCAGTGCATTATTTGGTTTGTAACCGACTGAGCATCATGGGATATGTAGTTTCCAAACAGCTGCAGTTCCACCGTTTGACATGAATGGGATACTCCCTTGACCAATCATATCACACATTGACCCCATGACCAGTTAAAGCTGCCTGAGCTTTATTAGAAATATACGTGACAGTAGCTCAAGGTGATAAAAGCTACAGCAGTGATTTCCAAGATTTGGCACTCCTGCTGTAGTGCACACACTTTCCATTAAGGGTCACCCAACTAACATGAGTAATTCACTTTGTGGCTGGCTATACTAGATTTCAAGCTGCTTTCACCATCTAAAACTTACTACGATGGTCAGCATCCATGCAGTGTTTAACCCCTTCCCGACGTTAGGACGTACTAAGCAGTCCTGATTTTAGAGTACCTAAAAGACTCTAGGACGGCATAGTATGTTAAGCGTTAAACAGCTTGTTGCGGCTCTCCACGATGAGCTGTGCATCGGATCCTGCTACAGGGGATCACCTTGTGATCGGCGGCCAGGAACAAAACGTGTCGTTTAGGGCTTGCGTTGTCTGGGACAAAAGCACCATGCATCACAAAGGGATTAAAGGGGCAGTTTCACCTAACTTATTTTGTGTACATGTTTTTAATGTATGCAAAATACATTTATGTTTTACTTTCAAACAAATTACAGCTCTTCCGTAGCTTTATATTAAAAAAACATTTCCTAAGGGCATTTAAATTCACTGACATAGAAACATAGAATGTGTCGGCAGATAAGAACCATTCGGTCCATCTAGTCTGCCCAATTTTTCTGAATACTTTTATTAGTCCCCATGTCCGGTCTTATATCTAGGATAGCCTTGTGTCTATCCCACGCATGCTTAAAATCCTTGACTGTGTTTACCTCTACCACTTCTGCTGGAAGGCTATTCCATACATCCAATACCCTCTCAGTAAAGTAATACTCCCTGATATTACTTTTAAATCGTCGCCCCTCTAATTTAAGACTATGTCCTCTAGTTGTGGTAGTTTTTCTTCTTTTAAATATACTCTCTTCCTTTACTGTGTAAAGTAATCAATAAGAGGGAGTACATAGGAGACAGGTTGGCTTCCTCTGCTGTAGTGTTCATGCTTCTCTTTGAGAACTTGTTTTCATTAGCCTTCACTGTAGAATAAGTAACTCTCAGCTGTTTCAAAATCTTGGCGTGAAGGTGTGTGCGTTCAGTCGCTCAATGAAAAGTTAATGCGGCCGACGCACACATACATTTTTAATGACGTGGCCCTCAGCAGAGAAAACATGGACACCCCTGCTCTAGGTGATACTGCAACTTTAATTGTGTCTGTGTCTGTCTGTGTGTAACAGACTTTACATATAACACCACAATCCACCAATGAGGATCTTGTTTCTCTCTTTTTCTCTACAGACCAAAGGATTCCTGACTATGAACATCATTAGCTCTTTAACTGCTCTCACATCGGTTGTTATCTTCTTACTGGATATGTTTATTTATGAGTGTTATGGTAATGAGTGTTACGGCATCTATGACACACTAAACGTAAGTAAAACTATATTTTACAAACTGAAAATCAGATTAGGAAAATAGTAAATGAAATTCATGTTCCAAGTAAGATAACTGTTAAAAAAAGTGCTTTGTACAAAGACAACCCCCCAAAACGTTTTAAGCTGCACAAAGTCATTTTACAATAAGTCTTTCTCCAAGAGGTAGAAGCACACAATGGTAAAAGGGAAATAGCTTACTATCCAGCCACACTCAAGAACCCAGAGTGGGTGATTGGAATGTTATCCATATTTGGCTATCTATATTATTTTAGTAAGTTATTCAATTAGCCATGTATTAATAAGGGCAGTGTATGATGTCATGAGTTAGATCAGGAAAAAACAGGTGGGAATGTTGGGTAAAAAAAATACATGGGAGGAATTAATCAATTGATACACTTTTTTTTGTAAATGTGGGTTTTTTGAGGTTTTTTTTGTAAGAAGGGGAAAGTCTGGAATAATACGATAGGGTACTTCATAACCTGAGAGAAGCTGTACAAAAGTCTAAAATTGCGACTGCACAAAGATATCTCCTGTAATCAGAAATGAATCTGTCTAAAAATACAGCTACATTTAGAAAATAAACTGTCTAATACACCTTGTGTATTTAATTTCTTCATGTACTTTCAAAATTCCACTGTGTTACAGGACTAGAATTCTGTTACAATTATAACACTATATATCTGTTTATCTATCTCTTTGTATTTTACTCTCCCTCTCTATTCATCTCTTTCTCATTTTTTTTTTATGTCTGTCTCTCTGTCCTTTGCACAATATGGCAATATTTCTCCTGATCAAGGATGCCATCAGGGGCCCCGGCCCCTTTTTAAAAAAAAAGATCTCCTGTCACCAGCCTCTCTGCAGTGAGCAGGCAGCAGCACATGCACTTCTATGCTGGCCCTGCTCCTGGATGTGCAATGAGGCTGTCTGGTGGGTCATGTGCTGGGGTAAGTCCTGGATGTGCGATATGGGTGATAATTGCATTGATAGTCACATTGACTGAATATACAAAGATTTATGCATTTAAACCTCTTTGGCATCATATACAAAGGCCTGGATGAAATTACTTTGGGAGGGTAGAGAGGGTGATATAGGGATCGGGGCTCCCAGAAATGTAGTTCTGTAAGGGGCTCCAATATTTCTGATGCCAGTCCTGCTCCTAATTTTAATTTGTATTTTTTTGTATTTCAGGTCAATAGGATTACAGTTTTATCCTTCTTGTCTCTAGCCTCTCTCTTGCAATTCTGTGTGTGTATCTCTCTCTCTGTCTTTGGATGTAAATCTCTGAGTCATGGATCCTCCAATCCAGTACAGGTACACAGCAGATAAACATCATTTTTTTAAATGGTTAAAATGTACTAACTTTTAAATTAATGGGGAGTTATGTGCCCAGGGGAGTTCAAAGGTTGAGGATATATTTTTCTGGATCCACTATGTCACATGAATAACAAAACAAAGTACTAAACTGAAAAAATAAACATACAGGGGGCGGACATGTTGTTTGGAATCTTTGGTTTGTCATGTCAGATCTCCCATCATCTGACCCAAGATGTTGGAAGCAACATGTCCTCCCCCTGATAGAGCTAAATGGACCAAAGAGAGATCAATAAGGTACTTTGAATTATTTCGTTAAAGCATTTCTATCGAAGACGACTGTGATTGTTCTACACCCCAAAGAAAACATTCAATGAAGTAGACTAGTTTTAGCAGGAGCAAAACTCACTATATTACATGTGAAATTAACTTTAACTGGTTGAGAAATAGCTGCTGGCTACTTCTGTATGAGAAGATGTTTATGGTAACGTAAGTCAGTCATTAGTTTGGACAATGAATTCAGCATTAGAATTTGGTATACTTTGTTTGTTGTCCTAATATATATGAAAGCATAAAACTCCAACACATGGAATAATATTGCACTGAATTTTGTGACACTTTTTCCCATTTCTCTTTGGCAGGTGCTCATGATACCAAATGACTACAGGTCTCCCGGACCCAGTTTTAACCCTGGTTTTGCAAATCTGTATGCTGTACCGCAAAACATTGCTGGTCAGGAGAATGGTGGCTTTTCCATGGCTCCTCCAAATGAACAACAATCTCCAGTTGTCTGTTGTCCATAAAAATGGAAACCCTAAGATTTGAGTATGCATTTATCAAGAGAAATTGTAGGAAAATAATCAAATAGAAAAGATAAGTGGGCAACATTTCTCATGATATATAAAAAAAAAAAAGTATCAAACATTTCATATCAATTAATATGTTGGTATCATTGAAACCAGCTTTACAAACAAAGACATATAGTAATATTAGGCACACTTATTGTTAAAGGCGTAAGGTGAGTGGCATGTTTTGCTACACTAGACGATATGATAATACGTTACTTTTGTAATACTGTAATAAACCAGATTTCTTACAATGCATATCAGAATGAGGTCTTGGATTTCTTATGCGAGCTGTTTACATTGGCCATTCAGATAACTTTTTTTCTGTAAAAAAAAAACCCCAGCTAATAGTTTGCTTTTGCCATTTATTGGAACTTCAAGCAAATGATAACCCACACTGAAGGTCCCGTCTATCCTTTTCTACCGTGCCGTTTGTGGTCCGTTTTTTTTTTTTATCAGTTACATATATGTATTTATAAATAATGAGAACATTTTAAAACAGACCAACATCAAATAAATGAATAAAGTTGTTCAGAAAGTCCAAAAACACAGACTCTAAGACTGATATTTTCATGAAACATTTACAGCCATAAAAAAGTGCTTCAGCTGATAACATGTTATTAGAGGGTTTCATTTCTATGTTATGACATTGCTAGAAGCTAAACTGGGGCTCTGAACCAGAGGATGAAGGATGGAACAAGTAACTACCTTTCCCCGGAGGTTGTGACTCCAGGTACTGGTGGTCACTCTAAGCAAAGCTACACAATAAAAAAAAGTGCTTCAGCTGATAACATGTTATTAGAGGGTTTCATTTCTATGTTATGACAATACTAGAAGCTAAACTGGGGCTCTGGACCGGAGGGTGAAGGATGGAACAAGTAACTACCTTTCCCCGGAGGTTGTGACTCCAGGTGCTGGTGGTCACTCTAAGCAAAGCTACACAATAAAAAAAAGTGCTTCAGCTGATAACATGTTATTAGAGGTTTTCATTTCTATGTTATGACATTGCTAGAAGCTAAACTGGGGCTCTGGACCGGAGGGTGAAGGATGGAACAAGGAACTACCTTTCCCCAGAGGTTGTGACTCCAGGTGCTGGTGGTCACTCTAAGCAAAGCTACACAATAAAAAAAAGTGCTTCAGCTGATAACATGTTATTAGAGGTTTTCATTTCTATATTATGACATTGCTAGAAGCTAAACTGGGGCTCTGGACCGGAGGTTGAAGGATGGAACAAGGAACTACCTTTCCCCGGAGGTTGTGACTCAAGGTGCTGGTGGTCACTGCAAGCAAAGCTACACAATCGCTGTTTTGCAGGGTTAACAGTTGATCCAGAGGTCAGGGTCGGCAACAAATTAGGGTAGTCAAAAACAAAGCCCAGTCAGAAAATGCAGGAACAAACAAAGTACAACTTAATCAAACCACAGAGGTAACTGACTCAAAGAACAAGCAAGAGGGCGAGAGGGGTTTACAGTAAGAGGCCAGAAAGACTGGGCTACGGGGTGTGACATGGAGGAGGATAAAAAAAACACCTTCCCCCCGCCAGCTTGGTTAGGATTTTTACAGTTTACCACAGATCACTTTTTAGTTAATAAACCCCAATAATTCTCTCTGCACAAAAAAAATACGTTTTCTAAACAATGACATAAACCCAGTATGTTACATGTTTTTGGAACACATTAGAGTCTACTCAGTAAAAAGATAATAACAGGGACTTGAGACGGGAATTTCAAACTTAAGGATGAATGGGAGAATTTTTCCAACTCTGCTAATTTGGCCTCCAGTTTGAAATTCCCCTCTCAGTTGCCTGCAATTCTCTCTTTCTTGAGTAGATCAGTTGTACTGATTACAAAAAGAACATTTCTTCAGCAAATTCCGGTGGCTTTGGAATTGTTGCAAGCAAATGAAAACACAAGCATTAAAAAAAATGAATACAAAAGCAATCCAAACAGATTAAATAACATCTATTCAAACAAAACAACACATTTATAGGTCTAAAGTAAAGACAAATAAGTCGATGGGACCTGACGGGATACATCCAAAGTTAATAAAAGAACTTAGTGGTGTACTAGCAAAACCGTTAACAGATTTATTTAACCAATCATTGTTAACGGGAGTAGTTCTAGAAGATTGGAAATTAGCTAATGTTGTGCCCATTCACAAGAAAGGTAGTATGGAGGAGACAGGCAACTATAGACCAGTAAGTCTTACTTCAGTAGTGGGGAAAATAATGGAAACCTTGTTAAAGAATAGGATTGTTGAACATCTAAAGTCGCTTGGATTTCAAGATCAGAGACAACATGGGTTTACTTCAGGGAGATCATGCCAAACTAATCTTATTGATTTTTTTTGATTGGGTGACTAAAATAATAGATCAGGGTGGTGCAGTAGACATTGCTTACCTAGATTTCAGTAAGGCTTTTGACACTGTCGCACATAGAAGGCTTATTAATAAACTGAAATCTTTGAGTTTGGATTTCAATATTGTTGAATGGATTAGACAATGGCTGAGTGACAGGCAACAGAGGGTTGTAGTCAATGGGGTATATTTGATGCAAGGTCTTGTTACTAGTGGGGTACCTCAGGGATCTGTACTTGGACCCATTCTCTTTAATATTTTTATTAGCGATATTGCAGAAGGTCTTGTTGGCAAAGTATGTATTTTTGGTGATGATACAAAGATTTGCAGCAGGGTTGATATTCATGGAGGGATAAGCCAAATGGCAAATGATTTAGCTAAACTAGAAAAATGGTCAGAGCAGTGGCAACTGACATTTAATGTGGACAAGTCCAAGATTATGCACCTTGGGCGTAAAAACCCAAAAGCAGAATATAGACTATTTGGTACAGTCCTAACCTCAACATCTGAGGAAAGGGATTTAGGAGTAATAATTTCAGAGGACTTGAAGGTAGGTAGGCAATGCAATAGAGCAGCAGGAAATGCTAGCAGAATGCTTGGTTGCATAGGGAGAGGTATTGGCAGTAGGAAGAGGGAAGTGCTCATGCCATTGTACAGAGCACTGGTGAGACCTCACTTGGAGTATTGTACGCAGTACTGGAGACCGTATCTCCAGAAGGATATTGATACTTTGGAGAGAGTTCAGAGAAGGGCTACTAAACTAGTTCATGTGTTAAAGGATAAAACTTACCAGGAAAGGTTAAAGCATCTTAACATGATAGAAACATTTAAATACATAAAAGGAATCAACACAGTAAAGGAAGAGAGTATATTTACAAGAAAAAAAACTACCACAACTAAAGGACATAGTCTTAAATTAGAGGGGCAACGATTTAAAAGTAATATCAGGAAGTATTACTTTACTGAGAGGGTAGTGGATGTATGGAATAGCCTGCCAGCAGAAGTGGTAGAGGTAAACACAGTCAAGGATTTTAAGCATGCGTGGGATACACACAAGGCTATCCTAGCTATAAGACCGGGAATGGGGGACTAATAAAAGTACTCAAAAAAAATTGGGCAGACTTGATGGACCGAATGGTTCTTATCTGCCGACACATTCTATGTTTCTATGTTTCTATTAGGGTGTGGGCAGTGTTGTACCGTATTTCTTACTAGGCTGAAAGTCCCTTTGATATCATGTTTTCTCCTAGGTTAACTAGCTGCCATTTGCCTGTGATTAGTTTGTATCTATAGAGATACAATAAGAATCCAGCCACTTCCCTAATCATTTTCCACAATAACATTTCCTTGTTCTCTAGTTAGACCATGAACCTTACATTTTGTTTATTGGCTATGCTTACATGAACTTGGTACCCATTGTTTTCAGTCAGAATATAACTTACAGGAACCAAGCAGAATCTTTCTGTACCTGAACCAGATTCAAAACTGGTTGAAGGATGATAGAAATGTTCACCTTTTTCCTCAACTCTTCTTGCTTATGATTAAGCACCTCTTAGCGTAAGGTAGTTGGCATCCTGTGCTATCTTAGCCTTATATTTATTATATGTTTTCATTATTTTTGTATGCAATAAAAGAACTTTGTCTATTTCATGGAATTGAGCTCCTGACCTGTCTTTTTAAAACATTTTTTTTACATGTCTTTCCCTTCCAAGCTTATTTTTTTTATGTTGTTTTTTGGACTCGTCTTTCTTTTTAGCACCTTTTACAATGCATTTTCAATTGCCCTCTTGTAACGGCAATTCAAATGGTAACCTAAGGCTCTGGTATGAAGGAACGTTGTTACAGATAAGAGATCCAATTTTACTTAATGTTATATTTCTCTCTTAAACATTGATGTCATTTCTTGCTACCACTAGATGGCAGTATACACACACCATGCCTGGAATGTGTGCACCTGCAGTTTATAGGGGCAAGGTGACCTGAGTCCTAAAATGGATGTTTACAATTCCACTGATAGGGCTGAGTGGCAAACATGCGCAAGACCTTACATCTTGTGGGGCCACAAGGGTCAGGAGCCAATCGGGAGGCACAGAAATAATATTTGACCTTTTGAAATATCAACTTACTGCAGCTATGGTACACAGTATCTTAACCCCTTAGTGATAATACCTTTTGACCCTGTCTTTCCCTTGGTGACAAGGGATGTTTTGACATCTCTGGGGTGTTTTTGTTTAGCTGTCAATTTCTTCTTTCTCACATGCTGTACCCACACAAAAGTTTTTTTTTATTGTCATAAGAATGGCTTTTATTAGATACCATTATGTTCATCATCTCTTATAATTTACTACCAAAAAAATCGTAAAATATGGTGAATCCCCCCCTCTTTTTCTAAAAAATAATTTACACAAATACAATCCTTAAAAAAAAGACCCTGTCTAAATAGTTTCTAATGGTTGTACTTAGAAATATGCATGTTTACCTGCAGTATTTTGTGAGTTATAGGGCAAAAAACAAAAATAATGTTTTTTTTCCTACAGTGACCTTTTAACCCCAACCCGAACCCTAAATTTAACACTAATCCTCAATTTAACCCCAACTCTAACCCTTATGCTAACCCTTAATATATTCTAATTTTCATTTAATTGTAACCTTATCCCTTGCGCTAACCCTAATATAATTGTAACTCTAACAACTATTCTAACCCTAACCCTAGATTTTAGCTAATTAAGTCTTTCCTTTTGATGGAAATGTTGCACAGCATCAGAGCGACGGACATGAATATCTTTTCATTTCAGATGCTCTACCCACAGGAGGCACCGTGGAGCGATCGTAGGTGCCCCACATTGAAAATTTAGGTGCTGCCTAATGCCTTAGAGGCAATAGAGCAGCACCGTCATAGCGGTTTTCGCAGTCATTGATCGTGAAAACCACTCCTTCCACTGCAGGATGGGCCAGTTGTTATGAAGATGTTAAACAAACAAAATGGCCTGTGCGACTGTGCTGTATGGATCAAATTAGTGATGATTTCCTACTGATTACAGTGTACGGTATAAACAATGACCTGTGCCATCAAGTTGGCAGAGTATAAGATGTTACTGTATCAGATATTCATACATTTGTTGGATGCAGTACACCATGACATATTATTTATTGTATGCCAGTATATAAATCATCAAATACTGATACAGGATTATGTCATGTGTAACCAGGATATATGCATGCTTATTCAAACTAATCCATTATCCAAGAATGAAGTTGTTTTTAATTTGTACCTGATCATGTTATTCTATTGGCTAGCTATCAGTCTTTGGCGCTGTATTCAAAAAGCACTGCAATAGCAGGTCTGTGAGCCTTGGTGCTTGCAAACACAATTACAACACATTTTATCTCTTTATTCCTCAAGGAGAGAATTGCAGGGAATTGACAAGGTAATGGAAAAACTTAAGAACAAACGTTAAGCCGAATCTGAGAATTTCTTTTACAGTTTGCAGGACTATCCCCTACACGTCAAGGCATGTTTGCATCTCAGATAACCCTTAGTAGTTAAGGGTTCCTTTCAACTGCCCGGCCATTGCACTACAGGGAGTTCTGCACCATCAGGGTTGGAGGTATGAATATTAACCAAAGAGAAAAAAAGAGCAACCTCCATTACCAAGGTCCAGCCAGACGCAGTTTCCCAGCAGCTAGGCTCTAAGGGGCTGGGCTATTTTCTTTATGAGTGTGAGTTGCAATACATAGTAAAGCTTGCATTATTCCAGTCTGATTTTATTGGGTAACACTGGATGCCACCCATGTTCATAAATAGTTTTGCTGAACAACACCAAACTTAATGAAGCAAATGATTAAACTAATAAAAATGGGAGTGATGTCTCAGACTGCAGTAAATTGAATATATTTCTTCTTATGTAGTCCACGCACACAGAAAATTCCTGTCCTTTACAACTTACAACCCAATAGTATTATCTTCTTGTCATAATATCAATTAGGCAAAAGGAACTGACAAATAATCATATCAGTGTGAAATGCATAACTATGCCACACACAAAAGCCCCATTAATTATGCCTCACACAGGAGCCCCTTAATTATGCCTCCAACAGGAGCCCCTTAATTATGCCACCTATAGGAGCCCCTTAATTATACCACACACAGAAGCCCCATTAATTATGTCTAACAGAGAAGCCTAATTAATTATGCCTCACACAGGAGCCTCATTAATTATACCACCCACAGGAGCCCCTTAATTATACCACCCACAGGAGACCCTTAATTATGCCACCCACAGGAGCCCCTTATTTATACCACACACAAAAGCCCCATAATTATGCCACACTCAAGAGCCCCATAGGTATGCCACACTGGTGTTAGGGGATTCATTTTTATGTATAGGGTATCAAAAGAAAGCTCCAACTGTCAACATATAACTTGTATCGGTACGTTAAATGAGAGAGAGGAAAATGATGTTTCAACAAACACATATTAAAAATTGAAAAACGCTCTGGTCCTTGGCCCAGGAAAATCCCTGGTCCTGAAAGGGTTAAATACAGACCCAAATATGTTGTGACAGGACCCAAAAAAACAGGACTGTGCCGGAAAATGTACGACTCTTGGCAATTATGCCATTTTTGGACATGCAAGTATCCAAAACAGTCATTGTGGACAACAATTCCCATGCTGCTCATCCAGCCCCATCAAACCAAATCGAATTGATTATGAGCTAGCACACTGTGTTTGCCTTGTATTTGGACGGTAAAACCAAGATAAGCAGTGAAACACTTTCATTAGAGGTAAGAGATATAACGTCTGTCTTTTCTCAATGAGATGATATGGGCAGCTGCTTAAACCAAACACTTTCCAGATCTTAGTGTTAATCAACCCCACACACTCTGTTCATGACTGCATGGACTCCTCTTCTCTGGTTTCCAGACATAACAGATGAGGAAGAGAATTGCCAGAGGGAAGAATTAGGTGCCAATCCTTCTCTAATAGGCCAGTAATAATGAGCAGATTATCACACAGCCATATGTGCCACAAACCCTGACATCTCCCAGACAGTGACCAAGCTCTATTCCAAAATCCCAAAGAGACACAGGCTTTTCTACTATTTTAGAAAGACCTTTTCTAAACAGATTGTTTAGTAAATTATTCTTTGATCTTTTTTTTTTTTTTAAACCAAGGATTTTTAAGGGACCTAAAAAATATTGATACTGAGAACGAAGAGGATAAAAAAAATCATCAAAAATGATCACTGAGATTGAGGGGCATGTACGAAAAAAACGCAAATATATTTTATGTGCAAAACTATTTTTTCTCTTTGCTCCTTTTACAATGTACTAAATATTTAACACTCAAATAGTAAATACGAGAAAACTGCAAATAAAAACAGTCAAGTCTGCGAATATTTCTTCTGGCTTTTTTTATTAGCGCTTGCTAACAGCGGGTGTCATTTTCACACGCAGAATTAACTTTTACAAATATTCACAAAAGTCTTTAGCGTGCGCAAATATAATCGCATTATATTAGCGCTACTGGTAAAATGCACACAAAATAAAAATAAACGGAAGAGGCGCAAATCTGAAAAAAACAAAAATGTTACCAATATTTGCAAATTACTCTTTACTTATGTTTTACCTACTTTTTTCACCACTGCGCTTGTTTAGCACATGACTCCCAAAGTGTCTTAAATCTGTCAGTGGTGTCTCCTGTTAATGACATCAGCTTGTTTTCTTTATATGCAAATGAAGTACATTCAATGCATATTGTGTAATTTGCAAACCAAGCCACAATGGGATGTCATAAAAAGTACATAACAGACACATTTTTCACAGAATATATGTTTCCTTGCAATTGTGGTACTATAAAGCTAATCTTTGATCATCTGTATTCTTGAGTTCACAGTATAAGCATTGTTTAGATGACGGGGTCCCTTTAAACCCACACGTGACGTCCGGAGGTCTAGCGATCTTTTGGCAGGGACCCACAGGGTCTTTTAAGACCCTGATCGGGTCTCTGCCAGAGTGTTCCTGGCTACCGATCACCTTGTGATCGGTGGCCAGGAACAATTTGTGACGTTTTGGTGCTTGCGTCGTTTGGGACGCAAGCACCTAGCGTCATGAAGGGGTTAATCATTGTCAAAACAAATGTTTATATAGAACATAAACTTCAGTCGGTAAATCCATCCTGGTCTTTAACGCACCAGTGTCTAAAGGCAAAGCTAAATAACATAAAATATTGCTTCTAGAATGAATTAGTGATGTTTGGCTCCAAGGAATTCACCAATACCCTTATCATATTATGTTGCAGTCAAAGGCAAAGTTATAATTTAGTTTTAGATGTATATTTTTACCAAGAGGCTTATTAATGAAGTCAGATTCCAATAAAAAGCCTATTCCTCTGTCCCAAAGGAATTATTGGGAATTATGCTAGTTACTGCAGCATACCAGCGTAAGCGTGAAGTAGAAGACATTTAATGGCGACTAGTGTCAGCATGACACCTGCATGACCATGTGGACTTATAAGGAATGTAGTAGAGACGTGCGCCAGTGAAGGAAGAGAAGACTAAAGGAAACAAGGGAAAAGGAGTAAAAGCGTTGTTACCACGACTCTAAGAAAAACATAATAATGTCATAACGGAGTAAGATCTTGAAAAAAGAAGTGTTGGTGCAAACAAACGCAAAAGGAAAGGCAGGTAAGGATAGCGCATACCGAATTTAATATAATAATGAATATACACTATACATTAGTAAAATATAGTAAAAACAGGTACACAAATATGATCATTGGTAATACCCTATATGCAGCACAGGAGCCCTGACACGTTTTGCTGCCCGGCTTCCTCAGAGGATCCAGCTTACATTAATCATACCACCGTTGATATGTATAGGGAAGTAGAAAAGGGAGAGAAACAATTGTTCTCCAAGAGGATAAATTGTGCAATAAATATATTGGGTTTTGGGGAACAGATAATGACTCTTAGCACTGTGTGTGAAAGTCTTCCTCTAAATTCTGCTTTAGACAGCAGTCTCCTTCGCAGAGATCAGGCACAGTTTTGACAGATCCGACAGACTTACTGCAAAGAACTGAGCTCATTCGTGCCTTGTAAGGGTGCTCTACTGGCCGGATAGCTTAATCAGCTAAGCTTATCTTTGTAGAACTACATTATTTCACTGGAAAACAATATACTAGATCCTGTCCTTTCCACAGAAATCCTAAACTTGCAGTTTTACCACCACGCCGTTTGAGTAGGCATATGTAACTAAGGTTAACAATAATCAACTTGTTGCCTCTATATCCACTTTATCAAGCCCTCGGAACAAATGCAAAAAGGTGATCATTGTTAACCTTAGGCAAGTTTTGGAGTTCTGTGGGAAACACAAGTCTTCTGGCTTGTGTGGTGTGTGTAGATTTGTTCTAAAGGAAAAAAACAAAAACAAAGCTAAAGGATAAAAAAAAAAACATTAAATCTACTCCTTTAGATGGCAGTATTGTACATTAAAGACTTTATATGGTCCCTATTTAATAGGGCCAATTAAATAATCATGGAGACATTTTCCATAATAAAGTAAATTATTTCCTTTACTTATAAGTCTTGATATCTTACTAGTGGACAGAAACTGATTGGATCTTTTAAAATGAAGACAGTTTTATTTATTGAACTTTACATTTTACATTGAACAAGGAAACTAAGATCTTACTTGTGGACTAGTTGTCCATAGTCCTTAAGAATAAGATAAGAACCATTAGGCCCATCTTGTCTGCCCAATTTCTGATATTAAAAAAACAATCTCAATACTTTCATTAGTCCTTGGCCTTATATTATATATAGGATAGTCTTATGTATATGCTATGCATGCTTAAACACTTTCACTGTATTAGCCTCTACCACTTCTGCTGGAAGACTATTCCATGCCTCCACAACCCTCTCAGTGAAATAATCCTTCCTGTACTTTTTGAAGGAAAGGTGAGAAATCTAATCACTGGTTAGGGCTGTAAATGACTGGTTGATCAATCTGCACAATCACGCACGTGACACTAACACTAACCCTATATTAGGGTGAATTATATCTACATATAGATTTTTTTACCTAATTAAAGTTATTGCTTATTGTTACACTATTTATGTAATGTTTAATCCCTTTATTAAAGAGACTCTGTTACCTAAACACTGTTTGTACTGAATAAAGAATGATGACCATCTATACGTTTGGGGCTTTTCACTAAAATTCAAGTCAATAAAACAAGTCTTAAGATGGGAGGTCGAATTTGACTTTTAACGATTTGATCTTTAAAAAATACATTTGGCTGCCCAACTCGACCATCTTGAGCTATTTACTAAAACAAATATGCCCTCCTTCTCCCCAGCTTGGACTCCCATATTAAACTTAACCTTCACTGAATCCAAGAAAAATCGCTATTCACTAAAAAGTGAAGGGAATTCCATTTGGGAGGCATGTTGGACGGTGATATTGGAGAGCAGCAGTAACATGACTGTGGGTGCCGGATAATCATTACCATACACAGTAAAATAATTGGTGTTCATTAATGGAAATGGTAAAATTACTGCATCCATTGAGAAAAAATAAACAGTGCAGTAATTACCTCTTTAAATATTGAATGGATATAAATAAATGGCACTGGAACTACCCAGGTGCCTAGGGCACCCCATATAATAAATGGGGCTGGAGGCTGGCCAATGGTTCGCTGTCCCTTCCTGATATTAATGGGACCAAGGGCTGGCCAAGTTCCATTGCCACCTCCTTAAATAAATGGAGCTGGTGATTGGCCAAATTACATGTGGGGGTCAGGTGCACTTGGCCTTCCCCCAGTAGAGTTTGTAAATGGCCTTGGGCTGCCCAAGTAGCCCTCACCCCTCTTGAATTTATGGGGGCCACTTATATATATGTTTTTGATCGCAGGCAAGCAGGCAGCTGGATGTCTGCGCACCGCATGTTCTGAGGTCAGAGTATCGGGGGTCATGTGACCTGCCAGTGCTCATACTCCAGACATGCACGATGAAAACAAGAGGTAACATGCGGTGGCACTATTACCTGCCTTGATGCATGTGCCGTGTGCCTTCTCTGGAGTCCCAGACACTAGAGAATGCACTCAGGACTTCGGAATTGTGTTCCTGAATCAACCCCTATCACGGAAAGTGGGACAAAGGTAGAGGTTGGCGGGACAGACCCCCCCCCCCAAAAAAAATGGGACAATTGGGGGGGTATGTATTATATAGCTATATGTTTTTTGTTTTTTTTAATTGAACTGTATTCACTTATTTGTATTTACATTAATAGTATAAACAGTGATAAAGTCCCTTTAAGTATTAAAGCTTTGATACTGAAAAGTTTTTTTTATTCTTTTCTTTTTTTATTTTCACTTAGACAAAAAACTTTGATTAAACTTTGATTACATCGGACATACACAGATGTCTACTTAGTATAGTGATACAGTATATTTCCAGTACCGATACCACTCGGTTCTTAACAAGTAAACATCTTAACATGGTTATGACATGAAAGAAAAAGCAAATAAGACAACGTGGGTTATACATTAAGAGAAAACGGTGGACAATTGGTAACGTTTTAGGATATATGTTTAGCTATATTCAAATAGAGGGATTTCCGGGTGGGATGGGATACTGAAAAGTTTAACATCACTTACTATTAGACATTTGAAGGAGAAGGTCTTGCAGTTCCCATTCTCTAGCTGCAAATCACCTGACATATGCGTTCATTTGCTGTCAGATAGCTGACAGCGGGGGCTGACTAAACTCCATTCTATTATAATGTAGGAAATGCATGTTTAATCCATTGACTTCTGCATCACCTGTTACAACTTGGAGCTACTGAAAAACAAGGCAGCATGTGGGGAAATGAAGCAGGCTGATTGCATATTGATCAGCCTATGACGCCTTATTAAAGTCCCATCCATTCAATGCCACCACAATAGACGCTAATGCTTCTATGTTCCCTGCGCGGGAGTGCTAGAAGCTCCTGTGCTCTCCTTGCTCTAATGGTACATTTTCAAGAAATAATTTGCATCACGGGCTTTCATAAATGTAATAGAATTGTATTTAACACTTTCAAGGTAAAGGGAATGGAATACACTGCATAATGAATCTTCTTTTGTAGCCTTCCTTTACATTTTTAACTAAAAGCCAGGGTAGAACAGTTAAATGGGATAAGGATCAGAGATTAAAGTGACCGTATCACCTAAATAATGCTTTCACTGTGACTGTAGAGAATAAAAAATTATTGAAAATGGTCCCTATATCGTGTTAGCAAGATTGCAAATGAATGCGTAATATATAGGAGAATTTAAAAAAAAAAGGTCTGTGGAGTCTCCTGTTTATGACATCACCTGCGGCTTGTTATGTAAATGAACTGCTTTTCTATGGGAAAAAGTGTCATTTGCATATCAAGGCACAGGTGATGTCATAAGTAGTAGACACCACAGACACATTTAAAAACACATTTTTCATAATTTATGCATTGGATTTGAAGTTTTGCTAACCGAATATATAGCTCATTTTCCATCATTTTTTATTCTCTACATGCACAGCAAAAACAATATTTAGGTGATACAGTCCCTTTAAGAAGAATAGCAAAAAAAAAAAACCTGCTCATTATAAACAAAAACTTAAAGGGGATAACATAGTAATTTAGGGAAAAAAGAAACTGAAGTCGACCAAGTTCAACTCCTTTACTCTGTTGGTTCCTGCTTTTGGGAGAAAATGATTCAAAGAAGAAAAAAATCCTTAATGACCATGAGGAAAATACCCGCTTATTATTAATTCATGAAAAAATTTAAATAAAACCGTAACCCCGGTAAGGGTTGAATAATGTAACGATGGAACAGGGTGACACAGCTTCAAGATTCCAGAAAAACATAGAAGGTGAATTGGTGCTAAAATAAAAATGATTCATTATATTAGAGCACACTGTACCATTTGAGTTGATCCCAAACCCCTATAAAATCCAGATGGTCAGTGATCTGCAACTGAAATAATAGACAGAATAATTTCTACAGGAAATAAGCACCCCTCCCACTGAATAGACAGTAAACGCTATCTATACTAGTGTTCACTGTTGACAAATATTGCTGATGATCTTAGGACAACAGTTCATATTAAATGTACTACCTATGTGTCACGGAGATGGTACAGAAGGACTTGGAGTTTATTGTGGAAGTGACTCTGTTTTCTTCTTCGGTAAACTTGCGTTTCATAAGCTGCGTGCGCTACCCCTTTCCAGCCTCTCCTGTGACTCATGTCACATTAAGCAGAGGCTTTCATATAATTATTTATTATGATTTGTGTCATGTCATAATGATATCTTGATACTGGGTCATGCAAAGTGTCCATACAAGGACTCCAGGACAGAATTGGCTGTGAACGCCCATAGAACATCATTAAATTGTCCATCGCATAAATGCAGTAAATGCCCTCCATGTGTTGGTGTTTCAGTTCTGGTGATTATATTTCCGTATTGGACTGTATCTCCAGAAGGATATTGATACTTTGGAGAGAGTTCAGAGAAGGGCTACTAAACTGGTTCATGGGTTGAAGGATAAAACTTACCAGGAAAGGTTAAAGCATCTTAACATGTATAGCTTGGAGGAAAGACGTAACAGGGGGGATATGATAGAAACATTTAAATACATAAAGGGAATCAACACAGTAAAGGAAGAGGGTATATTTAAAAGAAGAAAAACTACTACAACTAGAGGACATAGTCTTAAATTAGAGGGGCAACGATTTAAAAGTAATATCAAGAAGTATTACTTTACTGAGAGGGTAGTGGATGTATGGAATAGCCTTCCAGCAGAAGTGGTAGAGGTAAACACAGTCAAGAATTTTAAGCATGCGTGGGATAGGCACAAGGCTATCCTAGCTATAAGACCTGGAACGGGGGACTAATAAAAGTATTTAGAAAATTGGGCAGACTAGATGGACCGAATAGTTCTTATCTGCCGACACATTCTATGTTTTTAAGTTTCTATATTCTGAGCCCCGTCAATAAGTCAGCACTATCAGTACTGTGACCCACCTGTCAGGGAAAAGGGAGGTGTTGTGGGTGCACTTGATGACATAAGCACCAACATAGGCTTGTGTGGACATTTACTGGACTATGTGATGGACAATCTAATGATGTTCTTTGGAAACTTCACAGCCTTGTAAAGACACTTTGCTTATCCCTGCTCCGTGATGATATCACATTCTTGGATGTGGGGTGCTGGAAAGTGAGGACCTCTTAGGTGGGGTATGCCCCTGGGTATATTATAGGTTCCTTAATATGGTCCTTACCATTAGGATTTTAGCACTGTGTGGCGAAACATTGAATTCATTGTTTTAAAGAGTGACCAAATCAACTGTAACTCTAAAAAGTGCTATATATAAAGAGTGACTAAACACCTTATTTTCTTGTAATGAGTAAGGAGGCCACTTGTGTCTAAATAAAAGTGTAAAGTGAATGGTTCATCTGTGATACATACTAACCTATACAATTCCATAACATTAGTGAGGTTCTCTCATGTGCATCACTTCTTTCCCCATGTGTTCCCTGGGAATGGTGCCATTTCTTCAAATATTATGACCAGTCTTCCATTTTTATTCCAGACCTCTTTCCTTTTTTTATTTGCTCCATCTCAATGTCTGCACATGCTCCCCATGGTGACATGCAGTCAGATGCTAAGTGCCACCTTAGAGGTCTCTGAGTGCCAGACGTGGCACCTGTGCCATAGGTTTGCTATTACAGCTCTAGAACATAGAAACTGTTAGTGGGAATCTGAATCATTACAACTCAGACATGCTTCATTTTTTCCAAATTAATTTGGAGTGGGTAATTACAACCCCCCCCCCCCCCCCCTAATTGTTAAAAATGTTTCTTGCTAGGATAGTGGAATAATCAAAGCAATAAAAAAAAAGTTCAAAATTGTATCTAATGCATCATGTATTTCAGCTACAGCATGATAGGAATGGGTTAAGACAGCCTGCTTCTGACAATCTTATTCTTTACACAAGAAAAATCTTACATGTTCCACACACAATCTGCCAGCCCACAGCTCCGAGCTGCTCAGGCACCAAGACAATAATTCCTGCCAATCTCCTTTATAGCTGAACACAAAGTGGAAGAGCAGTTGCCCAGATTGAGAAGTTAATACCTGGAGCGAGCACCAGAAAGAAAATGATTGCAAGCAAGCCACTGTGCAAAAAGAGGCTGTTGCATTGTGCCAGATTACCTTCACTATTCTCTGACTGGCACCTCAGCAGGAGGGGAAAAAGAAATGAAGCAGCCATACATGACAGCCATTAGATTGATTGAAGATATGCAAGACAGGTCGAAGACCTAAAACAAAACCTTTAAGCCCTTTCCCATGGGAAGGAAGCCAAATCTAGATTTATAACAGATAATTGCTCATCACGTAGATTCTCAGTTCTCAGTCAGGAGGGTGTACTGGATCCTTGTGCTCTTTTCAGCCATTTTGTGTCAGTTGAAGCATTCATGGAAACAAGGCTAGGTGACAGAATCTTCCTCCATGGTATCTGATAGAAATAACTAACAAATGCTAAGCCCTTAATATAAAGCAGTTCCATTTAAGTTTGATATAGTGAAGAGTTATATAACATAATGTTGCATGGGATTCCAGATATCTTTCCTATTGATCAGTTCGGCCTTCATTTCTGCCTTCTTGCCCTTTATCCAATTACTTTTGTATGAAAATTTAACAGCTCTCCAGGTCTTTGTCGTAGGATTCAAACCTCTGACTAAACCGTTGATTAAGTCTCCTGGGTAAACTGTGGAGAGCTTGTATTGGTCTGCTAAATATTTTGCTCTTCTCCATAACTGTTCTCACACCTGTCCTTCCCAAGCAATCCCCCGGACCTATTTAAACCTTCACCTTTCCACTCACACTTTCGAGAGCATTTTCCTCTTGAGCAAGTTTTTTTGCTTTCCTATATGTGAGTGCCACATAGTCTCCTATACTTGTGTGTGTGTATATTTATCTAATTTACTACACTATATTATTGTATTATATTTTCTTTTATGTTTTTTTTATTTAGGAGAATGACATCGTTATTTGAAGGACACTTAAGTATATTACTTCCCTGTTTTATTCATGTGTGATTCCTCACCTTTTACTATGTATTTGTGAACACAGCGCACCTTCTGTGTATTTTATGCACTATGTGTATTTGTTTTAGTGGGGTTGGGAGGTAAGCCCCAATTTTCCACTATAGTGTAGTCTTTCTGTTAGTGCTGATTTTCTTTTCGACTGTCACTCGTACAGTGTCACTGGTACTATGATGGTCACTGTGGCTCCTTGAACCATGGTGCTCACTTATTATGAATAAGAGCATCCACCTCACCTCTGATAGATTTTATAACTCAACCTCAAACACATCAGACATATCTCCATCACTGTGCCTCCTTGAATCGTGGTGCTCATCAGTGAATCAACATCCACCTCCGAGGTTTATAGATTTTATAGATATCGGTGTGTGTAGCTCAACTGGATACACGTCAGATTAATACCACCGAGAAAAGGCTATTCAGACCCCAAATGTCAGGCAATCTCTCCCTACATGAGGGGCCCAGAAACCCCAGACATACATTTCTACTTAAGTAACCGTTTATAATTAAAATTCTTAATTTCCCTTTTGAAATGTAGAGCTTTGTATAGTCCAAGTTACACATTTGTAACCGACCAGTCTTCCATTGTTGTCTTAATTAAGTTATTATTGTCATAATGTACCATGGATGCAATAATATACAATCTATAGTGCTTACACATACAATTGCATATCTGCTAGGAATAAAAGAAAAATAGATGTAGCATAGATTTTGGGTTCAGTTGGGACTATGCCAGACAGCATGCAGGGTCCCAGATCGAATACATCCTCTGCAGCCAAGTAACAGACTTTCCTGTGTCTCTGTACTTATAGTCTCTATCAGAACAGAAGTTTGTTCAATATGGTTTGATTTGAAATCTGGCTGTGGTTTGCCAACTTTAAGGGCTCTGTTTTTCAACAATTTATAGTAACTATGTTTGCAGTTCATCTGGTAGAGCTAAACCCCATCATAGCCCTATTCCCTATAATGCGATGTTGCTTATAATACAGTGTTCTAATGGTATCGGACAGTTTTTCAGTAGTTGGGTTCAGTCCCTTACTTCCATTGAAGGGAAATCTTAATGTCTCAGCATACCAAGACATTTTGGACAGTGCTATACTCCCAACTTTGTGGGAACATTTTGGGGAAGGCCACTTTCTTTTCCAGCATCACTATGCCCTAGGATTGCCACCTTTTCTTCAAAAAAATACCGGCCTTGGTACTGTCTCCATATACTTAACATTGGCCTGATGCCAATTTTTTTACCGGCCTGCTGGTAAAATAAGGGCCAGGTGGCAACCCTACTATGCCCCAGTGCACAAAGGAAGGTGTGCGTCCATAAAGATCTGGTTGGATGAGTTTGGTGTGGAAGAACATGGCTGGCCCACACACAGCCTTGATTGCAACACTCAGAATCACACTCCTACCATGTAAATGGGGAGAAAATGTGAAAACAAATATAGTGTAATACAGTCTAAACTAATGTGAGACCACTAAATCAAGTGTGATATACACTAAAGAAACGCACGTGGATAGAAGGCTCAACAAAGGTATAAACAATCTTCTTTAATCCAGTATTCTATAAAAATATAAAAGAAACACGAATTGCACAGCATCCAACAATATTAAAGTGACACAGTGAACAGCTGCACATACAGGAAACAAAGCACATAAGTATGTGCAAATAGTGCTACTTCAGGACTCAACTCGTTTTTTTCTCCTGAGGAAGCCGACCTTGTTGTCAGCGAAATGCGTTGAGAACAGAATAGCGGTATGGGTGCGCTGTCTGTTCAAAAATCTATTTTTCCAATTTTGCTTATTTATTATAATTATATACTAATAGTGTATTACATTTTCTTGTTATTATTTAGTATTGTTGTTGTCATAAATATCATTGTTTTGTCATATATATATATATATATATATATATATATATATATATGTGTGTACATGTCATTTTAAAGGCA
This sequence comes from Pelodytes ibericus, assembly GCA_036172795.1. Lineage (NCBI taxonomy): Eukaryota > Metazoa > Chordata > Amphibia > Anura > Pelodytidae > Pelodytes > Pelodytes ibericus. The sequence goes on from CM069867.1 coordinate 54,361,764, forward strand.
GAATGGTCCTTTAATCTCTGTCTATTTGAAAGTCCAGTCCCTCCCATCCCCTATTCATTAAAGTCACTAAGACAAGTTTACGAAATGCATTCATCTAATTTTAGTATTGCAGCAGAATCACACCTAGAAGTGATATGCATGACTCAGCTACAAACATGCACCTGATTGCTCCCAAATCACACTTCAGCAATAGCGCAGCACAATTATAAATATGCCAACAAGGGCCTGAGACGCTCATTATGCTTCATTTCTGTAACTAGGCCCCGGTGTGTCTGCTGAGTGAGACACAGCTGCATTTTAAAAGGAAGTAGCACAAGGAAATACGTTAAGCATTATTACTTTAATGAAATGTATAATGTGTTTTCTGAACGTGATTCTGAGTGCATGCAACTGCAATACTTGGATAGGAATAATTTAATCTAAAAGCATATCTTTTCATTCTAGAGAATCACGATTGATGTGCCTTGAGTGTAGGAAAAAATAGAAAACCTGCAGTGCAAGCTACAAAGTGTGGAGAAATGCGGATGATATCTCACGAAATGCGTCAAGGGTGGGCAGCTTTTTGAACCTGTCTATTCTACTGTTCGGATTTGTGCATTCCTATGGGTTGTTTTTAATTTTTGGATAATAAATATTACTTTTTAGATGCACCTACGTTGTTGGATGTCCTCCTTTTGCAACTTCGTTTTTTTGGATCTTCTGTAGGAAAATATAGGTGTGCGTTTGTTGAATACATTATTTTTCATGTACTTTAGAATGTTTTCCTTGTTCATTTACGTGTCAGTTTACTGTGCTTTATATGCAGCATCTTCTAATGAGTTCTAATGAGTGGTGCAATAAGATAATTCAGGTCTCTGCTCCAGAAACTATTTCCTGAGCCCCCACTAAGCTAATATTTTTCTGCCATTCTAGCTTAAAGAGACTGGCCTAGATGTATTGCACCTGCAGCATACCTTATTGTTCCGCCCCCTGCTTTAGAACCCTGGGAAATTATGCAAATTAATTGTACAGGACATGTATGGGCGAGGGGGAGGCAAGAGATGACTGACGGGGGCTGGGGGAGGGGCTTCAAGGGGGGAGTTGTTAAAAGCCCTGGAGCCTCTCTCCCCAGCAGCCATTTTAATCTGTAAACGCACCTGGTAGCAATTTCCCACCCTCCCTCCCTATGTTTATGTGTTTTCTATGTATTAACTTTCTTTTGTCGCAGCAGGCGGGGGTTGGCTGTCCTTGCCAGTAGGGGATATGTTTTGGAAAATGGAGTTGGAGTTATTACAAGGAGAATGGTGCTCGGGTCCTCCCCTTAACCTTAAAAGCAACATGGAAGTTGTTTGTAGTTGACGTGCCCACTGAGCTAAGTGAGTCGGCTAGTGGTAAGCATTGTGGGAGAGATGGGCCAGATGGAGTTATGGCATCTCAAGGGACGAGGAGGGGAGGCGAGCTTCTGGATTCTGGATTTGGTTGGAAAAAGGTGGCCATATATAAATATATGGGTGGAAGTGGAAAATGGTTTTACTGGCAAGGGCTTAGTCAATTTGTCAGGCTGTATTCTGTTTTATACATATAAGTATTAAAGGATGGTGGTGGTTTATACAGCCTGATATGTGTTTAATAAAGAAGTGCTGTGGCCTTGTTGTACCATCACAAGTCTCGTGTCCATTATTGGGGGGAACATGGGCTGGTATGGTTATGGGGGATTGTGGGGTTATGGTATGTCTCAGGAATCGGGCATCTATCCCCTCTGCATACATACAAGGTACTGCACTGAGGTAACTCAGCCCCCTCATCTCCAGTCACTATCTACCAAGGATCCATACGAACTCAGATAACCCTTCATGTGGCACATCAAACCTCATCTAAGCTAACTTACTCATATCCTTCCAACATGAGCGCCATAGGAATGCATAGTAAGTGTGTTAATGCACAGGAGCAAAATGGTCAGATCTCTTGACTGACTTAAAAAAGAAACAAGTTGTTCACTGTCCTTTATAAGAAGCTATAAATAAACTATCATTTGTTTTAATTTTGTGCTTCTTAAACCATTACCCAAATTAAATATAGAACACCTTGATTTCTAAATTACAAACACTGATACATATGCTAACTCATTTAGAAAAGCACGACCAAAGGGGATTTCACGTGCATCACATGCAACAGCTGGGCCAACTTTTTTCAGGGTCATAAAGGATTTGTCAGCTACCCATGTTACAAATTTTTTTGATTGCCAAGTGTCTAAGTGCTTGGGCAAGTTCTTTGAGTGAAATCTAAGTGCTGGGGCAAGTCCTGTAGTACTGGAACATTTGTCAAGCAACTTATGTCCAAGTCTAATATTAGTGGAGAAATAGTAGCAAGTACTTGAACGCATAGCAGTGATAAAAAAAACTCAATAGAAAAGAGGGACTTGACATGGCACAATGACTCGTTTCATCACAACAAAGGACTCCATCATAAGTGTAGATATTACTGGGGGCCTTCTGGTACCTGTAGCCCAGGGACCTACAATGCTTAATCTGACCCTGACTAGCCTAGGACTATAAATTGGTAAATGGTGAGGGTTTAGTTACACCAAATGGCCATGAGATGATGAACTTGTCAACCCCATCAAGGTACCAATGGCGGATCCAGGGACCAGGCAAAGGGGCAATTTGCCCCCCTCCGAGCAGTGCCGCGTTCTCTCCTCTGCCCGGGTCACTCAGCGGGGAGACGCAGGCAGCATGGGCTCAGTTTGTGTTAAACTGCTGCTCGCGCTCCTATGGATCAGAGCATCGGAAACACTGAGCCCAGACTGCCTGCGTCTCGCCGCTGAGTGAGCCGCCCTGCACACCACTGAGGTAGGAGAAAACACGTAATGAGAGCAAAATATATAGCAAAACAAACAAGAGGTGAAAGCAAGTATAAAGCATAATATTAAGGGAACACTTCAAAATGGGAACTAAAACAAGCAAGGAAACACAGAGAGAGACGGGTAGAGACTGGATACAGAATAATCAGCCTGGATGAGACTGACATAGAATGCTGGATATTCAAGTCTAGATAAGCCTCACATAGCATTGTGAATGCTAAAGTCTAGATGAGCTTATATTGTCCCCTTCTTAAAGAGCAAACTCTGGAATACAATACAGTACTAACACTGCCTTTTTGTTTTCAGGGGCTAAAAGACAGGGAGTAACAGAACTGTGGCTCTAGGGTCTGAATGAACAGGTTAACTGGCTGGCTCCTCAACAGTCTGCATTCGCTAGTTCAGCAGTGTATCTTGGTGTGAATGATTGAAAGTGAAATGACTTTTATCACCTCTGACCCTTCTGATTCCCCATGATAAGTTGGCTTTTTTAAACCTTTGACACCGGTAAGGAGTTAAAAACTAAAATGTTAAGTCGATCTGGCTGTAAATCTGTTTGTTTTCTTGGGTTTTGGGTTTCATCAAAATCCCTCACTTGGTAACCAAAATCCCTAGCTTAGGAGAAATGGGCTGGTGGGGGAAAAACACATTAGCTAAATGACATCAAGTGGAAGACAACATTCTGCATCTGCAGGAATTAAAGACAATGCTACTTTGATCATAGATGGTGGTCTCAGAAGACCTGGACATGTTCTTAATATCTAGCCATGCTTCCTGCTGCAATTGATATTCATGTCACAACCCAGCTAAGCTCCTGAATGCAATGAAAAATGGCTAGGGAAAAAAATATTCTGTACAATCATTCTTCAATGTAGAATTAATGTCCACAATCAACACATGGGCTGGATTCTGCCAGAGGGTGAGCAGTTAGTCAAATGATGCTCGGCTGATATTCACCTCTGTCTGCAGTTTGTCACCTTTGGTCTTAACAGTGTGAAAGTGAAAATGATCCACATAAATGGTGGTGAATGAAAAAACAAAAACTAACAACAAATGTAAGGGAATGTTTCCAACCCCCACCAAACAGTTATTGGAAATGTGTAAAATAGAAGCCTGCAAAATCACATTTTTAATATTTGACCCAAGCCCTCCACAGTGATTACTCTGCATGTTTACTGCAGGTGTGGCAGCACTGATTATATAGACACTGAGGGTTTAAAGTTTTGTTTCATTTAGTCACTTCCTGTGCTGCTGGTATAGAATGCATTGTGTGGACTGTAGTATATTTTGCTCTTGTACACAGTAGGATGTATTAATAGTGTAACACATTGTCTAATGACATCGCTAGAGAGACAGGATATTCCATTCATTTGAATGAAATTATTTTCATTGGTTCCTGCAGCAAAAAAAAAGGAAACTGACTTTTACTCAGCTAGTGTGGGCTATAAGTATTTCATATTTTAAGCAATGCAACATGTAAAACATGCATTTTAAAGTACATACAAAGCATTTTAAGGTTTGTTTCATACACCAAGTAGTTGGGTTACTTTCTGAATAAATCAGTGTTCTGTGATTTACACCATTTTGAGTAACCATTTTTGAAAATGAATAATTCTTTCTTGAAAGGTTGTCAAAAAGCAAGAATTAGGTTGATACAGTTAAGTTTGAAGCCTCTTTGCTGCTCTATATCATGTAGGCAAACATACAAAGATACAGAGAGACAAGATTATACTTAATCTGTTGACTAAGATGCTTTTTGTAGATACTCTATCCTCAATTAATCCCTCTAGATAAACATGATAATCGTTTCTCTTGGAGCTTTAGTTGGACTGATCGGATGCTCTGCACGGAGAGTAACAAATGTGCACTAAAATGTGATAAAAATATACATTACTGATCATTTCACTCCGTATAATTTCTCCCTTTAAATTAAATTCTAGTGATTGTGCATCTCATTTGACCTATTAAGCCAAATGCAGTTACAAGTCTCCCTCATAAGGTTATCACAATTTGCTCTAAGTTACTGGCAACACGTGACGTAACATGTCTTCACATTTGTTATACTACATGTAATACACAACGGAGGTCACTATTTTCACTATTTTGACACACGGTAAGGTCACTGTTTTGACACATGGAGAGGTCACAAGGAGAACAGTACTGTTGATTGACAGACTCTCTCCACAAAGCACAGCTGTCAAATCTGTTATTTTATTAAAATGACCATAGTTTTTGATGTATATTACTATTGTCTGCATTAATGTTGTGTACTGGAAACTGGCTTATTATTTAAGGAGTTAAAAAATAGTAATGGTTTAAAAAAAGCTTTTCATGCGCGTCTTTTAAAACTAAAGTCCCACTATCACCTTCTGTAGTTGGTACAGGCATTTTAGAAAGGCAATTTTTCTTTCTTTAGAAGTGGCCATTTATCAGCACAAATAATCCAACCTCTTAGCACAAGAGACCAGATTGTGCAGCCACAATGAATGTTATCTGCGTAACCCTTGAAATGCTGTTGGTAGCAGACATAAAAGTAGTGTTCCCCAATGTTCCAAGGGTGAGGACTGCATGCCATGCAAATGCTTAGGTTGGGGGTTCAGACATCATTCATTTCATGAGGTTATATAATCAAATTGATGAGGTTTTTAGCCAGGAAAGGGACCACAAAACCTCCCTTGAGGGCCAAATGCAGGCCGCAGGCCACCAGTTTGACATCAACATGTTAAAATAATTACAAACATGTTATTAAAATGGATTGCCAATATACTGCATTTTACAGATAAATATAATTAATCAGTTTATGTCCTAATATTAATACATTACAATAAACTATGCAGGTTAGTTATTATAACTAAGCTATTAAGATTATTCCTCCACTTTAGGGAAAAAGTTCAGGATAATAAAGGATTTATATTTATATTTAATGCACAGTATTTCTAAACAGTAATAATATGACTTCATAGACTTGTAGCATGTAAATAAATGGAGTTTGTCTAATTTTTCTTACGATTTAATACTTTCTTTCCTGTTTATTAATTGTGTAGCCTTTTTTTAGTCTTATGTTTGATTAAATGATACTTTCCTAATAGGTAACTTATAATATCCTCTGAAATTATAAAAGACAGCCACACAAGCTTAATACTGATTTTAGGATTTGGTTCCTCTATTTTTATACTGGACTTGAAAGACATGATATGGAATATCATATGATTCCGAACTTGAATTCTGTTATCCAAGGGCATGACAATCATGGTGACAGGGGTCACTCTAGCAGGCCTGGGTGACCCCTGAGACCGATTGCATGTGCGGCCCTGGTTGGGGCAAAGTTAGCACTGAAAAGCGCTTTGGGGGGCAATGATGCCACAGACTAGCTGTTTGGGGGCCAAGTAGGCACTCACAAACTTTTTGGTGGCAAAGGTGGCACTGACAAGCTCATTGGGGCAAAGCTTGCACTGACAAGCAGCTTATGGGCAAAGCTGGAACTGACAAACTTGTTGGGGCAACACTGGCACTGTTTGGAGAAATATGGTACCAACAAGCTGTTTGGGGGCAAAGCGGCCACTGACAAACTCTTTGGTGGCAAAGCTTGCACTGACAAGCTGGGGCAAAGCTGACACTGACAAGCTGTTTGGAGGCAAGGCTGGCAATGTGGGAAGTGGGTGGTGTGTTGCTTGGTGAAGTCAGGGCAATTTTTGCATAAGGAACTGGTGGTTTCTAGTCATGATTCCATTCATTCTGTCCTAATTATTAAACACATATTGCACTGCACATTCAAACTATTGTATCCTGCAAAGTCTAATTATTTCCTGTTCATTCCAACCACTATTTCCTGCACATTAATTCCAACTGTGAAAATGTATCATTCTCCCTGAGCCATCATGCAGCCCATGTGATTACAATTGTCACTTTTGGCATTAAAGCAAGAACACATGACTAGAATAGACAAGGCAAATCTGTCATAAAATAATAATATGTATAGATTTTCGCAATTGATTTTCTGCCACAGTCTGTTCTCTTGACATCTAAAGCATTACCAGAAAGCCTCAACATAAAGTAGAGATGTTGTGTCACTGTCGCTCAAACAGGTATACAGAAGATACTTTGACTATAAAATATTGCAGACGGTCTCAAAATGAAATGCTGCTTTAGAAACTAAATGGGTAGACAGATCATAATTATTTGAATATGCAAAAAATATATTTATTGGGTATATTGAGCAATGAAATGTGGGGTTTTGGAAAAGCAAAACCGACAGCTCAACTTTGATTTTTTAAAGGTTGTTGTTTGTGCTTCATTTAGCAACGTTTAAATGCATTGGACTATAGTGCTTTAGTGTTATTTTATAATAAATTGGTATTTTATGAACACTCCAGTATTGTTACCAGCACATGGGACGATAACGGAGGTATATTTTAGACTTCAAACCACTCTCAGCAGTCTTTTACTATTTTTCTGTCTGCCAATTCTATATGGCCCTCCCATATAGAAAAAAAGCTTATAAAATAACACCACAGCCCTCTAACACAAAGCATTTAAAATGCATTGCTAAAGGACACAAAAAAACAGCCTATCATTATTCTTCCATTAAGCAGAAGCAAAATGGAGGTGGTTAAAGTGAATCATTAGGCTATCAGATTCAGCCCAGTGGCAGTAGAGCTTATGAGGTAATTATGATCGAGGTCCCGAAACACCAGGGGCTCAGTGGCAATTTCCTCTAGTTACCTGTGCAGAGCAGTATCCTATGACAATTAAATATAAGCTTTATTTCCCAATCCATACTAAAGACATGGGGGTTTGACTTATGAGGTGAGACCATGGTCCAAGCCCTTTTAATATAATACAACATAGCTGCCATTCATATAAAATCTAGACCGCCCACCAGCAGCATTTCCTAAGCCCAACAGAGGATTATCACTCACAAATGACTATGTTCACTCTGGTCCTAAGTCTTTAGTACACAGGTCATTCAACAGATAATGCTCCACAGTTGTGAGAATACAATTAAAATAGTATACAAAAGGGAGAAGAATGGACATTTTTTAATTATTATTTATCTACTAAAAGCTAGTGCATTCACTAGATCCTTTTTTTAAAAACATTTTTTTGACACTTTTCCTTTTTTCCCCTTTATTTTTTTCTTTTTCAGAGTTTCTTTTTTGAAATGTAATATTTTATTTGTTCTGAAACATTATTACGAGATATAAAAAAAAAGAAAACAGAAGACAAAGACAAATAATAATAAGCTCAGTACTAAACGCTGGGATCATACCATTAATAACTGGTATTAAACTGATGTTATTTTCGATTTGTTATACAATTCGATGTTCAGTAACATTGTTATCATTTTTCTTTCCTTTTTTTTTCTCTTTCTCCCTTTCCCTTCCTTCTCTTCTTTTCCAAGTTCCAAAAATATTCAAATGACATTAGCTACTGTTAGTTACATTAGATGTCCCATTAGCGATGAAATGTCCCGCGATGAAATCTCCAGCGACGATCTTTCTTGTGCTGTAGAGTTGGCGTTGAAGCGGCTGCGCGGAAGCAGCCGCGATGAAGAGTCCCATCCCCTGATTTCTAATCATTTCTAAAGAATGGGCATCTTGAGATGATCATGGACAGCAAAAGTATGGCACCGTTCACTATACAACCAAAACATTTACAGTTATGTAGCAAACAGAAACTGACCGTAACTGATAATAAACACCTTCTCAACTTCTATGTTCTGATCCGAAGCCCTATTACCGGGGCTACATTTGAAAAATAAAACACATGTTTTGGCCAAAGTCTTCCTTGTTCATGGGCTGTGTTTTCCTGCTGATATAGTATACTTGAGTTGGGCCATCTCTCTCTTCCTGGCTGTGCTGTAGAAATACATGGGGGTTCATAACGGATATCCTTTCTAGATGGGTTCAGATAAATAATAAATGGACTGACCTGTTCACATCAATTGGCAACCATATACCCTGTGCCCTTCACCCATTGCAGTGCTAAGCAATGTAAAGAATCAGCAGATGAGAGATGTTCCTGCTCTCTTACCTTGGATATCTAGGTACCGCAGCATCTGGACCTTACAATGTTTGGCCTCACAAAGGAATCTGACAGGTGTGTCAGGCACCAATGCCAGACCCCCCTACTGACACAGTCCATGTCGATTTAATTAGTACTAAGTGCAAGTGGTCATTTCTTACCCTGAGAGTAACACGACTCGCAGTGTTTTGTCATATTAATAATTTACAAAAACGATTACTTTCTAAACTAATTAATACTCATTTCTAAACTAATTATTAATGTAATTAATTTATTGTGAACTTCTCTTTCATTAGCATGACCATCAATTACAAATCCATTTAATCAAGATTTTAAATGATTTATTTACTTATAAAGTATTTTTTACCAGGCCATATTAACTGAAAGGTCAGTTGCAGGTGAGAGGAGGGGAGGTGAGGTGAGATGAATATTTCATCTCACCAGTTTAATTATACATGGTGCAGGGACCAGCCTGGTGGCTTCCCCTGATAAGCAAGCTATCCAGGTTTGTACCTGCATCTCAATTCACCTCAAGCCCCCTTTGAGATTTCTCTTTTCAAGTATGTCCTGGGTTTTAAATGAAATAAATTGAATAAAAAAAAAATATTTCTCATTTGAATGGGATTGTCGTCTCTGTGTATAAGGCAAAGTTACCTCAGACATCTTCTCTTATGTTGTACATATTGGGGGGGGGGGGGGGAGAGGGTATAAAGTTGTTGGAAAACTGTGGGTTCTCAGCTAAGTTGGCAAATATGCTATTCATACCGTGGCATTGGATAGTTGAAGGTGTGGGCTACTTTTAACTTGCTGTTCAGATATTAGCTGGGAAGGAATGAATTCGATATCCTGAAAAACAATAAATAAAACGTTTTGGTTGGAGTACAGATGGCTTGCCTTAATGAGTGCCGTGATATGGTGGATGACCTTAAATATGATCAGATCATACAACCAAAACCTTGTATTTTCATTCTGTTTATACTCATGTTACCAACTTTATATGAGTGACAAGCACAGTCTCCTTTGTAAATAAATTATAGCCATTACTTTGTAGTTGCTGCATGTTCACACCTGTTTAGCGAGCATCATATCATATTATATGTATTTGAGTCTGTGACGAGCTTTGCTCACTAAAAATAACTTGTTTCTGAGCTTCATTATCAGGGCTTTGCATATCTGAACAACTCATACCTTAAAGGAAGGTGCGGGACCAAGGTAGAGGTTCTGAAACTCCTCTCCCTTAGGGGGGATCAAATATGGGGTGTTAGACAAGATACGTGGGGGCAAGAGGAAGACTAAGATAATAAAGGGAAGTAGTTGGCATAAAGAAAGTCAGTGATAACTGAATTGATCTGGGAAACTGGTCCACAACTGAGGAGAACCATGTATTTCTTTCATTTTTTAGGATGATGTCAGTAAAATACTGACATCATAAGCTATATAATATGTCATTATTTTAGCTGAGGACATTAGAAAAATAGATAGTTTCTCTACATTGTTTGATGCAGTTTGCATACTTTAAATAAATTATAGTAGGATCTTGGATAACCTCTGTGACCGTTGCCCAATAATTTTGGACACATTTATCGAAAATTTAGGTGGCATTTTAATGTGTTATCATGAAAAGATTTCACTTACAGACAAATATAAAACTGAAAACAATTTAGGTTCATATTAGGTCCGCATGCTACATTTCTGATAACATTTTTCTGGGTTTGGACAGACCCTAAACAGGTGTGGAGAGACCAGATATAGTTCTACATCCAGTTAGAGACATCGATCATTTTGATGCATTATATGAAATGTTTATATTTTCAATAGGATAGAAAACGATTTCTTCTAACTCATTGAGAGACGTGGACGCAATTTTTTTATTTAATTTAAAATTACGTTTTTTACTTTAATTGAAATCTTTAGAATCAACATGTTCACTTTGAAGCTTGAATCTTATTTAGATGGTTTACATGTACAAATAACGTACGTCATTAAGCCCTCTTTGCTCCAAATGGTTCTAAAAGGAAGAAGGCATGTTGTTTAGAATCTTGGAATAGACGTCCCAAGGTGAATGAAGATTTATACAACATGTCTGCCTCCTGATAGAGACATATGGAGCAAAGAGGACTCAATAGGACACATTTTTTTGTATTCTAACATTAAAGCATTTCTATAATTGATGCAATCTTTCAATGAAGCATAAGTTACTGTTTTTTTTTTTCTACAGCTGTCCTTTAACGGTTCCAAAAAAGAACATGGAAGTAATCACATTTGATTGATGTTAACTATTTTTCCACTAAACAAATAGCAAGGAAAAAAGGTTTCCAAAAACCAAAGAAATTTAATTTTAAATCATGCAGGAATTAATCACACTGAGTAAATTAGCTATTTTCATATACATAACAGCTGCTCAAATTAACTGCTGTGAGTTTTTCCAGTTCAAAATAACTTTGTGTATCTAGAAGGCCCTTCAGGTAAAGGAGGAATGGAATTGTGTAAAGACTTACTGATCTGCAGACTACTGCCACGCTGTAGTAACAAAGTGGATGCTTACAAGAAACCATTGCCTTAAATACCACTATATCCCTAGCGTTGTATAAAACATATCATGCTCCCGCGTCTGTCCGTGTCTTCTTCACCTTTACAACAAGGCTCCGTTCAGTCAATATCCTTCTCCCATCGCACCCTGCTTTTTCAAACGGGAATAATGGAAGTATTAAAAAAGGTCAGTCCAGTCAAACTATTGGCATTTAAAAAATGTATTTGTCCTGAATTCTAAACCAGGGAAACGTTTAGATTACGAAAGGTACAACATAAAGTACGTAATTTGTTGGACACATGCCTGGCTAGATTTCCAGTCACTGTATTCACATATGGATTTCATGACATGATTACTGAAATGTGAGGATTTTTTTTTATATGTAGCTCAAGAATTGTGAGTTTTAACATAACATGAAGTTGATGAGATGCTTATATTTACCTCGAGGTGGGCAGTACAATAAACCTCCCTCAGATAAATTACATGGTGTCTCCTTTATTCAATGCAGGAAGCAACCCAGTAGGCCTCCCAAAGTGGCATACCCTTGGTTATTGGCAAATAGGAAAGTTGTTGCTGAAATGCCTAAGGACAAGGAGTGAGACCACTTATTGGTTCTCCTGAGGCCTGTAAGTTCTGCAGCTAGCAGTACACTGCATAGAGTCCGACTCTAGAAACAAGATGACTCTTTTGCCCATTGTTATCCTAGATTAACACCATAGGTGTTTGGGATAGCCAAGATTATCTGCATCAAAGCTTTAAAGGGGCAGTTCCATCTACAGTGAATAATGAATGTATCATGTAATATTAAGTAAAAATAAACAGATCTGGCTCAACATTTTCTCCCAATATTTCTTATCTCCTTAAAACACTATATTTATAATATAATAGAATTTATGTTACTACATCAGTCCTGACTATCTCCCCAAACCATTTTTCTGATGTTACATCACATCACAGAAATATTTCTGAAACCATGCTCTCCTGCATTTCAAGTAACTAAAACAGATTGAGGCTGATTCCACATTGATGTACTCTGCCTCTCACTATTGTTATTGAATTTAGTACTGGCCCAGTGAAAGTGTAACTAATAATACAACTGTAGATATCTTTAGACTACATTAAAGCTGCGAGGGATACATCTGCTATTGTGACTTTAATATATAGGGCTGAAAATGTTAAAAACTTGTTTAAACCCCCCCCCCCCCCCAAAAAAAGAGAGGAATAAGAGCATTCTCTTCTTCTTCTTCTTTTTGACGATTGTGTAAAAGTTGCAGATTATGTTTGTGTTTGATACATAATCCATCAAAAACGAGTAGTAAAAAAATGATAAAAAAGGGCTTTTCCCACCTCTTCTTCCTCTCTCCCCGCAGCTCTTCAGAAAGGACATGAACTCTATCATCAAACATTAATGGTACAGAAATTTCCCTGACAGCAGCTCTCTGAATCCTGTCTGTTCTAATTTATTGCATCTAGAGCTGTAAAACCTGTGTTTCGTGACCCAAACTAATTGATTCTGACACGTTTATGGCATTAACAGATATTAGGCTCTCTGACCTTTGTATGATCATGAATGGCCTGACTTCATCATTTAGAAGCCCCGGAAAGACACAGATTAGTAGGTGATAGAAAATAAATCAAGATATATTCCATTGGGGAGATTGTAGCAATCATGGTGGTCAGATTAATAATTTTTCCAACTTGGCCAATTTCAATTTGGCATTACGTGTAGTGGTGGTGGCGGTGGGGGGTAACGAGTTAACGAGTTAAGGCCAAGGTAACGAGTTGGAAAATTCTCTAATCCTTAAATTGATCTTCCCTTGTCATTTCCCTCTTTCAGGAATAAAATCCTTAATCATTAAAAACATTTCATAGAAAATGTTGGCATGCTACGCTGTTATGGGCTCAAATAGTATATTAGTGTATAATATGATGCTTAAAAATCAGGTGTGAGTATACTGCAAGTACAATATTATTGGTTAGTGTAGACATAAAAGAACAATAAATGGTTTATAACTTATAATAATTTAACCAAATCCCCTCATTTCTTTTATGTTTGTACACTTCATGGCAACGCTATAAGCGTGAAAGTATAGTATTGATTTGATATGGGAAATGCAGGGAATTGATAAGGGAACTGTACACTTAAAGGGAATCTTTCAGCTAAACATGGCTTATGCTATGAGTGGAGAGATTTAAAAATGCTGATAAATGATCTGTAAATTGCATAGTAAATGTATAAAATAAGAAACAAATATGTTATAAACAGACATATTCAACACATATATAGCTCTTATTTTATACATTTGTTTGAAACCATTTGGCAGGCTCCTAGCCCTGTTAATACTGCCATATTAATAGTAGCGGTGGGGCTACTTGCCTTGGCCCCACCATATGTGTTAAGGGTTTTGGGGGCCATTTGGAGAGCTCCCAGGATTCGGTTTTGAAAGGGGGGAATTTTTTGAGTCCCCTGTGCCTAGCCCCTGGCATCCAAATTATGCATCAACCAATCAGAAGCCTTCCAATCCCAGACCTACCATTGTATGTAATACTTGGAGTATTGTACGCAGTACTGGAGACCTTATCTCCAGAAGAATATTGATACTTTGGAGAGAGTTCAGAGAAGGGCTACTAAACTGGTTCATGGGTTGAAGGATAAAACTTACCAGGAAAGGTTAAAGCATCTTAACATGTATAGCTTGGAGGAAAGACGTAACAGGGGGGATATGATAGAAACATTTAAATACATCAAGGGAATCAACACAGTAAAGGAAGAGAGTATATTTAAAAGAAGAAAAACTACCACAACTAGAGGACATAGTCTGAAATTAGAGGGGCAACGATTTAAAAGTAATATCCGGAAGTATAACTTTACTGAGAGGGTAGTGGATGTATGGAATAGCCTGCCAGCAGAAGTGGTAGAGGTAAACACAGTCAAGGATTTTAAGCATGCGTGGGATAGACACAAGGCTATCCTAGCTATGGGAACGGGAACGGGGGACTAATAAAAGTACTCAAAAAAAAAATAAAAATATTGGCCAGACTAGATGGACCGAATGGTTCTTATCTGCCGACACATTCTATGTTTCTATGTTTCTATGTAATCTAAGGATCTATTTATATAGTGTTTCGCTATATCAAGTAGAAGATGCCTTGGTCAAGAAATATACTCTTATATATTCATTTAAAATGTTCTTGACTTCTAAGACTCCTGAAAGTTTAGCTGATGCCAATTCTTGTTCATATTAGTTTGAAATATTATATTTTTTTTAATGTGGAAACTGACTATTGAAGTCTTTCAACTTGACCTGTAATGGATTTTATGTTTCTAAAACATTGTTAAAACAGTGTAGGAAATGAGCATTCCTTTCTTCAAGCCCTTGTCACCAACATCCTTTCTGTGAGCCCCGGAACAAATGATAGTAATTATAGAATGGCAGCTTACACCTGATACATATATAGTTACCATAATTACAACAACTATTTGCTGACATCTGTCTGTGAGTGGTGAGTCTGGGAAATGGGAAAAGTCATACAATGCAAAGTAAATGTGATAAGTCATACAATGCAAAGTAAATGGGATAAGTCATACAATGCAAAGTAAATGTGATAAGTCATACAATGCAAAGTAAATGTGATAAGTCATACAATGCAAAGTAAATGTGATAAGTCATACAATGCAAAGTAAATGTGATAAGTCATACAATGCAAAGTAAATGTGATAAGTCATACAATGCAAAGTAAATGTGATAAGTCATACAATGCAAAGTAAATGTGATAAGTCATACAATGCAAAGTAAATGGGAAAAGTCATACAATGCAAAGTAAATGTGATAAGTCATACAATGCAAAGTAAATGTGATAAGTCATACAATGCAAAGTAAATGTGATAAGTCATACAATGCAAAGTAAATGTGATAAGTCATACAATGCAAAGTAAATGTGATAAGTCATACAATGCAAAGTAAATGGGAAAAGTCATACAATGCAAAGTAAATGTGATAAGTCATACAATGCAAAGTAAATGTGATAAGTCATACAATGCAAAGTAAATGTGATAAGTCATACAAATCAAAGTAAATGTGATAAGTCATACAATGCAAAGTAAATGTGATAAGTCATACAATGCAAAGTAAATGTGATAAGTCATACAATGCAAAGTAAATGTGATAAGTCATACAATGCAAAGTAAATGTGATAAGTCATACAATGCAAAGTAAATGTGATAAGTCATACAATGCAAAGTAAATGTGATAAGTCATACAATGCAAAGTAAATGTGATAAGTCATACAATGCAAAGTAAATGTGATAAGTCATACAAATCAAAGTAAATGTGATAAGTCATACAATGCAAAGGAAATGTGATAAGTCATACAATGCAAAGGAAATGTGATAGGCTGGTGTGTGGACATGCTAATATGTTTAAAGACTAGTAAAATTGACTCAAGCCTTTAATACAATTCCCACATATGACAATCAAATTAAATAGTGGGTGAAGATCACTCCTAAATCATTCAGACAACTTTCTGCCTTCAACAGGAGCTGTAATAGAAAAAGTAGGAAAAGGGTCATGCAAAGACATAAGGAAGGTCTTTTTTTTTAAATTTTCAACGAATACAGATTAATTGTTTGAATCTATACATATTTTAGCCATACGACCCTACTCATTCAGTGAGTCTAAGGCATGTAGGTTGTATAACTGATCCTCCTTCTATACAATTATATCAGCAACAAATATCACTAAATATGCTATTTAGGAGAGTAAATGATCGGAAATCGAAAAAGTTCTACAGGTTGATGAGATCGCTGCTCCACAATTACTGAGGCTTACTGAGTGATTGCATGTAGACTATTCAACTAAAGATGCACTCATCATCCTGCCATTCCATTATCTAAATCTAGAATAATACACAATATCCCTCTTGTAAGGGATAAGTCTATGTAGAAATCTAAATTATAGTCAATCAATGTCACTGAGCTTTGAAGAGTATCTCCAAAAGGGGAAAAGATCAAAAAGCAAAAACAACCAATGAGAGACCTTTAAAAAACCCAGGTCAGTTAATGTTGGCCCAGTTTTCTTGGGTTCATAATATTGATCCTTTTTGAGCCGGTCATTTGTCAATCACCGTAAGTCAATGTTAAAATCAATCATCTCTTCAGAGCAGCTCTTTGGTGTGGCGCCAGAACTTGCACCATGGATGATGACCATGACTGTCCTCCACACCACCATGGCGGTTTATATTTTGCACTCAGTAAATTGTGCGGTTGAGTGGGTGCTGGGTATTACTGAATTGAGAGGGTATTCTATATATATATATATACAGTTATGTAATTTTATTTGTTGATTAATATGGGCCAACTCACTAATGGTTTGATGACCCTTTATCGAGTTCTTATGACTTCTATTCTCTACTGTAGCATTGTTGGTATGGGTTTCTTTCCATAGTATTAAAAGGTGAAGTCAGATTTTTGCAGAAGGTTTTACACTATAATGGAGTCCAGGATGAGGCAGTTGCGTAGTACTCACATTCACAAATCTGTGCTTATTAACCAATTTAATCAGAATAGCCACATGGAAATTCTCGCAGTCCAGTTGCTATGAACTACAGTTCCCATCATGCTGTCAGATGGAAGCTGGTTCTTTAGGGTCTTAGGGTTTGTAGTCCATATCAAAATCTTTTTTTCTTTTGCTTTGGAAAGGATATTGGCTTATTTTTCCAAACATAATAAACCTTAACTTTCAGATCACTATACAAACTAAATCTGAGACAGCTGATTAAATCACCAAATAACGGATTTGTCTTGAAAACTATATTCTTCCATAATTTACACAGACCCCCGAACAATGAGAAAGGTCCATACCTTGAAATGACTTTCACATGCATGGCTGATTTATTTCCTCTGGCTTTTGTTAGGACCAGCTTAGATGCACCAGATATTGTGCCTTATCCTCTACATTGACAGGCAGGACTTTATTGTAACAAACAGAATCACAGAATTAATGGAGGAATCACATAGTGTGGTTTGGCTGCCAATATTCCCCTTTCTGGAAATCTGCAGATCCCAGTGTAATCATAACCCTTTCTTTTTATGGAGGATATATTTGCATGAAATCATTTGATCTTAATCTGTGGCTATATTTACTAAATGCCTTTTTTTGTTTGACAGTTTTACATTTTGCATTGCTTAAAATATAAAATACGTACATCTAGATGAAATTGTGACATTACAGCAGTTTGCAAGAAACAAGGACTAGCTGAGTAAAAGTCAATTTTCCTTTTTTTTTTTTTTGCTGCAGGAACTAATGAGAATAATTTCATTCAAATTGATGGAGTTTACTGTCTCTCTGGTGATGTCATAGGAAAATGTGTTGCACTGTTAAGAGATCCTACTGTGTAAACTGTATCACAGTTTACACAATGTACTCTATTGCAGCAGCACAGGAAGTGAGTAAATGAAACAAAACGTTATATGCTCAGTGTCTATATAATCAGTGCTGCTGCACCTGCAGTATACATGCAGAGTAATCACTGGGTGAGGGCTTGAGTCAAATATTAAAATGTGATTTATGCAGAATGCCTGCATCAAATCCTACTGGGAAAAAAAGCCTGTGCACTATACAAGCTGTGATCTTCACCTTGCACCAAAGTGAGTTTGAGGACTAGTAAGCTGCCATCTAACCGGGAGCCTATATATTATAAACAGGTAGCAGAAATACACCACTCAGCAAGTAAAATTAGCTTCCGTTGTAACAATTCAGCTCTGATTGGCCTCTCCAGTGCTCCTGCTGGTTAGAAACTCTACATCCGAATTATGTGAATAGTTGAGGCGAAACCCAGTAGACAAATAATTGTCGAAATGGTGCAACTAAACCGTACAGCAGTAGAAAAGTTGCTATAATGTGGTTTAGGCACACAACGATCAGTTCAGCCCCCGGACTGGTGGACAGAATAACGACTACGCGTTTCACACCAAAACGTGGTGCTTCATCAAGGCACAGATAATTCGGATGTACAGCCTATATTTTATGGGCATCCCAATGTACTTTCTATAGGTGACCTCTTTCCATTACCATGTGTATTGCATCATTCAGTACAGTCCTATAGTTGCAGTTGCTTGGTTTTAATAAAAAGATTCACTGCAGTTGTGGACTCTCTGTATGCTACACATACTCTGTATGGTGACAGCATTAATCAGCCCCTGCTCTTTAGCACTATAAAGAAGCAGTCCCACTAATTGAATCTTTTTTGACCCCATTAGTGTGAACATCATGCCAGATTTCTTTTTACTTGTCGGATCCGGATTATGTCCTTGAGCAGTCTCGCAAAAAACAGTCGGTAATATTTCACTTAGGAGCCGTCAATCTCAGAGATGGATTGGTAAATCACTGGTGAATCATTAAGTCAGCAGTTTTCTTACACTGGAAGATTCTGCCATATGCCTTCTCAGTGGGAGTCAAAGAAGCATTACATGGGAGCATCCATCGGGAGGAGGTGACCCACTTTGAGAAGGGATAACAATCATATTAACTAGAGGTCTGCCTCCCATTCATATGTCTGGGGTCCAGACATGCCAGTATTTTTTAGATGTGCTATATAAATATCAGTTTCAGCTTGAAAATATCTATGCTAGGGCTGTAACAAAACTATATTAGCTTTTACTATATTAGCTTTAAGAGGGTAGACTTGGCTTTTTATTTATTTTTTGTTAAAGGGTTAAATTACTAAAACCTTAACCTTCTCTGTAGTAGCTATAAAGGTGATATTGAGTTGAATGCATCTGGTAGTGCTCAACCTGTACAGTGTATGTGTTTTTTATTTTATTTTTTATAATAATGCATGCTGGGAATCTCTGGGAATATCTTTCAAAGTGATATGCTTAAGCAGTGGCTTACCAAGTAAGTGGCAAGCTGCCATGATACACACACACTATCTCTCTCACACACACACAGTCTCTCTCATGCATGCACACACACTCTATCTCACACATACACGTAGTCTCTGTCTCACACATACTGTCTCTCTCACACACCCACACATACACAGCCTCTCTCACATACACACCCAGTCTCTCTCACATACACAGTCTCTCTCACACATACACAGTCTCTCTCTCTCTCTCTCTCTCTCTCTCTCTCTCTCTCTATCTCTCTCTCTCTCTCTCTCTCTCTCACACACACACACACACACACACACACATAGTCTCTCTCACACATACACACACACAGTCTCTCTCACATAGACACACACAATGTCTCTTTCACACATAGACACACACAGTGTCTCTCTCACACATAGACACAAGACAGGCAGGCCAAGTATTACTTGATCGTCAATGTGATTGGCTGGCTAGGGCTGGTGGTCTGTCAATAAAATTTCCTGGATCCTGATTGGTGAAATGGCCCACCCAAATGGCACTAGCTTTAAGCACAAACTGAACAGGACTGTTGGCAAAGCTGAAACATAAAGGGAAAACAGGAGATGCAGGAAGTTATCCTCTGGGTTAAGGGTGCTTCTAGCCAAAAAAGGCACAGCTACCAACAAACAATCAGGGGGCAATGACAGTGTTAACAACACAGGGCTGCAACATTCACATAAGAAGTCAAAGTCAGTCTGTGAAACAGGCAGGTGATAAATGAGTCTGAGCTAACAACATTGGATTGGAGAAAGAGTTAAAAAATCAGGAAGGATGGCCACAACGGGTTGAGTGGAATACCTCTCTATTATATAGTTTATTTATCAACGCCATAAAGTAATCATTGATTTGCATGTATTTGTGTTACACTAAATCTTTTGCTAGTATTACTAAGAAATAGATATGTGGTGAAGGTGACACACGAAATACGCCGGAAGTTAACCCTATTCTTGCTGAATTGTTACATTAATGTGTATTATATTTTCTTTTGAGCAAATATATCAAACTGTGCATCAGTTTGCTTGTTCGTAATGTGTATAATTAGCACTGACCACTCTGCCGTGTCTCTTCACTAACACAGTCATTGCCTATAAAACCTGGTGTTAAAGACCAATGTTGGAAGGTCAGAAGACTTATATAAGCTGTTCCCCAATGATTATCTCCAAGAACAAGAAAACTAACACTGGGATGTTTCTAGACGTTATAACCCTTTAACGCCATTAGTAATAACAATATAGAAAAAAAGGACAACGTTAGAGTGTGGAAGACTAAGGGAAATGGGAAAAATCACTATTTTACAGAAAGTTTAGCATATGCCTGGATTAAACTAACACTGGCTATGCTGAAGAACAAATGAGCACTGGATCTGAAATGTCATTATTGGGATTGTCAAATACGTTTGTTTAGCACAAAAGATTTGCTTCCATATTTCTTCCTTCATCTGTAGGCACTGGTCAGCAGCTACATTTGTACACCATTGAAACTTGCAAGATTGAGTGCAGAAATTGATCATCCTCTCCCGGGAACAGTCTATTAAAAATTCAATGAACTTATTCAATACAATTGCTAAAATGTCCACTCGACTGGACAATCAGAGGACATTTCAATTTGTGTGTGGGAGCTTTCCATTTTCTTTTACTTGGCTCTCTGTAGATTGTTAATGAATCTTGTCCATGTAGTGTAATCCTTAGTTGTTAGCAATTAATCTTCTTTTCCTATACCAGATAGCAATATGAAATAGTCCCTTAACCACTGCTCCTTGTGCCCTAATTACATTTCTGGATCTCCTTGCAATTCACCTCATTTATCACCTTTCGATTTCAATGACAACAAGGCTTTGACAACAAGTCCATATTGAAGACTTAATGAACATTTTTTGGAGTGTTTTTTCCTGTACTTGCCAAAACACTTGCACCGGCACTGGTTATTGCTTGGGCTTGTACCAGCATTTACAACAGCTATTCCGGTAGCAGAGGTAGCCCAGATTTCTTAATTGTATTCATATTGAAGACATCACAGCAACTCCTCCATGTTGTTTGCTTATCATTTCTTATACTCACATAAAGCATTTATTTAATGTCATAGCATTAAAAAGAAATAGATCAAACCTAAACCCCTTGCCAGCAATATTATTTATCTTGCGAGTATTTGAATTGCTTAAAATAATGGTCTAGTACTTAAAATGTTAGTGTTTGCTGTAAGGTAAATCTCTCTATAACACAATGCTTGGCATCTGAAGAATCATAAAAGCAGGATCATGATGTTATTCTTTGGACCCTCGCACTCTATCAATCCGTCCTGTTCACTTTCATCGCTCTTTGTTGTTCTATGAAAAGCTGTTGACATGATATATTGGCTCTCTGCAATTGGCAAACGTCACTTTTTCAACAATACATTATATAAATGGACAACTCTTCTAGCAGCAGAAACTCCCAAGGTTTGTCCCTGCACAATCCATAGTTGAGTCAGTGAGAGGAAATGTTCATCTCTACTCACCTGAATAGGCCTCATCGTTCTGTGGCTACATCTCAAAGAGGCAAGTCCCTGAAGACCACTGGGACAATTATTTTTACTAAACTGGGTGTAGGGTATCTCTGCAGAGTGTACCACATCCTAGGGCAGGAGAGTTAAAAGAGGAAAGGTCTGGAGGGAAAAAAAAAATACAAAACTTTGATTAATCCTTTGAGCCCTCATCTTGCACCAGCACCAAGCTGCACACTCCTGGCCAGTCTATGCCCTTGGGAATCGGTGACGCTACTGTGACCCTTTCAGGAGTTACATTTTGTGTTGGTATTTTGTGTTTTCCCATCTTGCTTTTCTCCCTTAAAATCCACTGACAAATAGATTATACGACAGCAAAGCCATTCACAGCATGAAAGCAAAAGATTACTGTTCCCTGCACTGAATTTATCTCTGCTTGAGTTTTACCATCATCAGCACCTTGTTGCAGCTAAGTGTAATCATAGCAGGCAAGACAGCAAAGAAATCCATTTATTAAAGAAGAAATATATATCCTATCTCTTCTTCTATAGTGTGATTAACACAGCAGGTTTCACTTCGGATCCTTACATAGTAACGGGCGATTGATGCCATGGCCAAATTAGAGAGGAATCTAAATGTTATATCTTTTGTATGAAATCAAGATGAATATTTATACCGCATGCATAACAAATACTTTCCCATATATTTTTTCCTGGACATCTATTTACTCTGCTTTTATTATTTCAGCAAATTGTTCTTGCCAGTAAAACCACAAGGGAAAAATGGAGACTAAATAAGGACAGATCACATTAAGAATAGATCCGCGATAGTTAATTTAATAAGCAGTTCAGTATCTACTGCAATCCCTCCTTTTGTTGCCAATGTATATGAACAGAACAAAGGTCCAGATTTCACAGAAGTGTGCAGTTCTCTGAAAGCTTGAAACCTCCCAGATCCAGTAAGAGAAGCAGTGGTGGAACCCTTCCTAAAAAAAAACTTTCATTAGAGCTAGTCTACATAAATGTGTATGCAATGTAAGCCATTGAAAAGATAGCACCAAGTCAACCCATCTTGCTCCAGGTATGTTTCAAGAACATTCGGACAGCTATTGTATGGGTCCCAAGTAATTTTATTACATTAAGAGTGTGTATCACTATAGAATTTGACCACAGGGTTTCAAGATATTGTTGATAATACCTTTGTGGACTGGGTGGTAAAATTATAATATGGTATAAATCTGGTTGATAACAGAGAGTGATGCATCATCATCAACATCAGAATTAACTTGTGTGGAACCTCGAGGATCCTCAGCATCATTGTCCTCTTCCCAGTATCAAAGTCACCTTCCCCAGCATCAAAGTCTCTTCCCGAGTATCAAAGTCTAACTGGCATTAATTACATTTCTCACAATGCTTAGTCAGCATCATAGGGAATTTAGTTCAAACCCCCAACACAGAAGAAGTGCTTTTAGTGAAAGAAGATCACTTTAACACTACAACGCACATATCAAATATACCACAACTGGCTATGAATTTGGAAGCCAGTACTCCACTGTGGTCCACGTTTCAAATGTACATTAACAATGAGCCAGTGTATGTATGCTACCATGTTTGGCATTCTGTGCCAGGAAGTGATATCATATGTTAGAAACCCAATTTTCTTCACTTACAGGAAGTGTCTTCAAATTTAGCATATACCATCACACCATGGACCTGGGGCGTCCAAGTGTTTTCTTAAGTGGGCCGCTTGACTGGAAAGGCATGTACATGTTGGTCTGCATTTATTTATTTTTTATACACAGCAATAGTGAAGAATAGCTTGTTTGTTTAGCAGTATTACAAAAGCAGTTCAAAACAAGTTTAAAATATACTTTATAAAAAAAAAGTGTACATTTATAAGGATAATGAGAATAGGGGCAGTTAAGTCAGATGGGCCACACCTAGCTGTCAAAATGGCTGCACATTTGACTCCCCTGTTATGACAGAACCACTGGCCAGCATTATCCACTTTTGGGTTGGCCCACTGACACATGACTATTATTCTTTTATTTGCCAAGCCCTGAGCTATCAAGCCCCTCAGCGAGACTTTAATTTATAGTAGAGAATAGTAAAGTACATTTTTGTTAACTCTTTCGCGACAATGGACGTGTCAGGCACGTCCAGCCAGCAACTCCGTTACTGACAATGGACATACCTAACATGTCCTGCAGTGGAACGATCGGTTTTCGCACCCACAATTGCTCCACGAAGCGTTAGTAGGCGCTTTTTGGGGGTAGTGCGTCGGAAGTGAAAGAAAAATCATTTCTGTCGCTTTGATGCTGTTGCATCCTAATCCGATCAGCTTAATTTGACCACAGGGTTTCAATACAAGAACCGCTCTGACGGTGCTGCTCTATTGCCTCGGCATTATGCAGCATCAACATTTTTTATCTAGGGCAACCACGATCGCTCCATGAAGCGATAGTAGGCGCCATATTGGAAAGCAGCATGCTCCTCCAATATGGCTGCTGCCTTTTTGTGGGTAGAGCATCGGAAGTGAAAAAAAAATTAATTTCTGTTCCTCTGATGCTGTTGCTTGGCTGCCCCTAGATGCAAAGACTTAATCAGCTAAAATCTAGGGTTAGGGTTATAATAATTTTTAGGGTTAAAATTAAATTAGGGTTAGCATAAGGGATAGGGTTATAATTAAATTAAAATTAGAATAAATTAAGGGTTAGCATAAGGGTTAGAGTTAGTGTTAAATTTAGTGTTCGTGTTGGGGTCAAAAGGTCATTGTAGGAACCCCCCCAATGTTTTTGCCCTATAACTCGCAAAAAAACTGCAGAGAAACATGGAGACAAGCATATTTCTGAAATTTTACAAATTTAGAAACTATTTAGATGGGGTCTTTGTTAATGATTGTATTTGTGTAAATAATTTTTAGGTCAAAGTTAAAAAAAAGTTTTTATTTATTTATTTATTTTAATCATATTTTATGATGTTTTTTGTAGTAAATTATAAGATATGATGAACATAATGGTATCTAATGAAAAAAAAAAAGATGATAAAAACAACATATAATTTGTGTGGGTACAGTATTTGAGAAAGAAGAAAATTACAGCTAAACACAAACACCCCAGAAATGTCAAAGGGAGTTAAACCAAGAATATTTTTGGTAGGGTTTTTTTCAAGTTAACTAAACAATAAAGTATACTTCAGAGATTGCGCTGATTATAATATCAAACTACAGAATGGCAATTTAATGGATATTTGCTCAGGCTGATAAGGTCTTGAGTTACTTTTTCCCATGTTCTCAGAAAGCATGTTATATTACATTGTTAACTGTCATGTTATTCACTTTTACTTTTGTAACACAAACACAATTTAGTGTTATCTCACTTGTGAGTCCCATTATTGCTGGTTTGAGCTTTACAGAAGAAAAGCTTAGCATTTTTGAATGCTTGGGGTCATCTTGTTTCAGAAGGTCAAGATCTATTTCTCTGTGTGTTTGTTGAGCTTATTTTTTCCCCTGGTGCTTACTGAAAAGAGATACATATCCCACCAATGCTGCATCAGAAAGATATAACAGACATATATTGTCTAGTGCTGAATTTAGAAAGAGGCAAGGTTTTGAAACGCAGGCAATCAGAGGCTCCTGTGCACACTGTGATTATGGTTGGCTCTCACACATCAGGAATGAGCTATAAGGGTGTAAATTAAAACACATTAAAGACGTAAGCACATTATAATTAGCATTTGTTGGCACATTGTCACTTGAAATCTTGCACAAATATACACTCTTTATTGGCCAGGGTGTCAATCCACTGTTCTATCACAAAGGGAATGAATATATTGCTGACAATAGTTTGAATAGTGTGTTTTGCCATTTCATCACCATCAATACCAAACAAACTGAACATTCTTAAAAAGGATGGCCAATGAAACCCATTAAATAACCTTATGCTTTGCTTGTCCATACCTTCTACACATACTGATGATAGTTTGGAGCAGTGATGGCGAACCTATAGCACAGGTGCCACATATGGCACTCTGAGACCTCTGAGACGGCACATAGCATCTGCTAACAGTTCCACCATCAATTATGGAGGGCCCAGTGACAATCTAAGACTGGCATTTGTGAATATTAGGCACTTTAGTGCACATTTTGCTTAAAGAGATTGGCCACTCAATTTAAAAAAACGTTTGCTATAATGATGAACATCTAAGTATCCAAACCTTCGCTTAATTAACTCTTTCCGTGGCGCGGTGGTGAGTAGTGTATGGCTTTGCATGCTTAAGATATGTTATCTGCTGCTCAACTTTACAGAGCTTACGAATGATGTTTGCCAGAAATGTATGTTACCACCCAGGGTCACCAGACCGCCGTTTTAATCACAGACACTTCCAAAAAATGCGTACTCCCTAATCAGTAAAATGTAAACTAGTCTGCAATATTTTAGCCAATGCAGCCCTGGAGTTTTTTTTCCCTCCCGAATAAAACAATGGTGTGGACGCCCTACTACCATTGACGGTACCTTGTGGCTTGCGAACAGGTACCTGAAGAAAGACTGTCTTGTACAATTCTGTGGCCTCTCCCATAACTTGCAGGCATTTAATTAGAGACATCTAATATATCTTTAATTTAGGTCCTGTCCCGGCAAGTTCAGGTCTGTCCCGGCATTAATACTACACAATGCACAGGCAGCATTGCGTCTAAACTATGTATGTGTGGCAGATCTACACAGTATGAATGAGCTCAGGACACCTGATATCGATACCGGGTAGCTTGGAGCTCAATGCTGCGGGGTCACGCAACATCACATGACGTCACGCAGATTCGCGTAACTCCGCCCCTTTACGCTCCACCCATTTTCATCCAGGAAAAGCAAGGTTCCAACTAGATACTTGTCCTAGATGTCAGAAGAATGATGAGTTGCATTAAAAGTATAAAAACCCATAGCATACCCATCAGAGTAGCTCTAACTGCTAATGGATTCTGGTTAACCAGTAACAAGTACTTAGATAACTAGGCTTTAAGGTTTGCCATGCCAAGAAGGTGAGCGCTCCTGAGAACAACACAGCCCCATGCAATCTATTTTTAACAGAGAACTGACTGCGTTCAAGTTCTTTGCCCAGCAACTTGGCTTGGCACAGTCACACACTGTTCAGCATGATTGATGTATTATTTTCTTGCAGAGCTGATCGATTTAGTATTATTAGGGAAAATGTTGGTACTATGTATCTTTTGTGATAAATCCTGGTCCATTGAATTAAACAGGAGGTGAGCCATGGAGGAATAGAGGCTGGGGCTGAGTAGGACACATACTTAGTTTATTTGTTTTGTATTAATTGTTTTTATTATGTAAATGTATAGAGGTGCACCGAAGGGTTAAAAGATCAGCGACTGGCATACAAAGGGAAGATAATTGACAGGGCTCTGTGAATTACAGCAGCAGCACAGTCAAGCGTACCTTTTCTCTGCGCAGGAATTGCTATGGTTACTATCAGTAAAGCCAAGCCTCAGGAACGAAATGTAGGAAAGTTACTCAAAAAAAAAAAAAAAATGAAAAAAAAAAACTTGCAGTGAATAATAAAGTGTGAGCCTCCAAAAAAAAAACATCCCTTATACAATGAATATGACTTTTAAATGAACCACATGATTATCCATGAGAACATTGGCGATTGAGCCGCTTGGACTGGATTTAACCTGTTTATTCCTGGGCTGGAGGGGAAATGTGTATATGGTAGGTATAGGCAGAAGGACCATAGAACATCATTAAATAGTCAGAAAGGCCAATAAATGTCTACCATGAACCTTGTTGGTGCCTGCTCCTCGTGTATAGTATTCATATCTTCCCGCCAGCCCAGAGTCAAAGCCAGTCTTACAAAGAGCCAACATTTAATGGTCATAACCAGCTGACAGGTACATGCTATGTGGTGTATAAGGGGTATCTCCAGACACCTTTAAAGAGAACATATAACAAAATGTATCTAAAAGTCTGCAGTGCAGCACAATGGGCAAGCTGAACAAACATATAGCACATAATATTACACGACATCACAGGAACAAAAAGGAGTCAATGAACTTAAAGTCATAATGTGGCCCTCGAGCTGCCGATGGCCTACATCTTGCATAATCCTGTATCAGCTGAGAGCCTAGGAGGGAGATGAAGTGCTGGAGGTAGGGGCTGGTGCGCATTATGACACCCTGGCTTGATATAAAGTGGCCATGGTATAGTGTACATAAAGACATGCGGAAAATAAGACTCAGTGGCCCATATATATTTGCATTATTTATATATTTGTAATCTCTACATTTAACTCGTTCACCCCCTTTTTTTGCCATCAGGAGCTTCCTATTTTGAAAACACCTGTGTTCTTGGATCTCACAATGTCTATGGCAGTGTATATGAAAGTTTAAGGATAAGGAAATTATATATTAATGTATGGTAATAGAATGCAGCCAATAAAAATGTAACTTCCTTGAACAGATAATTATTCCATTTGCCTCAGACACCGGCCTCATTAATGACATGAATTGGAATTTTCGCTAATTAACAAGCTGGCATCCCATGGCTTGTTGCTGTAACAAACTCTCAAGTTGGTCTGTACACTGAAGACATATATTTCTCCTGACATTAGAAGTGCTCATGTGTTATAATTCAAGCTGCGTGGTCTCTCATTTCAAACAGAAGGATCGATTATGAGGTGTCTTAACAACACTATTCTGTCAATATAGTGCATTTCAGGATATGCAGTCAATAGTAATTCACTATATTCAGTAGTATTCTGAAGGCCAGACGGGAACCAAGAAGGGTTAAAATGATAACATTTATTGGTTAACTGAGAGTTTTGTTTCAAGGCCAAGTTGTTAGGTGCCTTCCTCAGGCATAAATGAGGCTAAAACCAATTTCCTAATTGCAAAACTTTGTTAACAGCTTTAAAAAAAAAAAAGGCCTTCAAAACGTAGGGTTTTGAAGAATGTTCTCCGCAGTAAATCAGCCAGTTCTACAGAGATCCAACAAGGCTAGATGTGCATCACCAGGAGGTGTCCATGATGTAGTTTTGTCTGAATAAGTCTGTTCAGGGATAATTTGATTGGTAAAATGCAATACATTTAAAAGACAAGTGTGGACAAAAAATAAGTTAGATTTAACTGAAAAATTGCATCATGTGCCGATAGAAATTATTTAATGAAAGAATACTAATAAAGCAGCTAACGGAAGCCCTCTTTGCTTGTATAGCTCTGTCTAGGGACAGCCATCTTGGCTCAGATCTTCCTTCATCTAACCCAAAATTCTGAACTAAATGTCTGCCCCATGATGGTGCTATACAGGCACAGAGGACTCAGTAAGGTACTTTATTGTATTCTTTCATTAAGGTATTTCATTTTAAAATGCCTACACTTTATCCAGTCTTTCAGTTAAACATAACTTCTTTTTTGTGTGACAGTTGTCCTTTAAGGAGAAGGATACTTACTTTGATTTCTGATGTATTGTTTTGCCATTATGTGGTCTGTTCTCTGGAAGGTGGTTTGATGAGCATTTAATTATGCAGGGCCAAACTTGGCAAGCTTCTCCTACTAGAAGAGCTCAGCTGGCCATGGATTAATGTAGTTAAATCTTTTAAAAGCTGCAGGATGAACAGGTTTTCCCTGTGCAATGTGTTGTTAATCAATGAGATGAATTGTTCATCTCACCTCTTCTTTTAATAAATAGACCCCCAAGATACTGGTAGAAGCTGGTATACAAACATTTTCCAGGGCTGGTTTTTGTTCCCAGTCCAGCACTGCACACAGCTGTGCACTGTGAGGAGCCACGATGAGCTGTTAAACTTTTAGGCACTAAAAAGTAGGATGGCATAGAATGTCCTATAAGCGGGAAGAGGTTAATTACTTAGATGCTTGTGTTGATTTCACTAATGTGTGTTGGAATTGGAAATAAGACAAGACTTTTGGCAACAAGACTACCAGTTTGTATTGAACTGTCTTTTAAAGGACAATTGTTGACAAAAATGAAGTTCCGTTTAATTGAAAAATTGCATCAGGTGTATGAATCTTCATTAGAAATACTATGAGCATGATGGGAATGCACTTAATATAATAACAATCACAAAGTTTATAGCTTGTCATCAGACGCGGATGCTCCGTGTGTGCTAGGCGCACACTGCACTGTATATTTCCAGGGTTTGTGAGCTCCGAACAGACAGCTCACAAACAAATACACAAAAAGACACAAAATACATCCGGGAGAAGGACGGCAGCAACAAATTCGACTTCAGGGACAAATTTTCGTATACTTTTCGTGCTGGTCAAATTGGAAACAGAGTGAGTGACTCTGATGCCGAATTGGCTGCTGGCGTCGGCCCCTCGGATGTATGACTTGCAGATGTGCTGCCAGTCTGGCACCTGTCACTCATGGGCAGGATACGCCCCCCGCTTGTCATACTTGTGCTCACTGCTAACCTTATAAATAATACATCCAGCATCAAGACAGTTAACATGGCAGAGCACAAGCCGTTTCTATAAATATTGAGATGTGTTTGTCACAATTCTCATGCAGCACTAATTAGCATTTCTATAAATTTGTTCTCTTCTGATGCTGAATGTACAAAATGCTCAGTATCACACAACATTAACCGCACCAGCCAAAAGAAAAAGATGCAGGGCCCCATTATCCAATGATGTTTAGCGACCAAAGCAAAGAGAAGCCCGCTTCTATGTTTTAATGATGTCTCAAATCCCTAATGGGAGCTAACAATGCAGTTAGTCTAACTATTGTCCTCAGCTCAATTTATCTCTCTCTCCCTAACAACCAGAATAGGAATTGCAGTTTGACAATATTTAACCATGTAGCGCTAGATTCCAACACTCTACTGCATTAAATACAGTTTTAGATTGAATGAAATATTTTTCGTGCCCCAATATTTTACAATATGGTCTCAGCACCAGCAGCACAATATTGGTTAACAGAAGGTCCACTTTTCTTTTTTTTTTTTAAAAATGCAAATTAAATATTATTTACTGACAAACATTAGGTCTGCAGATTTTGCTGACTCCCCCCTCCCACCCCCCCGAATGCAACAATCATAGTATTACAAATAACAACGCCATAGTTGCCAGCAGTCTCGATTTTGCTGGACCAGTCCTGTTTTTGCGGTCCTGTCCTGTCAAGTTCAGGTCTGTCCCAGGATTTGGGTTTGCACTACACTGTGCACTTTGCATAGTTAGTACTGAGTTTAAACTGTGTTTGTCTAACAGGAATATGAGCTCCAGACATCAGGTAAATGTACTGTTCTAGATTTGTAACAAAGTGAAACTAGAGGGAATCCTCGTGGGATTTGGTCTCCATGATTGTAGACGCAGACATGAATGAGGACAAAATGTTTTGAATGGACTATAAAAAGCTTGATATTGTAAAGCTTCATATAAGCCTGGTCGAAGTCCTGAAAGGCGAAATGCGTCATGGATCTGGAGCTGTACAATCTGGAGTGAACTTGTTTAAAATTCTGGAGTGATTTTGTTTACAATTTGGAGTGATTTTGTTTGTTTATGCATCAAGCCACAAGTGATGTCATAAATACGAGACTCCTCAGACACATTTAGACTTTTGTTTGCAATTTTGCTAACACAAAGTATAGATAATTTTCAATCTTTTTTTACTCACCACATTCACAAGCCTACTTTTTGTTGTTGTGGCTATCATTATCCAAACTATCAAAGCTATCTGTTGTCTCCCACGGATGTGTTAAATAAGGGAGATCAGTGGAAGGTTTACCAAATTTGTTTCTATGAATCAATGTTGATGTTAATCAGTGGAAAGCATTTGTACAGAGGTGACTCATTACATGAAGCAAAGCCAAAGCTACTACATGCACTGACTGCCCCTAAACGATCTAGGGGTATAAGCTATAGGATATCTCCTCCTACAGCAGCTGGTGAGTTCTACATTAAAATATACAATTTAATCTCTCGAAACCTGATTTGAATTATATGATGAATTGTGCTACATTAAAACATGTGTTGTTTTAAAAAATATATATATTTTAGTTATGCATAGATGTTGCAGAATTGAACATGTATAACAATAAACAGGATCCATCCTGATGCTCAAAGTTGTACAGTTAAATTTACCATGATACAATGTAACTGCTGCTGTTTTAATTTTGAGTATTAGGTTACCTCAGCTTTCAAACTGTGTAAACAAATATGTTGTATGCTGTCTGTACAATTCAGTACCTGCATTTTTATTGCCTGCTATTGATGGGCTAAGCATAATAGAATGTGACTAAACCTCCAATTGTGTCACTGTAGGAAGAATTTGTCAAGTCGTCTTAATGAAAACTCGAACTTTAAGAGTTCAGTGTGACTGTGTTGATCACTGTGTATTTTATACCTACTTATTCATTGTGATGCAGTTCTTGCCCAAGTCATTCTCAAATTTTTGATTTTGAATATCTGAGTTTGTGCATTTCACACATTGAAGTGCATTCTCAGTTGACATTTTTCTGTCCATTTTTGTCCATCAGCACACCCCTTTTGTAATAAATATTTATTTAGCGGAGTGCTTCCATCTTTGGTTTCTACAATAAAACTATATATATATATATATATATATATATATATATATATATATATATATATATATATATAAATTTACATTACACACACATTTTATTTTTTTAAATTTGTCTTTCAAAGGCAATCTCCATGGGAGCTATTCACTGAAGGTGAGGTTTGGGGGAAATTAGGTGAGGTGTGCCTGATCACCTAAACATTGTTTTGTAATGTGAATGCTGAGATTTGTAGTGATCTATACATTGTGTTAACAGAAATACGAGCAAATGCCTAAATTAGGAGACAAATGTGTGTTTTTAAAAAAAAAAAATTTTTTCTCTGGATAAAAATATGAACTCATTTTCAATGGGAACTGTAAAATTTGCATATCAAGCCACAGGTGATGTCATAAAAATGTGACACCACAGACATATTTAAAACACCTTTTACACCGAATTTGAGTATTTGCTTGCAATTCTGCTAACACAATGTATAGACAATTTGTATTCTACATTCACCGTATTAATAATGTGCAGGTGACAGATCTTTTAACAATGCAATATAGGTGAGTTTCTCCTGCATAATGCATGTTAAATCTTTACAGATGTAGGGCCAATTCATCTATTATAGCAGTAGAAACTTACCAGATTGGGCCTTCTATAATGCATCGTTTATTCAGTAAATGTTCACCTGTATCTCACTTTTAATGAAGGTTCCAGAGTGCTAACTTAACTTTCTTACAAATGTCAGACAGAATGCTACACAGTACGAAAGTGGTCTCTGTGACGCCAACACAGACCTCGCATTGCCCATGTTGTACCACACTGGATGACTTTACCTCTTCATTTACCAAAAATTAACGGAGTGTGCTTCATTGGAAAAACTGTACAATCCACAGATAACCTCTGGTTCTTCCAATGCTATAGATTACACATGTAGATTTTGATAACAGAGCTTATCAGTAAAATGCAATCTTTGAGTTTGGATTCCAATATTGTTGAATGGATTAGGCAGTGGCTGAGTGACAGACAACAGAGGGTTGTAGTCACCATAGTATATTCAGAAAAAAAAATACTAAAAAAAGGTCTTCTTTCCAATGGGGTACCTAAGGTACTTGAACTCCTCATCTTCATTTTTTTTTAATTATTGATATTACAGAAGATATCGATGATAAGGTACAGTATGTCATTTTGCTGATGACACAACATTTTTGTGTTCCTTGAAGGACAAGCCAAATGGAAACTGATTTGAGTAAATTATAAAAATGGTCAAAAATATAGAAGTGATGTTTGATATGGATAAGTCCAGGATAATGCACCTTTTGGGCGTAAATACCCAAGGGCACATTATAGAATATTTGATACCATACTTACCTCAACATCTGAGGAAAAGGATATAGAAGTAATTATTTCAGAGGAATTAAAGGTTTGCAAACAATGTAACAGGCCACATCTCCAGAAGGCAGTGGTAGTTGGTTTTGTGCTGCCCAAGGCATGACTACATTTGGGCACCCCCTACTCACACTGCACACGCAGGACATGCACCATTGCCCACATTGCACACACAGGACATGCACCATTGCCCACATTGCACACGCAGGACATGCTCCAGCGCCCACATTGCACACCCAGGACATGCTCCAGCGCCCACATTGCACAGGCAGGACATGCTCCAGTGCCCACATTACACATGCAGGACATGCTCCAGTGCCCACTTTGCACACACAGGACATGCACCATTGCCCACATTGCACACACAGGACATGCTCCAGCGCCCACATTGCACACGCAGGACATGCTCCAGCGCCCACATTGCACAGGCAGGACATGCTCCAGTGCCCACATTGCACACACAGGACATGCTCCAGCGCCCACATTGCACACGCAGGACATGCTCCAGCACCCACATTGCACACGCAGGACATGCTCCAGTGCCCACTTGCACACACAGGACATGCTCCAGTGCCCACATTGCACACGCAGGACATGCTCCAGTGCCCACATTGCACACGCTGGACATGCTCCAGCCAGCACCCACATTGCACATGCAGGACATGCTCCAGGGCCCACATTGCACACTCAGGACATGCTCCAGCACCCACATTGCACATACAGGACATGCTCCAGGGCCCAAATTGCACTCTCAGGACATGCTCCAGCACCCACATTGCACATGCAGGACATGCTCCAGCACCCACATTGCACATACAATACATGCTCCAGGGCCCAAATTGCACATGCATGACATGCTCCAGCACCTATATTGCACCCACAGGACATGCTCCAGCACCCACATTGCACATGGAGGACATGCTCCAGCCAGCACCCACAGCTCATTGGTGTCTTGTAGGAGGCAGCATGGTGGCACTGAATACAGCCCTGCCAGAAGAATATAACTACTTGGGGAGTGTCCTGGATTGCAGGATAAAACTTACCAGGAAAGGTCAAGCCAAGTTAAAGGGGCTGTATCACCTAAACATTGTTTTTACTGTGCATGTAGAGAATACAATGATTGAAAATGATCAATATATTGTGGTTGCAAAAAAAATGCAAGCAAATGACAAAATTTGGAGAAACATTTCTTTACAAATAAACTGCTTTTCAATGGAAAATTTTGTAAGTTGCATAACAAGTCACAAATGATGTCATCACAGGAGACTCCACAGACACTTAAAACACATTTACCCTCCAAATATAGGCATTTGCTTGAAATTCTGCACAATGCATAGGTAATTTTCAATCATTTTCCACTCTACATTCACAGTATTAACCATGTTTAGGCGATACTGTCCCTTTTAACATGTATAGCTTGGAAGAAAGACGAGACCAAGGTGATATGAGAAAAAAATACATAAACCAAATCCATACAGTAAGAGAAAAAGAGTCTTAAGTTAGAGAGGCAAAGGTTTAAGGTAATACTAGGAAGAAATACTTTACTGAGACTAGTGGATGCATAGCAAAACCTTCCAGCAGAAGTAGTAGGGGTTAACACAGTGAAGGAGTTTAAGCATGCGTGGGATAGGCATAAGGCTATCCTAGATATAAGATAAGGCCAGGGACTAATGAAAGTATTCAGACACATTCTATGTTTTAGTTTGGCACTCTGTTTTTTTTTAAATTTATCCACGTTTATGATTTCCTCTACCTTCTTTTGGCTAGCTTTAATTAGTTTTATGGACCAGGTAAGCTCATCCCCACCTGCCCTTTTGATAACCCACACTATTGATCTTGTACTTCTTATTCAAGCCTCACCTGCTCGGCTGTCTGATTATATAACTTGTTACATACTGCTTTCACGTGATCATTGCTGATCTGTATTGACTTTCTATGTGCGTGTGCACGGCACAGGACAATGCGTTTTTGTTTCGATTTGTGCTTCTTTTGCGGCATCGTTCCTGCTCTCCCTCCGTGTCATCCTCACAAATACACACACACACACACACACTCCCCCTGCAGTATGATAAGGAATGAGACACACTTGCTTCACCACTGGCTGTTCTCACAGTGAAGAGATCCAGTGCTGAGGAGTGTGACGGTTGAAATACTTAGGACAACTCAGTGGCTTTTTCTACCTGCCTTTGGGGGTTACTGGAGAGCAACTTGCCAGCCTAGACCAGCTTAAGGTAGGGAGAATATCTGAGCATTCTATGGCTTTGCAATAAAGCCTACTGTAAAACATAAACACACATTTCTTTCAGTGGCTGATTGAGACATTTTACAAAAATAAACCAACCGCTATAGCTGAATTACTTATAGGATAGGGTGTTCTTACCCTCGTACCGAGGACATTGTTTAGCACGTTGCAAAACCTTCTGGATTTGGAAGGGTTAAAGCCTCATATTTACAATTATCACCTGGATCCCAGTCCATTTTTACAAATCCAGCCTTTTCTGTTATCTTGAATGTGATAAGACAAAAGCTCACTTACTACAAAAATATCTTACTTTATGGTATATAAAGACGTTCTATCTTGCCTATCTTATGAAGGTCTATGGCGTCACATAGGAATTTAAAAGGGACTGTAGTCCTATGTGGAATATATTGTCCTTTAGCCAGGATTTATAGAGCTATGGATGGTAAATAAGAAGAACATTGTATGCTGTGATACTGATCTGTCTGTCTGTTAAACTCCACTCCTCTAAAACTTAAATTGATGAAAGTGCATGGTTTTTCTACATACTTTTTTCTTCTGTGTTTACAGGGTTAAAATTAAAATACGTTGCAAGTCCCTTTTGTAACAATGAGCGTTCCTACCTCTCCCCTTCACCCACACCGTTATCTCAGCCTTTAACATTATTCAATTTGTCATGGCGGTCAGCATACACTATAAATACAGTTACTTAGGTATATAGTAGCTATAGTTAAAATCCCCCATTCATTGTCTTTCTCTTATGATTCTTGTCATCATCAGATACATCAAATGATAATGTTTTAATCTTTGGTGACTCCTTTTATTGCAGTTTCTAATTATTCATCAGCTCCACTCATAGGCTCATGTACATAGGAAAAAGAAACATACAAATATAGTGTAATACTATAGGAATTCATATTTTGATTTGTTAAAAGCAGACTGTCCACTCACAAACAGAAGAATGGCTCACACTCTTAAATAAGATGTAAAAGCTTCTGGTTCTAAAAAAAACATATACAAAAGACCAACTGAGCAGTATCCCACAAATAAAGTGACCAGCGCACACAGATACGCTTACAAAGATAGAGCACATAAAATGTGCAAACTGGTTATTTAAATACACAGGGTCTCGCTTCCAGCTGCCACCAAGAAGGGAATATATCTAGGTACAATGTCCCACTCCATGAAAGACTCAACACCTTTAGCTGGCTTTGCTTGTCGGCTTCCTCAGGAGAAAAATATACTTGGCACTCTGAATTAACTTTATAGCGGAATTCAACTTTTTAAACTTTCCATAAGGTCCGTCACATCTGTAAAATAATTGGCTCACCGGGGTTCTTACTAGTGATGCAACGCAGGGAATCACCATAGAAGCAAGCAACAATGATCAAGTCCGGAGGGATTCCACCCTCATCCCAGGTGCCATGCTAATTCGAAGTGCCCGCTAACCCAATCTCCAATAGAAATGAATGAGCAGCCTGGGCACTTAGAGTAAGCACTTGGGCTTTGAGTATGTCAAGTTAAATGTAAAAACATATTTACTTAATAATTTATTCTGCAAATATTGTTGCCAACAGTACTTGTTTTATTGGGTTTTTGTCCCACCAAATTTTGAGCAGTCAGAAGATGACCACTGCACAAGTGACACTGCATTTAAACTAAGTACATCTATGAGATGTACCTGGTAGGCTGCAGCACAGGATCATGCATGACCTTGTGTGACCTTAACCCTTGTGCATCCCTCCTCTCACTGTGTCCCAATTTTTGAAATGTATGCAAGAAAAATCATAGGAGTGAAATCATTTTTTTACACAGAGATCTGTGGAACCAATTATATCATTAAAATCCGACAGTGGTATATATACGGGTCCATATAAGTACACGGTAAAATCTGGTCAGTAAACATTATTAGGTATCACAGGATTGATGGTTCATTAATACTTTGTTCAATACTCTTGTGGTAGATGATGCAGATGATGCTATGAGAACAATCCAACCCATGGGTCTTCAAATAAGTTGAAGGGAGGAGCAATGACTAATTTGTTTTACATGTATATTCATGACATATTTAATTTTCAAAAAGTGCTGTCAATTATTTAGGGAACGTTTCTCAATATCAGATATTTACCATGCCTGTTGTGGAAAAACAATGAATAAATATTCACTCGTAAATGCATGTATGGTAGATTCACCACTTCTTAAGCAGGAAAAAATGTATATAACTTAAGTTTTGAAGAAAAATAACTATGGCCATGCAGATAGGTAATCCGTTACCAGTAGGTTGTTGTGTCACATGGTCTAAACTCCTGGGTTACTCGGGAGTATGGAACGAATATGGGTATTTCCAACTTGATGTAGTTGCTAATTGATGAACCCCTCAAATACCAGCCCAGTTAAAGAGGAAGTTAATCCTCAAAATCGGGCAGAAAGTTACTCCTGCCTCATTAAAGGTCTTTTGAGTGGATCTCACCTAATTAGACCATTCTAAAGATGTTTAAGAGTAATCCCATGTAAAACTAATTCTTCCAAGATGCCATATCAAGGGGCATGGAGTGTGAGCGAATCAATCCTATGCTGATGTGCTGCACAAACCTTTGAGCTGCTAGCTGATCAGAATATTGTCCTAACTAGACGGTATGTCTAGCATGTCACATACTCAAACACTAATAAACAGGCACACCAAAAGTAATGATCATATGACGGAGCTGCTACATGGCGTATTTGCTACATATGTTCTTGACCACCTTTGCCTGCTTTGTAGGTAAACACAATTGCAATAGTCTTTGCAGTTTTTTCTACAAGTATCTATTCACTTCACAATGTTTATGCATCTATCCCAAGCCATGCTTACAACCCCAACTCTACATGCCAAACTAACACCCACAAGCTCTGCCACAACGTTGATGCTCCTCCCACCGTGCACTTGGAGTCATTCTCTAGGAGACAACAAGGTTCTAGTATTGTTCTAGAAGTAGTGTTAATGAGCATCCCCTGATAATAATTATGTCCTTTTCCCTTGTAAGCAGTAGGGGACACACAGGGGATGCTGAGATCACAATGGAAAAAAATGAGACATTCCAAGGTGACCAGGTGTGGCCAAGGTGACCAGCAGCTGAGCATATCATACACAGGTATCGGGCAGCATCCCTAAAAATCCAAAAAATACACTAATCATTTTGGAAACTGATGGGCCTACTTGAAAAACCAATCTGTTTATCCATAAAATATGAAAAAAGAGTGCACCCCAATAACTCACACTGCCATTTTAAGATGTGACAAAAATGTCAAAAAGAAACTTCAATAGAAAAAAGTTTTACAAAGATAATATTAACAGTTTTTATAGTTTCACGTAGTGCCTTTGGATCTTAGCCAAATTAACATATTTATGCTTGTTGTACTTATTTGTGTTATCCAGTTTATCCTTTCTGTGCCAAACCTGATATAACATTCCAATACAATAATGTAAAATGTATATGTATTTTGATTATTAACATATGCAAACTGAGTTTTTCAGCCACAAAATAATTAAATAAGTAAGATAAAGTGGAGCACTTGTGAATCAGGGACATTTATAATTACCTTTCTCCAGACACAAGCTTAGTTACTAACATGAAAGGTTGTAAATATAGAATGTGTGCTTACAGTTTGCTATTTGGGGCGGCACTTAGCTTGTGGATAATTATCTGTAACAGCTTCTAAATGAACTGAAACCATTGGTAAACACCTCTTTACAAAACCTGGACTATAAAATAATCCAGATGTTCAGTAATATTCTCATGAGCTGGAAAAAACATTCTGAATGATTGATAATCCAACTCTAATCACGCAGAATTATTGTCGAACTTGGTTGCAATGTATTTCCAGCCTGTACCTGAATGGGCTGACTGATTTTTGCAATCACAGGATTTTGATATCTTACTATTTTAATGTATGTAAAACCCCAACAAATATACTGACCGGAAAAATAACACACAAGTGGTGTATTTACTAAACGACAAACTGATCAGGGAATAGCAATAATCAGACAATAGTAGTTGAGTTGTAAAAGTTGGAAAGCAATCCCCAAAGGCCGTGCTAGCCGGATCATTACGTCTCATCATTAAACATCTCAAAAAATGTCATCAATGATTTTCACGTCTAAGATTCTGATTTGTAGATTATCTTTATAATTACTGTCCCATGCACCCCTAGGTGCAGGTGTTCTCCCCCAGTGTCTGTATATGAGGATCGCAAGCAGAAGTGGGCAGGGCATGAGAGAAAAGTGGTGGCAAGGCAGAAACAAGTAAGGAATTTACACAAAGTGGGCAGAGCTATAATAATGTAGGAGGAGCTATAGCCAACTCTTCCACGGTAGTAGGCCATGCAACATTGATCAGTACATGATGTTCAGTGATGAGTTAGTTTACCTGGAAGGTTTGTGTTTTTTTGTGTTTTTTTTGTGTGCCCTTACAATATAGAGTGAAACTGCAAAAGAGAAGTGTGGGTAGATCTGCCTCCCACATTTGAGTCCACTTTCCTATTTTGTTTGCTGATTCAATACAATTTAATCACATGTATCTTTGAAAATTGTTATTTAGCACTTTTTTTTACTTCTTTTGTAATATATGTTTCATTTGAAGAATTAACAGTCCAATGGTCAATATTATTGCTGCCTGGTGTAAATTTGACACGCACAATATCCATATATTCTTTTGGAAAATATCAGTTAACTGTACACCTACATACATAGAAACATAGAAACATAGAAACATAGAATGTGTCGGCAGATAAGAACCATTCGGTCCATCTAGTCTGCCCAATTTTTTTTTTGAGTACTTTTATTAGTCCCCCGTTCCCGGTCTTATAGCTAGGATAGCCTTGTGTCTATCCCACGCATGCTTAAAATCCTTGACTGTGTTTACCTCTACCACTTCTGCTGGCAGGCTATTCCATACATCCACTACCCTCTCAGTAAAGTAATACTTCCTGATATTACTTTTAAATCGTTGCCCCTCTAATTTAAGACTATGTCCTCTAGTTGTGGTAGTTTTTCTTCTTTTAAATATACTCTCTTCCTTTACTGTGTTGATTCCCTTTATGTATTTAAATGTTTCTATCATATCCCCCCTGTTACGTCTTTCCTCCAAGCTATACATGTTAAGATGCTTTAACCTTTCCTGGTAAGTTTTATCCTTCAACCCATGAACCAGTTTAGTAGCCCTTCTCTGAACTCTCTCCAAAGTATCAATATCCTTCTGGAGATATGGTCTCCAGTACTGTGTACAATACTCCAAGTGAGGTCTCACCAGTGCTCTGTACAATGGCATGAGCACTTCCCTCTTCCTACTGCTAATACCTCTCCCTATGCAACCAAGCATTCTGCTAGCATTTCCTGCTGCTCTATTGCATTGCCTACCTACATACAATATCTTAATGCAACTGGAGTATACCAAGTAGTGTACATATTTTTTAATATCGCAGATACCATAAGCTGGATTTTTAAATCCTGTATTTTCTTCTATTTTTTAATGTCATTATGAAGTATTTTGGTTGCTATGGTTTTATAAACGTGTCTCCCCCGCGATCTTATCTCTAATAACTTATTACTAAATATCCTTTTAGCATTCTGCAGGAATCCCCAAGATCCTGCTAGGATTTGTTCTTATTTGTTGCCACAGCCTATGCACTGTGTCTCTGTGGGTGGTAGCAAAGTGTATTGTTGTCCACTTTGGAGTTGCAGCGGTTAATGAAGTAGCAATCATATAGTCTATAAGGTAGACTCGCATACCTCCTACGCAACCTGGCAATCATCACACCCCCAGATGAAATTTAGAAAGCTTTTCTCGTAGGGAACATCCCCTCCTCTTGTGTGGGGGAGTTTGGATGGATTGTTCAGCCCGACTCATACCTCTGACAAATCTCAATGTAGTTCC
The DNA here is from genome assembly GCA_036172795.1 of Pelodytes ibericus. Taxonomy (NCBI): domain Eukaryota; kingdom Metazoa; phylum Chordata; class Amphibia; order Anura; family Pelodytidae; genus Pelodytes; species Pelodytes ibericus. The sequence continues at coordinate 54,403,622 of CM069867.1, forward strand.
CAAGGCTTCTGTATCCATGGTGATTTCCCTTAACAAATGAGGGCAAAGGTTTTGCACAGCTGATTTGACAACAGGGGGAACTATAAAGACTGAGAGGGTTTGCGAGACTCCTAAATATATATATATATATATATATTTTTTTTTACTATAGCATGTCATCCAGATTACCCCACCACCACCTGTAGACTTGTGGATCTTTTTGTTTGTTCGAATCCTATGTCCGATAACAAAGTATTTCAATCAATATGCTGGCTGCAGCATCCTCTGGCATGTATACATCTATACAATGTTTCATTGCTCCAGGGTTTGGAGTCTGTATTTAACCTCTCAATCTTTTGGCAGAAGAACTAAGTAAATGTGAATATAATGTACATTACGATACACAAGGAAACCTCCACACCAAGGATCAAAGTCCCCATCACGTTTATCTATTGATGCTGCACTCAATAGATAGACACAACAGGTATATGCCTGTGGTTCAAAAGGAGAGAACTTACTTACAGTAACATGTGCATGCACTCCAATTAATATCCCAAGGGAACCATTCTTCTGAAATGGACTGATGGGTCAAGGAGGAGAGAGAGGTAATGTTTTGCCATTACGCATAATGTTTCTCAGAGGAAATCCTGTGTTTTGATAAAATAGTCTCAATTAGGTAATTAAAAATGTAAACTTTTTTTATTTTATTTTTTTAAACTATCAGAAGAAATATTCTGGGTATGTCTTTTAATTCTATCAATTAGAAAGCCTGTGACATCATATGTCACCAAAAAGCGAATAGGAGGGCTAAATGGTGCCAACTCCCATGTATGTATGTGATCCTGATAAAACCTAAATAAATAAAAAACAAACAAAATATATGCAAAAACAACCGATGTGTGAACAGCCAATCACTTATTGTTTTTAAATCAAATTTGTTTATTGCAGTCTATGGGATTCAATGACACAAGATAAATTATCTCAGGTCATTAAAGAGGCCCCAATGTGTCCCTCACACATAATTAAACAGAAAGCTTTCAACAAACAGGAAATGAAATGTCCGGGAGAATCCATTGTGTATGTAGAATACAAATAACGGGTATTCTGTTATTATAGTGATTTTGTGTCAATCACTTAATTGCTCAGTTGTCTGCAGTTATCTGTGGCCAGTCTTATGGTCTTTTTGGCTTCTGAAAAGCTCAGTGTGGCTCGCCAACAGAGCTTGATGCTAGTGGCCATGCAGTGGCAATAAAGGTAATGCATCATGGAGAGACTCCCAATGGCAAAATAAAGTGATTCATAAAATGAAATTGTCCCGTTGCAAGCAATAGATATCTCTTCCTTACATGAATTGCATGATCTTTGGTTATCCTATGTTTGCAGAGAATAGACATTGACAAATGAGACCCATTATTGTTCTAGAACCCCATATCTCAAAGATCTGAGTCATCGCCAAGCCTTGTCTATGCTGCTTACACGAGACATCACATCCCTGTGCAGTATTATCCTGTCCTTTCTTTTCTCACTTTTGACTTTCTAATTTATTCTTTGCTACATTAATTAACAGCATCATCATTTTGTGCCCAGTTTGGCGGTCCTCCCTAACAACGCATAATAATGTGAGGGGGATGGGTGACGACAGGCTTTTTTTCCCACTGCAGAAGAGATCATGAACCATATGGCAGCCATAACATTAGTAGATAAGTATAAAAAGCTTTCAATTTAAAAGATGCAGGGGACTAATCACTTAAATGCTTATTTAGTGGTAATAGCAAGTTATCTAGTTTATGCTTTTCAGCATGTATTAAATCCCACTTGTTTATGTTAATTTGAGTCAACTATACCTGCAAACATGTCCTAATATTTGAAAGAAGCCCATATTCTGGTTTCATCCTTCTTTGCCACTGTTCATCATCCTGACTTTTTAAAATGGGCCAACCTTTCATAGCCTTTCCAAATGGCAAAACACTGGTCCTTGCGGAGAGTTTACTCATGAGTTACTTGCAGTGAAGCAGGGATTTCACAAATGAATTCCAATGAGACTAGCATCCATCTGGGGGTTCACATATTGATAAATCATTGAATAGTCATTGAATACCTTGTAAATAGGCCTATTCAACGGAGATGGGACTGAAAGACATCAAGACATCCAAACTTTAATAGTCCTTAGATATATTAGCCACTAGTATAATGTGATTATATATGTTATAAATAACAATTATCACAGCTTTTGGGTTACAGGTTGTGTCCCTTTTCCAACATTTTTGGGACTGGCAGCATTTCAGATAATGGATAATAAGTGTTAACAGATCACTTCAGATACACATGAACAACTTGCCCACACTGTATTTAGGTAGTATAGATCATTTCCAGCAGTGGATCTGGTGAACTTACCTGCTCCACGGTGCTGCTTAAATGATCTGTTGTTGAGCTGTAGTCTCTCCTTCCCCGTCGCAGCGCTCTGGGAACTCTGGCTCCACATTTAAGGTGCCCAGGAGGGTGACACAAAGGAGCTTCACCACCGGAGGCAGGCATGAAGGTAAGTATCGCTTATTGTTTGTAGATCTTCGAATAAGGGATGCTCAACCTGTCATTTCGAATGCGTTATTGTGAAGTTTGTTGGCAATCTCTTGTGGATAAACTCCAGGCTCCTCTATTTCTCTGGTAAGATTTGAAAGCCTATACATACATTTTAAGGCTTTTTGAATTGAAGGTTTCATTGTAACAACAACATTTCCTTGCAAGCAGAGATCTCCAATCAACAGGATTCACAAACAAAAAGGGTGATTGTTGTTGATTTGATCTTATTTGCTATTCAGTTGCATTTGTCATAGATGCCAGAATGGGCATCAATAACCAGATTTTGAGACCAGGATTTTCAATTTCAAACAAATCAAACTTTGACAATGGCAAGCCAAGGATCGGGGCAGTTGGTAGCAGGAGAACGGGGAAGTCGAGGTCCAAATTGCACCAGCGGAGTTTCTCAGTGGAGAGCATTGCACTGGTATACCAGTTGTGCCAAAATTACATCTGGGTAATCAGGGCATCAGCAAAGAAGACAAGCCAGAAGAGGAAAAATGAGATCTGGCATCAGGTAGTTTGAATGCGGTTGGTGGGAACGACAGGTCTGAGGAGGTGGTGGAAAAAAGGTAAGTGCATTTTAAATACTTATACACCATAGGCCGCATGTTATATTGAACTGCACTCACAACTACTGTTCATGTAACACATGCATCAACTGTGTCAAAGGTAGCTGGGACTGTACACTCATAGGGAATGCTGCACATGGTAAAATGGTTTCCGCACATGGAAAAGCTGCAAGGTTTTGTGTAAAGAACTGTAGCTGAGCATTGAATGTTAGCTGGAGAAAAGGTGGGCATGCAGCAAATAGCATGAACTAATGAATTCTGCAAGTAGCTAAAAGTCATGGGAGTTATACTACAAAGTAGCAGTGCATGTCAATGTCTGTATATCAGCAGAACTGTACATCTGTGTTTACACATGTACATAAGTATAAGTGTGTGTATATGTGTGTGTATTTATATATATATATACACCTCAATATGTGCATACATATAGCGATAAACAGATGTATATGTGCAAATGGGGTAACATGTAGAGATGATTAATAACAGTGTACCAATAGCAGTGTTCCATTTTTATATTTCAGGTATTCGGACATCAAGCAGCCTGTAAAGAGGAAGTTATCCAAGACAGCCACCACTACCAGAGCTGCTGGAAACTATCCTTCTGAGCCGGCTGAGCTGCTGCAGATGTTGAGAGGACAATTGACATAGACGTACATACATTATATATGGGAACTTATATGTATTAACACTGTTCATTAACATTACTCTTAGCATCTGGCACTGTGATCCCTCAACCTCCAGCATCATCTGATGACGAGGCCCCTCGGTATTGCACAGGACACACAAGATAAATCAGCTTCTCTGCAAAGTTCACCAGGTTCAGCTGGCCTCGGTGCTAGCTTCCTCTTCACCTGTCTGTTAAGTCAAACATACAAATACATGTGCCTGTATGTATGTGTATGTCACCTGTAGGAGAAACGTGCAACATTAATGAAAGAAGGAGATCCATGGAATGGAGACTGGCGATCCCCAGTTATGACCAACATAGCTGAGTTGAAACATTCTGAGTATCAGCAGCTCTTCAGAATGATTACAACTTGTCTACTCTGGCCTTAACGTGAGTATTCCATTCACTATTACATGCAATGTGAGATGTTCTGCATCCAGCTGTATGTACTCAACATTAACAATGCATTCTACATCACCTCTAACAGACCCATTCCCCACCAACTGCTGGTTACTGATGTGCAGGCCCTGGGATTCACTGTCCATGATTGAAACACAAATGTAGTTAGCTGGAATATGATCCATGTACATACTACTGTACATCCATGTACACGGAAATGTGCACATGGATGTACAGTTGAACGACATCTATGTACTTGTGTGTTACCGTGATAGGAATGTGTATCCCCACATAGGTTAAATCACATGATTAGCGTGCAAGGAGTTTGTGTTATGTAACTGCTAAATGATTCTGTAAATAGCCATGATAACTGCAGAAACAAAGTTAGATAATTATAAGGTGTTAATTAGTATTAGGAATGTCAATGTGCCATAGTTCAGGATTCAGATGACCATAAATGTGAATTGTAAGTGAATGTGCCGCCTACATTCTGTATTGCAATGTCCTAAACCTCTTATTTTTTTCCTGGAAATACATCTGTGGGGGCGATCAGCCAGCACATCAGGATTCCTTCCTCCAATGATGTCATTCAATGCTGTGGTCTATGGTCTGATTGCTGGTACCCATAGTGATGGAGTCTAGGACTCTTGTTCGCTGCAGCTTCAGCGGTGACAGTTCAGCGCGGCAGTTAGAAATCTGAACGGTCAGCAATAAAGAATAATGCGGCCGTTTGATCGCTGACGCGGCTATGTAAGAGCTGACAGTTCAGCGCTGAACTGTCAGCTCTTACAAATGTAAAAGTAAAAAGAAAATACCCCCCTAATAAATGATTCCCCCCCCAAGTGCCCCCCCAAACCCCAATACTAAAATGAACCCCAAAACCCCAATACTAAAATTAACCCCCAAACCCTAATACTAACCCCGACCCCTAATACTAACCCCCTAAACCCTAATACTAACCCCCTAAACCCTAATACAAACCCCCGAACCCTAATACTAACCCTCGACCCTAATACTAAAATTAACCCCCTAAACCCTAATACTAAAATTAACCCCGAACCCTAAAAACTAATTCTAACCCCCTGAACCCTAATTATAACCCCCTAAACCCTAATTGTAACCACCCTTACTAAAATAAACTAAAATAGATAAAATACTAAAATAAACTTACCTTTAGCGATGAAATGTCCCGCAATGAAATCTCCCGCGATGAAATCTCCCGCGACAAGCTGTCTTGAGGTGCAGAGACGGCGGTGACGCGGCTGCGCGGATGCATCTGCGAGGAAGTGTCCCATCCCCTTGTGATGTGGCACACGTGGACCAGCAACTGACCATGATGATAAACAAGCAAGAATGGTTCTATGCTCATATGATGGAGAGTCAGGATCATCACTTAGGTGTGGAAGTTGCACATCTGGAAAAGATGTAGTACTGTCAGGAGTGTGAGGCTAGAGCTGAACACCACAACTGAATTTTGAGATACAAGCACACTAAATTGGACCTGCAGTGTGCTTTCATCGAGCGTACGGTGAGGGGGACATGACTGGATGGTTGCCCAGTATATCATCCTCCTCATCAGATGCTGTAGCATCTTGGTACTAGCCATGGAAGCCTTGGTTACTTATCATTCCTATCACCCATCTGTACTCATCCACTGACAAACTCTGCACTCCCTTCGAGCCCTACATTTTTTAATTAATTTAATTACAAATGTAAAAAAATGATAATTTTGAACGTATCTGTTTGTGTTGTTATTCAGGTAAATAAACACCCTACATCAGAAATGACATTGGAAAATATGTATAGGCAGTTCTATGTGGGAAATAAAGTAGACTTTGAAGATTAATTCTCCAACTAAAATCTGGAGAATTACAATGGACGAATTTCGTATGTTTCCCAAATTCGGAGCTTGTACTGGGGATGATTGGCACATATTGGAAAGCCAAAACTATATTGTTTTTATCACAAAAAATGTTCTGATCCGAATGTTTCCAGTGCTTTGGTTTCTGAATATCTGATTCAGATGGATATTGAGTATCCGGATTTTGGTAATTTCTGAAATCTGGCTAACTTGCCTGATCTGAATCCCTTTCAGGCCAAATCAGTCTACATTTTGTAGACCCTACTGAACTTTGACTCATTTTCTTATAAAGGGGGTACCTAGCTATTCCTGTGCTTTTATTTATTTGTTATATTATAGAACAGTGTCTCTTGCTTGCTATATAATTGTGTGCATTTTAACGTCTCATACATTATTGCTTCAGCTGTTCACCCACAGAACCATTTTATCATCTTTCTTTAGTCTACACCGTGTTGTTAATCCTCCTGTAGCGGTTCTAGTCTCATGGTATGGACCTCTGTGATTACAATGTTATGCTATATTATGCTTTTGTTCCCCACACTCACTGCATGTGCATAAATTCAGATCCCAATGAAGGGACAGCTCAGTCGCAATATGTGTACACGTGTATCAGGAACTGATTCCAGTCATGGAACCCTCGCTGGCCTTCTAAATCCAGGAGGGGAAATTGATTGTAAAGTGAAAACGCTAAATCTGAGTCACCAAGAGATAAAATCATGATTTTTATATGCTGGACATCTACGCTTAGCACGATGCACACTATATAGTTGAAAGAAGAACAGCAGACCAATAAAATTTACATGGGTGCATATTAAAGCTATAATACAGATCTTACATATGTCTATATTTAGAATGTGTATTGGGTGACCAAGCTGAAGATCACTTTACTTCTGGTAATTGCTTTTTGCTGTATATTATTTACTTGCAATAACTTTAAGAATATCACTTGGTGTTCACATCAGCCCTAGTCTGCAAAAGTTGTTTTCGGGGTGTGGAGTTATGCAACACCATGTGACCCCACAGCATTGAACTCCATGGTACCTGGTATAGATAACAAGTATCTGAAGCTCAGTTTACAGTCTGGCGTACATAGTTTAAACATACACATTTTAAACGCAATGTTGCCTTTGCGTGTTGCTAAGCACTGTGCCTTGGCAGCAGTAATGCTGGGAAAGACACAAATTTGCCCGGTCAGGAGCCAAAAAAAAAACCCCAGGACTGTTGGCAACTATGACCAGCTAAACTCCACCCTTACTAATGGAGCACATGAGCATCTGCTTACCTATAAGTAGCACTTCAAATAAAACACTGACACTGACATTACTGACATCACTGATTACTTCTGGGCTGCAACAGAATTTATAATCCAATACAACATGCCCAATAGTAATGAGAATTGATATCCCCATTTAAATGTGACAATGAGTATATAGGCAACCAGAACAAAGTTGTGTAAACAGTACCAACCATGGAATCTAACGGCTGCATGTATAACTGTATAAATCAATTATCATACACAAACCGAGTTTGGAAAGTTCACAAAAACTGCGATTAAGTAAAAAAAAAAATAATAAAAAATTGTTACTACTTATTATCATTTTCCAGAAAGTTGGCTCCTAAATATAGGTGATGCACCCTAAAAAGAATAAAACCCTTACGACGCCTTACTAGATGAGTGTTTATTTTCTATGTGGCCTTCATGTTCATAGTTATGTAAGAGCCTCGCTAGAAGCTGTCTAGAAGCCACGTGCAATGCCCACCAGAAAAATAAAACCCACTATCCAGCAAATCTTCTTATCAAGCAGTGTTTATTGTGTATCGGTGTCTACTCAGTCCGGCTCATTAGGAACATCCTGTTTTTATTAAGTGCTCATCCACTTAAGTACATTCGCTAATGAGGAATTTCACGGCCACGGCCCTGCAACAAACCGACACAATGAAAGGTAATTGTGTATTGACCAAGCAGATTATCTTGGCTGTTCGAATAAACCCAACAGCCTTGTGTTAACCCCTTCAGGTCAAAACATAACAGAACATACAGAAAAAAAAAAACAAATAGACCTACATATTCAATATGACCTGTACTCCCAACAAGGTCAAGCCACATACTTGTTTTGTTTGTTTGTAAAAGAGACTCTGCCACTTAAATAGTATTTACAGTCAAACATAGAAATTGATCTATATGTGGTGTTGACATAACTGAACCAACCAAATATAGGGATGAAGAGGAAAGTCTATATTCTCTTGTGTTCTATTTAGGATATCCCTTGTATTCATATCGATACTGTGTGTGCACGCCTGGCACCCCAACTGTTGAGGAATATAGTTCCCATGATGCTATGCAGCCTAGTAGGACAGCCTTTAATGTCCTATGCTTTGCTGTGGAGCTACCTTGCTTTTAGCCTGGCATCCTATGCAAGCTGTGTAATGCCATTCCTAGGCTAGATGAAAAGTTAAGGTAATAGCCTTTTTTTGCGTACTAACATTTAATATAAAAGTATAAAAAAAAAACTAGAATAATGATTGCACAATTATCTGAATATCACATGCGAGTTGAGGCCTGGATTTTTTACAAGGATTTATAATGTATTTTCTGTAACAGACTAAATGTGATCATGTATTATAGGATTCCATGTGGATAATGAGCCTGCAGTGAATTAGCTTCACTCTATTAGTCCATTCCCTGCATTATTACCTTGTGTTTCTCATAATGTTCAGCTATATTACAGTGTGATTGCAACAATGTGCAAGAAAGTAAGATGGTTTGCCAGCCTAAGCACCTTTTTTCCCCCTGAAAATAATGCAGCTGCTATTGTTTTCTCTCCTTTTTTAATAAATATGGCTGAATGGCATGCCAGGCATAGTTAGTCCCTGTGTGTATCCATTTGAACTGCATGGCACTGTTGCCAGGACTTGATAACAGAAGACATTTTCACTTCCCCTTCCTTTTGGGTGATGCCTTGTTATAAGATTGAACAGGTGGCACTTACGAAATGCCAGCCATTAGTTGATTTTCATCTGTTCTTTTGACACTTGTCTGGCGTATTCATGTTGTTTTGTACGTTTATATTTGCATGGTATTTTTTTTCACCACTAGGTGTCATAAAACAAAAACAGAGGCATACCCACTTTAATCTATACAATGGGTGCAGAGCATGTATGTAAAACGAAAATGTACTTAAAGGGACAGTCTAGTCCCCAAACTCACTTTGGTACAAGATGATTACTGCTTGTATAGTGCACAGGCTTTTTTCCAATGTGATTTGATGCAGGCATTTTTAGTATTTGACCTCCCCCCAGTGATAACTCTGCAAGTTTACTGCAGTTGCAGCAGCACTGATTATATATGAACTGAGCATATAAATATTTGTTTCATTTAGTCACCTCATGTGCTGCTGTAATAGAATACATTATGTGGACTGTAATAGACTTCCTTTTGTACACAGTAGGATCGCTTAACAGTACAGCCCATTGTCTGATAACATCACTAGAGAGACAGGAAATTCTATTAATTTACAGAAAAAAAATTAAAAACAATAAAAAAGGAAATTGACATTTACGCAGCTAGTGTGGGTAGTCATGGTTTCTTGCAAACTGCTGTAATTTCACAATTTCATTAAGCTATAATTATTATATATTTAAAGCAATGGAAAATGTAAAACATGCATTTTAAAGTACTTTGAAAGCAGATTATTATGCATTAATATTTGGAAGCTGCATTTTGGGCACCAGACAGTCTCTTTAAGTGAAGCATTACCTATAGCGGTCACACTAGAAGCACTGTACAATACTGTACTGTAGTGTAGTGTATTTTCAATAGAGACGTTGTGCGTTATTAAAATTGTAACATGAGAGTCCATACACAGGAATGGTTGCACTGTAATGATGTAGAGTCCTCAAAGCAGGATCTGAGGGGTGAGCTAGAATCACTGGATCATACAATCTGAAGGTCTTTTGATGATTACACAGCCTACCATTTGGTGCTTAATATCATGATTTAACACAATGAAAGATTTTTTTTTTTTTTAATTCTGCATGTCTTATTAAAATATGCTTTAATAAATAAATACATACTTTTTGCATAATTCAGCTTTATTTTACAAAAAAAAAGGACAACCTCAAATGTCACTTTTATTTCTCATTCTAAAGAAACAGGTAGGTAAATTTAAAGGTCTACTCAATAAAGCTGCATTGGAGAATTTTTCCAAATCTGTTACATTGGCCTAAAGTTTGACCTTCCCATCCCAATTCCCTGCAATTCTCTCTGTATTGAGCAAATAAAAAAATATAAAAAAAACAAAACAAAAAAACAAGTGAAGGCTGTTAACATTCACAGCCTATAAGAAATGCCTCCCACAACAGGCACCATAGCAAACTAAGTGAAAGTGCAAAATGCTTTAAAAACAAATGTTCCTGAACAGCCCCATGGTAACAACAATTGTTATGAAAGAATCTGAGGATAAATTACCCAGTAGTAAAGTATGGTCTGACTGCTCACAAATAATCTATGCAATCATAAAGAAACAATTTAAATATGAGTTTTTAGCCTAGAAAGACACCTGCCTAGCACCATCCCGTATTCCTATTCTTTCATGTTCAAAATATCTTATTATTTCATAATGAATTATAAGTGGGAGGGAGAAGTAGCGCTATGAAATGGTTGTGGTTCACCTATACAGTACATACCTTTTTATTCTGGTCCAAGATGCTGCAACAATCAGCTTGCATTGTAAATTGATGCCCCTGAATAAGGCAATGTTTACTTCCCAATATTAGGATGAATTATTTGACGTGCCCGTGACTGACAACATGATGAGGAGCAAAGGTTAAAGCATCTTAACATGTATAGCTTGGAGGAAAGACGTAACAGGGGGGATATGATAGAAACATTTAGATACATAAAGGGAATCTACACAGTAAAGGAAGAGAGTATATTTAAAAGAAGAAAAACTACCACAACTAGAGGACATAGTCTGAAATTAGAGGGTCAACGATTTAAAAGTAATATCAGGAAGTATTACTTTACTGAGAGGGTAGTGGATGTATGGAATAGCCTTGCAGCAGAAGTGGTAGAGGTAAACACAGTCAAGGATTGTAAGCATGCGTGGGATAGACACAAGGCTATCCTAGCTATAAGACCGGGAACAGGGGACTAATAAAAGTACTCCACAAAAAATTGGGCAGACTGGATGGATCGAATGGTTCTTATCTGCCGACACATTCTATGTTTCTATGTTTCAAAGTGATGGTGCGGCAGTTCCTGTTCTCACCTCATTTACACTGAAACCACTTTACTTATCATGCACGGTCATTATGTAGCCACAAAGTGTTTGGACTTGAAAAATGTAATAGTAGACTAAGCTAAAACAATCCTAGAGATTATATAGCGTGAGAAAGTCAGGAATGCTTCGACAGGGAAGAGGGTTTAAAGAAACGGTTCATCCTGGAAGTTTGTCAGGTTCACGAGATAAGATCACAGGAGTTAGGTGGAACGCGTGAGACGTTGTCTCTCTGTTATGTTATTTTATAAAAAAATGTTCTCCTACGATAAAGTTTTTCTAATAGCCCTGGACTTTGCCTGTAATTTGTACAGCCACAGAGAACTCCTGTATTCTGATATTGTTGAATCCAAGAATTGGCCTACCTGCCAACGAACGATTGGGCAGTAACACTATATGCACATTCAACTATAAAAGCCTACAGATACTAGTAGTCAATACTTAGGGGGTCATGAACTAAACAAGTGCAGTAGGGAAATTTAAGGAGCAATTTGAGAATTTTTTAAATATTTTTCGCTTTTCGTTTCCATTTTATTATTATATTGTAATGTGTACGCTCAAGACCTTGTGAATAATAATTCTTTTTTTGAGTGTGAAAATTACACAAATTACATTTTGTTCATATTTACTATTTGGGTGTTAATGTTTGCACATTGCAAAAGTAGTTCTACACATACGATTTATTTGCTTTTTTTTAAGTACATGGCACCAGCGGTATTCTTATTTCTGTTTATGAATGCATATTTGCCATCCTGCCCTGACTGGCTTGATTTGGATTGAGTCTGACCGTCTGCCTGTAGCTTGACTATGCTGCCAGTGACCCCTGTGTCTTGCTTTACTGCTGTGACTATCACCAGTGTGTGTGCCTTCTCAGGTACTAGTATGCCTATTATGTTAACCCAAGCACAGTCCAGCATTATGTATGAACTAACTTAGATGTTTGAGCTTTTGAGGAAGTAGTTTTCCTCTGTACAATCCCCCCCCCAATCCCACTACTGCCCCAGTTCAGTACCCTTCCCTTAACTTGTTGATAACTAGCTGGTGGGGGAGCAGTCAGAACCGTGAGCATCTTTTACAGGACACATATACATTTGTACATGCTAATCGCATAAAAAATGCTTATGTTGCTAGAAGAAAATTAATTAAGGAAGCAGGGCTCCTATGAGATGCCCACCATGCATAATTCATTGGTCTGTAAAAACATGTCTACACGCAGGTGGCAGTAAAATATAATTTAATATCGATGCACATAAACGGTACTTAAATACTCTGTACTATTGTTTGCTACATTGAAGGCGTTATATAAAATAACGTTAATTGTTTATTTTGATTCCTAGGAGGTAAAATGACATGATAGACAACAGAGCCTTTTTGTTATGCACAGTGCTGCAATTATACAGGCACCGGCTTTGTGTTCTGTATGTCATAAGCAATACTTTGCTGCCTCAGGCATTAAGAGATGAAGTGATGTTGTCTTGTCACAAAGCAATGTCTATGAAGTTCCAGCCAATTTCACTGAGAGAGGCTTTATTGCCAAGACAATTGGTCTTCGATTGTTCTATATAACCAGAGATTTATTTCTTTTCCCAGAAGCCCGCATTCCACCGTCTGTTTTCCTCCATAGGGGGGATTAAGGTGTTTTAGTACCCTGCGCCTCATTGTAGTAACAGGGATTAAGGTTTTTAGACACATACTTCTCTATAGGGTGGCCAGCCACCAACAAGCAAGGAAGACAAAATCCACTTATCGTCAAACTGTCAGGTCAAGGAATCTAGGGACTATCCTGATATCCAGAGGGCATTGCTTTCTTTCTGTGCCAATTATTGTGAATGAAGTTCAATATAACCATCATGTTCATAGTATGTGTATATATTGTATTGTTTGTAAAAATACCTGATCCCTGAATTGTTTTGCTGCTCTACCAAATCCTAATTGAGTTTGCTGTGGTATTTTAACTGTTGTGAATGGATTGCCAGGGCTTGGACCCATTCATTGTCTTTCATGTTCTATATAGTAACTCAGTGCATGCTTGGGTTCAGATGACATGAGGACTCAAGTTGGTGCATCATGTGCGCTCCCCTAAAGCCATGCGGCTTCTATAAAGCTTGTTGAAAAAAAAAGTCTTAACAAACTTTATTGAAGCTGCGCGGCTGGAGGGTAGCGCACAACGTTTCCCTCACAGCCACAGACCTGCACCGGGAGACAGCAGCAAGGAGGTAAGTACTGGGGAAGGGGGGAGGAGGGTGGCTATATCCTGGCATATTGAGGGGCTAAATCCTGGCATATTAAATGGCAATATTCTGGCATATTAAGTGGCAATATCCAGGCATATTGAGGGACAATATCCTGGCATATTGAGAGGCAATAAACTGGCATATTGTGATAGACAGCTTGTCTGTGTGTGTGATAGACAGCGTGTGTGTGTGTGAGACAGTGTGTGCGAGAAAGCTTGTTTGCGAGTGCGAGAGACAGCTTGTGTGTGTATATGATATACAAATATATATATTTTATATATATACACACACGCTTCTCACTGACAGGATATACAAATAATATATAACATTTCAATGATAATCCGCCCCCTTTTGCGGCTCCACATCTCATGGCCCCTCCATCGTGTAGCTCCGCCCACACATGGCCAATAGTTTTTTTAGGAAAAGGTGGCAACCCTAGCACTGATGTATACAACTAGCGTGAGATATAAGTAGGGCATTAGCAAAACGTCCACTAGAAACATCCTTCCAATTTGCATCCCATCTATGGGTAAAAAAGGTGTGGTGCATAAATGCACCAGAAACTGCACTTACAATCTCCTCTCAATAGAAGAGGATTTAAAAGACAAAGTGCAATCCCTGTTCCGTTGATTTAGGAGGGACAGTCTCTATTTTGCACCCAAATCTCCCTGATCCTCTTTCCTTCTCTCTTGTCCCTCTTTTCTGGGAACTCAAACTCTGTGGTTTGCATAATTGTATCACAGAAATACAGAACGATAAAACTCACAATAAGATGAGTTTAAACTGCAGTAAATGTGCTTTTATAGATATTATAATTTGTGCAAATAAAATACTTAATTCTTGTTCTATATGGCTTCTCCAATTAAAAAAATAGTTACTTGCTGGCTATAAAAAGTCGTTGAAAAACTTCTGGTAAAGCTACAACCATAGCCACACCTTCAGCCACTCCCACACAAATAATATTAACATTTTACATACTCCCATTTTACATACTATTGACTTAAATCCATGGAATGCCTTGCTTGATTTAAGATTAAACAGTCTTACAAAATTGAAAAATATTTTGGTGACATTTTTTTTTATGGGAGTCTGAATCTACAGCCAGTACCTAGCAAACATGTGATCTGTCTTGGTATATTAAGATATGTATTAATAATAAATCATCCAGCATCGATTATCCAGCATTGATTTTGACCTATTTTAAAAATATGGAATCCTATATGGTAGATCTGCCAATATTGTGCAAGCACAAGTCATTTAAAAAAAACATATATATTTGGTACTCTTTATTTTTCCCATTCTATTTATTCCATTACATCTTATTTGTGTCGGGGAACCTCCGCCAAGCACAGTTTGAAAGAGTCCCTTCTCTCTCCCTCACTGCAAAGTATCAGAGCTATAAAAAAGTGCAATCTCCATTATACATATCAAGCCGCTACTGAGTTTTAAAAAAAATAAAAATCCTGACACTTTGCAGTGCAGGAGTATTTATACATATCCCCCTTTGTGTTTAATTGTAAATATTATATTATGCTTTTGAAATCAATAAATGTATATAGTGTTACAACAAATAAGTGTTATAATCGGCAGTACAAGAACATACACGAACCTTTTACATCCCAGCATAGGAGAGTAATGGTTCTTTCCACAAATAACTATGCTTAATGTTTCAAAATGGTATATAGTGTCTCCACAGCTTTGTATATTGAACGAAGGTACAAGGAACCACCTACTTACACCAGACACTGGTAGACCATGGTTTCAATTCTCATGTTGGAAATATTGTCTTCTGAGGAATGCTTGCAAAGTGAAAGGTGAAAGGCAGCTCATTTTGCACAGTGGATGTAGCATTGTAAGGCATTGGGACAGATGAAGTCATTTTCATTGAGTCTTGGAACCGGCTGACTTTGGCTTTGGAAGACGAGACTCGATGAATATTTAAGCCTCTTCCTGGCTTCTATCGGTTGTTGGTCTGCCAACACGTAGGTGGAAAGCACAAGTACATGAAGCATAGAAATGATAGCTGAGAGATCCCACTGTACAGCTAATGAGGCAAGTGGAAAATACCAATGTCATTATGTTTAAAACAAACTAATGTTTATTGAAACTGCCATTCACAAGTTCTCATCATTTTAGCTTTTTATGTGTCAATGCTCAGTGAGTAAAATAATCATTTTGAATCCTCTTTTTTGCTTCCTGCTTAAGCATTATATCTAAAAAGACAAATTGTCTCTTCTTACTCCTTCCTTGTTTTTATGGATACTGAAAACAGGCCAAATTCAAGCCATCTGCTGCTTTTGGACATTCTATTTCCAGCTGCCTCTAGAGGGAATCAGTTACCAGGACTAAGGGTTGCATCTGTTTTTATTTCGGATGACATAGGGCGCGCTTCTATCGTCTACTCAATGACCCATTCAGAATTCCGTTCAGTACGTTAATGTTGGCTTGAGAAGTTAGCTGCTACTTGACGACATTCAGTAATCGACTAATGTGGTGACACAACCAGCTGGACCGTTACAGAAGCATCACTGATTTCATGGTCTTATAAATGGTTTAGAAGTGTATTTCTTTATAAAGTGTTTTACCAGGATGAATACATTTTAATTTCTCTTGTTTTCAAGTATTTCCTTGGAAGCTAGGGCAGGACTATTATGCACATTTTATTATTGTAAAACCGGAAATATAATCCATGTGTTAAGTTGTACAGAGTGCATAATTCAATACACATTTGGTTTAAATAATGAACAAGCGTAAGCTGTGAGATAGCGTTATCGGGATTTTAGTAGATGATTTCATTTTGTCATTTGCATGACATAGCAGAAGTTCTGTAAGAGAAGGCATCTTGACCCACTTACTTTTTGTAAAAGTAGCTGGTACGGTGCTCTAGCTAGTTTTGTATAATGAGTGGGAAGCTATAGTGAGCATGATGCTCAGGTAGAGTGGGAACTTGCAAGTAAAGTATAATACAAACCAGGCAAGTTATGTGAAAAGTGCACCTGGAGGAAAGACTCTGCCACATTAGCTTTTATTCCATGGTCACTGTCATGGTACCCGCCGTGACTCTTCTCCCTTGTGGGCACAGGGGGGCAGCCTCCTCTCTAGAGACTACGGACTGTGTGAGAAGCTAAAAACCTGTGGTGGAGCTGTAATTACAGGCCCCTTCCCAGACCTGCATATGCCCCGCTACTGCCAGAGTATATCAGGAACCACCCTGGAACTCTAAAGTGCATTACAACTGCCCCCTATCCGCTACAGACACCGAGGAGTAGGCGCTCTCCCCTTTGGCTAATTCAAAAAGCCCACCCACTGGTTTTTCTAACTCTGCTACTTTGGCCTAAAGTTTGAAATTCCTGTCTCAATTACCTACAATTCTCTATTTATTGAATAGACCTTTAAATATGTGGGTATGTATCAATAAATGTAACAATCTGGCTTCCTAATCCACAAGCACTATCAATTTAATTTTGTAGACATGTGGATGTATCTATTGTATGGTAACATAGTTATTATTTTAGTTGAAGGGTCACATCAACCTGAAACCATTAAACACCAAGGTGAACGTTACCATAATGATATAGGTTTCTTTACCCCGGAGTTTACTTGCGTTTGTGACTATTGTTAGCGGCTAAAGAATGACAACGTATTAAAGCTGCATAAAAAAATAGCAATCCACAGCGGTCTTGCATAAGGGGAATTTGCCATGAAAAGCTGCTCTAGAAACAAGCTGAACATGTTACAGCACAAGCCTAATCCTTTAAGCATCGCCTGCTTCTCTCTTATTAATCATACAGTTCAAAGACGTTCAAGAGCTTTATTTTGTCTTTTAGATTCCATGTTTTTCTTTTTGTTGGGGTATTAATCTTCAGAACCACTGAATTCGATTTGTGGCCTGAATTTTATTTAGATATAAAACAGATTAAAAGGATAGTTCATTAAACACAAAACAGTTGTGTCTCCCAAAAATAATAGTTTTTTTTACCACAGAGCGGGGGTGGGGGGAGAATACAATTTGCTGTTCAGATTCACTAGTGACATCGTCATTCTACCTACATCTGCAAATATATATATATATTTTTAAAAAACTTTCCTTATTTGTATTTTTTTTTATATTTACATGTTTGAAATCCATATTGGCAACTGTGCATCATGGTGCAGCTGTTATATAATCTATAACAGCTGCACTGCCAAGGTATACCTCCCATCATAAACCCCTGGAAACGTGAGGTGCTGGAAGCATGGCTTGCGAGGGGGAGTTCCAGTGGTGCCATGCAGTAGCAGTGACACTCAAAATGGCAGTGATATGTGCAAACCTCTGCTCATGTGCAGTATTTCTACGCGTGACAATAGAATGTGAAAATCGGTACATGGTGGGTAAGCCATCTCTATCCTAAATGATATTCAGATTAGGTCACAGATTGTGTGTTACATGAGATTCTGTAGTTACTTTACTAGTTGTAAACCCCTCTGGGGGGAAAAAACAACTTTGATTACGTATTCCTATATAAATGTAAGCGATTTTGTTTTCTTTTTCTTCACCTTTCCTAATGTCTGCTTGTAATCCTGGTTTATAAATATATGTCTGTCCAGAACGAACGTGCTGGTACAATCAGGATTCAGTGTGCGTGTCTCTAGAAGTGATATAATCAGAGAATAGGCTGTGAAAGTTATCACATCAGGACACTTTGTATGCACTGCGACAGTTTATCTCTGATGCATTCTCAGGCATGCATAATTTCACAGATTAATCCCACACTCTTGCTGCTACCCAGTGGCTATTAAAAATAATAGCTGATGTTGAATTGATTTTGTTTGCCTTGCTGGATCATCTCTGCTGTATTTGTATGTGTGTGTTTTTTTTTCTCGGTATAAATGTCTAATATTATGTAAATTAAAATTGAAAAAAGGTATTTACACTGAAAGAATGAACTTCAATCTCATCAACACAAGTGGGTGAACTAGTTTTGGGGGGACATGGGCATAATGACAGAAGAAATAATGTTCTCTCTTTGTTAAAGTCTGTGAATCAGTGCGCTTCTCCCATACACTCCACACTTAAATTACCCTTTAAATGAGGCAATCCTCTCAGTGTTGTACAAAGGGAAAAGATGTAGAAAAAATATAATATAGTGTAGTATTTTAAAAATCAGTATGGCTTTATTTAATAGTATAAGTTGACACACCCACATATTACTGAGCAGTAACCTGCTAGGTACAGTAGGCATCTGGGAGCCCCTCGTGGGGTCTTTATCAAAAGTATTATCCCAGGGAAGAACCTCAGATGTAGACGTGGGTCATAAACCAAGGGAAGCAGGAGTAGAACTTATGTATGACCCACTGCGCACTGATACACGTTTTTCTATTTTTACAATGTTTTTACTGGAAGTGATGCACTAGTTGGTCTTGGTGCTGCTATCCCAATCCCATATAGGTGCAGTGTATTTCTATCTGTTTGTCTGGCTGTAAAATATCCTTGTAAAATAGTTGTCAGAAATCTTGCCTAAATGGCAATGGAATAAAAATCAGTCTTTAAACAGAGGCAGTCGAATGCTCTAGTAATGTTTGAAAGTAACAGAAATGTTCACAAAGTGCCAGGAGATAATTGTGTGCTGCTTTGCATAGCACAAATGTAGCACAAATGTTTATAGGTGTCTTAGGCGCAGTTTTCTTAGGTGCCACATGCTACTTTGACATGGCCGTGAGAAGATAGGTATGCTCCCCTATATTAATACATAATAAGTGCTGTCCCTGGCCCCACACAAGAGCCCCCTGGGTATACCTTTTTCTCGTGGAGGGCATTTTTAAAGTCTCCTGTGTATAGAGCTTGTTCTCTTGGGTTTCCTTGAATTTTCCAAGTATTCCTGCTTCCTGGACTTGGCTAGTTCATTGACCTCCGTTGCTATGCTCCTTGTCCTGAACCATTTTGTCCTTGACCTCCATTCCAGTTTTCCTTGTCCCGACCCGGATTTTCTATAAAGTTTGTTCCTGCTCCTGAATCTTGCTCCCGTTCCTGGTATCTATCAACATTCTAAACCTTAAGTTTTATATTCCCATCTCGGTTCCATCCAATTCTATTTTTATTGAGTAGATCCTCATGTCAATATGCCGGGTAGGCTGAAGCTCACTTTCACCTGATCAAGCAGCATCATGTAACAATGCCCACTTTAGGATCTGCCCCTTCACATCTTGGGACTCTTGCCAAGAATGTTGGCAGGTATGTCTTTTAATTTCAAAACCAATATGTAGAAATGAGGCCTGTAGGGGATGAATAAGTTAAGTGAGCAGATTTCATGGCTTCTGTGAGGAGTTGTCATCCTTCTTGTGTAAATTTTGTTTTCCCCTTTTCCATGTGCGCCAGTAGCAGATGTGTTGGAAGGCAATGTGTGTGGATGGATTACATTGTATGACTGAAGCTACAGCTTTCATCCAGTAATGGCCAATAAAGAAACACACTGGATTGCAGTGTCCCCGAAAGGCTCTGTGCCCATTTAATGCAGAATTATGAGTCATATAGTAACTGCATCAAAGCACCATTCCCTCCCACGCCTCTAAAAACTACAGGTCAAGAAGGGTTTTTTTTTGGAGTAGAACCAAATATCACATTTGCTAATTATTAGGTTGCATGAAGAACACATAAAAATACATTTTAATACCAATTTCACATAGATGCTGCTTTTGTTGCTTGGCAACCAGCACAGAGAATGTATTTTATGAAGAACAGACATTTTGGCATCCTGGCCTGGTATGTAAAGGGAAATCATTACAACTCCAGTTGTGTTTCCGGTAAAATTTATTTTCACATTAAATTTCCAGATGGTGTTACACGTTCATCTTTTGTCCCCTTTTTCTCATTTACCATGAGAAAGATTCCTTTGGTTGCTTCATTCTGATCTTCAACGGTTAAGCTACAACTACCAAATCATCTAAAGAGCAGTAACGAGGGTGAGGTGGCCACTGGCCCAAGGTGGATACAACTGAGGAGCACAGTGGTGATAATAACCATATAAATAGATGATGCCCTCTCATGCAACAGAGCTGCAGAGGTCTCCCTTTCCGGCCCTGCTCTCCAGTTTCAATCATGATAAGTGCAGGACTAATCTGACCAAAATAGGAAGCAATATCTCCGCACCCCACCCCAGTATACATCAGCTTGTGGCAGGATAGACAAGCGCATGTCTCTGCTGGGAAGACCAGTCTCTCCCTCAATACCACTGATCACTAGGAATGACCCTCCCAACCCACAGAGCACCCCAACAGGGTGAACACTATGTATAGTATCAATTATAATTAGTTGGGGACCATCACCAGAATTAACAGGTGTAGTAGGAGAAATGGATACTAGAGATGAAGTAGCCTTTCAAACTGCAAGTAGTAGTGCAACGGAGAACCTGATTACATTCTATAGCTTGCATTTAATTGTATTCAGCTACATTTTTACAGAACTACAGGTTGATACTCAGTATTAATTAAAACAGCAGGGAGGGGAGCACAGTTTTACAATCTTAATCTTACTGTATTCAAAGAGGTCTTTTAAAAATATCCCTTTTGCATGTAATCACTCTTTAATAACCTACCGCAAAAGGAAAACACATAATTTACCGCTTGGGGTCAAAATGTGGTCTAAGACCTGGTAGGTAAAGTTCCTATGGTAAATTTCCTACGCATTTAACATTAGCAGAACACTTTAGTCCAGTTGATTTTGAACAAGCAGGGCATTTCCTGCAGGCTAATGAGATTTTTTCTTTTTTTTCACATTAATGCCAAAAAATTATCAAGCCTTTTTCCCTTTTTATTTTTAGCACAAACAACCTTTCATGGCCACCTGATGTTAGAATAGAGAATATGCTGAGTTTCCCATGTTCTGGTTCTCTTTTATGGAGATTTTTCCAGGTGCAGAATGGTAAAAGATCCATATGAAACCCGCACAGATGACCTATATGTATGTTTTGTGTGTGTGGGTATATGTACGTATATATATATATATATATATATATATATATATATATATATATATACATACATACAGGTTTCATATGGATCTTTTACCATTCTGCACCTGGAATAATCTCCATTAAAAATAGTGAGTGGATATATATACATATATATATTTTAACTGCTTGTTACTTAAAGAAAGTCTGCCCTTCTCACCCATCTAAAGTTGGCAAACATGTTATAAACATAATAGAAATTAGAGATTATGGTTACATGAATTGGAAAAATTATTTAGCTCAACCATGACATCAAGGGACACTCACCTTTTGTATGGTGGGGACACAATGCAGTCTATAGAAAACCTATGCATGTTGGAGGCGGTCCAATTAAGCTGCTTCCCAGTTAAACCTGCTGAACAGCAAGCTTTTAATCACCCACATCAACTATATGCAAGCAGGGAATAGATAAAGTTCAGTGAGCTAAGCCTGTCCGAGGCTAAAATGTATAATATAATGCTTATAGTACAGTGCAATTGAATATAGAGAGTATACAAAATAAACTATCTTGCTACTTAAAGGTATGGCTTAAAGATGTGGTTATTTAGTGTCTTCTTTTTTTCTAGATGTTTTTATGTTTGTTTATTTAAAGAAATAGGCCTCTCGGCACTGCCAGGCTCTACACGTAGTCTGTGACCACTTGTAGAGCCTTCTCTGCTCTGGTTTCTCACATCAGAGAAGGTACTGTTTTTATCCCACGCTACCTTGATCTCTAGCCCAGATTTTGCCATTCAGTAAAAGCCATGTACTGTACTTAAGACGTGGGAAATTCCTAACAATTGCATTTTCAATGGCACCAAGCCATGCAGGAACTGAAAAAAAAAAAATATAAAAAAAATAAAAAAAGAAGTAACCGAAAGAGGCCGAGAACAAGGAACCGTTCTTTAACCCACCTTGTGACAATACCAAAAATAAAAAGCCAATCCCAGAAATTCTTCTGGATGTATAACTGTCAGAAAAGCACAGCCGCAGGTTATATGAATCTTAAAAAAATATTAGCATGGAATACAAATACATATATATACATATATATTGCAGAAATGAGTTTTCCTGATCGTCTGCAGAATTCAGTAGCATGTCAGCCAATGGTAATTAGCCAAACCATAGGAAGGAAGTGGCCTTAAGAAATCTGTAGCCTGTCATTTTATACTCTTTAGCATATGAAAAGCTTGGTGTTTTTTAAGGTAAGAATTCTTATGTATAATCATCATATTTATACAGTGGGAACTGAGGGACCACATTTATTTTCTCAGAGTTTCTTCTTAAAACCCTTAAAGGGACACTTAATGTTTTCCACTTGTGCTAGCAGCGAGAGACCCTCGCATTCAGCTATCAGAGCGGGGCAAGACAGCTCTGATTGGCTGTGCGTGCACACGCCAACCAGCAACTGCTGTGTCTCGCACGTGAGACACAGCAGTTAGTAAACCCGCGTGTATCTATTAAGACACACGTCAGGTTTACATAATTCTACTGGGACATGTATTGTTTAACCCTTGCTTCCTTCAAGGAAGCAAGGGATAAACAACGTTTAAAGTTCCTTTAACACTTACAGCCGCAAGGCTTATCAAGCAAATTCACCTTATACTCTTGCATAAAGAAACATAGAATGTGTGAGCAGATAAGAACCATTCAGTCCATCTAGTCTGCCCTATTTCTAAATACTTTTATTAGTCCCCAGTTCTCTATCTTATATCTAGGATAGCCTTGTGCCTATCCCACGCATGCTTAAACCCTTTCACTGTGTTAACCTCTTTTACTTCTGTTGGAAGGCTATTCCATTCATCCACTACCTTCTCAGAATGGTAATACATCCTGCTAATACTTTTAAATCTATGCTTCTCTAATTTAAGGTGATCACACATTTCAAATCAGAATTAAAAGAACACTACCATGAAAATGTTATTATGTTTTTCCCCCATTAATACAGATATCCCATTTCATAAGAGGATTAAGACAACATCACTCATGGGCTTAAAAGCTTGTGTTTAGCTCTCTTTCCCTCTTGCGAAACAAAAAAAGAGCACCAACTAGCATGAGTCCCTCCATGCATGACCAGGGGGGAGTGTGGCAAAAGGAGGCACTTGCTACTCCCCCTCCCTAGAACATCAAACAGGCCCACTGGAACTGCAACAAGGGAGGGAGAAGCAGTAGGCCATTTAGGAAAGGTAGGTAGATAGGAAACAATATCACGAGCTCTGCAGAAGTTGTGATAAGGAGGAACTGATTACCAAGTACAGGAATTGTAGTCATCCAAAAAATAAGTTTCTATGCGGCACTCCAGAGTAGTGAAGTAGTGCTAGAGAGGAGGAACAGAGCAAACCAAACCACCCTGACAGCAAGAGGGGTGTATAGAATTAAATAAAAGCTTCATGTTTGTTTCTGACGTCTGAATTTGATGTTTTTTTTTTGTCTACAATAAATTATTTATCACTTGGAAATTTGGAATGCCTCAAGGAAACTTATTTTTTGGATAGGTAGGTAGATAGCAGAAATAGACCGGGGAGTGCAACAAGAAAAGAAAAAAAAGCTTTTATTTACTTCTTTACACCCCCTTGCTGTCAGGGTGGTTTGGTTTGCTCTCTTCCTCCTCTCTGGCACTACTTCACTAGTTCTGGGCAGAGACACAAGGGAGTTTATTTCAAACATGTATTGCAGCTAGGCTTAATACTGCAGCTGTTAAGACTACATTTCCCATGACTCTCAACCACGTATATATCAGGGCAGTGTGTGAGACATTATCTTGTGTACAAACTGGGTGGATATACTGACGTACCCCAGGACCCAGATTGCACTCAAAGGGCTTGACCAGAACTTACCCCACCACTGAGATTGCACTCACAGGACTCACCCCAGCACCCAGCCCAGCTCTGAGATTGAACCACAGGAGCGGATCTGTAGTCTCTCTCTCTTCCTCTCATTTCTGTAGTGTCTGCCTCTCTCTCTAATTTCTATAGTGTGTCTGTCTCTCTCACTTCTGTAGTGTGTCTGTCTCTTATTTCTGTAGTGTGTCTGTCTCTCTCATTTCTGTAGTGCGTATGTCTCTCTCTCTCTCATTTCTGTAGTGTCTCTCTCTTTCATTTCTGTAGTGTGTCTCTCCTTTCTCTAGCGTCTCTCTCTCTCATTTCTGAAGTGTCTCTCTCATTTCTGAAGTGTCTCTCTCTCTCATTTCTGAAGTGTTTCTCTCTTTCCTATTAATGGGTAATTACACTTGCCTCCATTCAGGAATAATGAGCCAACCAAGGTAGGCAATGGGGAAGAGGTATGGAGGCATTGGGTGGGAGAGGGGAAAAGTGGGGAGGATATTTCCCCCCTATCCCCTGGAAAAAAATCCCCTTGTTATATATTGCTTTGTTTTCTGGTCTTGAGAGTTGTAACCACTTTCAGGTTAAAACTGAGTGAGTTTAAGTGCTTGTTGACCAAATTTTAAGCTAATGATTCATCAGTTCACTTCATGCTCTGTTCGTCCACATCTCTCCTTGTCGCTAAAAGAAAGTGTCATTTTGTGGAGAGCAGTTGGGTTGCTAATTAATCATGACTTTGCAGACTGCTCGTTAAAGAGTTTGATGAATAACAAGGACTGATTCGTCACAGTTTCAACCAAGCTCACATCTGGCACAATAAACGCTATGGCCCATATTATTTATCATAACAAAGACAACAGGGGGGAGAGTCACACACATGAAAAGTTACAGAAAAAGTGCTCAGTGTATCATATTTACAGATGCCTGAAATCCCATAGGTGACCAGGAGGAGCACTCAAGTGGATACATTTAGTATTTATCACACTGAGCATGTTAATGCCAGGATCATCATTCTACACACATAAAAGGGTCTTCTTCAATAGAAAGAGAATTGCAGAGAATTGAGATGGGAATCTCAAAGTTAAGGGCAAAGTTGCTAAGTTGGAAAATTCTCCAATGTTGCTGAGTGGGAGAATTTTTTCAACTCTACTTTGGCGTTAAAGGGACTGTCTAGTGCCCAAAATACATCTTACAAATATTAATGTGCGTTCAAAGTACGTTAAAATACATGCATGTTTTACATTTTTCATTGCTAAAAATATAAACTACTTACTTTTTTTTTTTTGCTGCAGGAACCAATGAAAATAATTTCATTCAAATGAATGGCATTTCCTGTCTCTCTAGTGATATCATCAGATAATGTGTTGCACTGTTAAGAGATCCTACTTAGTACAAGAGCAAGGTCATTTAGATTTCACCCAATTTATTCAATTTGAGGAGCACAGGAAGTGACTAAATGAAACAAAACTTTATAAAATCAATGTCTATATAATCAGTGCTGCCACACCTGCAGTAAACATGCAGAGTAATAACTGGGGGAGGGGTTGAGTCAAATATTAAAAATGTGATTTATGCAGAATGCCTGCATTTAATCACACTGGGAAAAAAAAAAAAGCCTGTGCACTATGCAAGCAATAATCTTCATCTTGCACCAAAGTGAGTTTTGGGGACTGACCTTTAAGTTTGAAATTCCCATCTCAATTACCTGCAATTATTTATTTTATAAATAGACCGTAAAAGCATCCCTACAGGATTTATTTTTTGTGAAGCATCATGTTCTCTTTACTCCATAATAACATGCAGTAAAACTAGAAAAAATTATAATTTGATAGCTGTACTGCCATGTTTGTAAATCTGCATTTTAGAACACTCGCCAGTATTTGCTTTCCCACATGTTGGAGGAAGCGATCTGTGTGTGAGAGTGCCTTTGGTCTGTCCAGGAAAGCGTGTAATGTAGTAAATTGAGTTGCAGAACTTTATGCCAAACTAGAAAAGTTTGACCTTCACAAGCTTTGCCATGGACACTGGTATCCTTGTAAGGACACTTAGGGGGTCATGTACTAAACAAGTTCAGTGGGAAAAACGTAGGTAAAACATGAGTAAGGAGCAATTTGCCACTATTTGTAACATTCTGCGCTTTTTTTTCCTGAGTTGCGCCTCTTCCGTTTATTTTTATTTAGCGTGCATTTTTCCGGTTTCGCTAATAATTTGTGAAAAATAATTCCCTTTTTGCGTGTGAAAATTACACCAGCTTTTAGCAAGTGCTATCAAAAGAGGTAGAAAAATTATTTGCAAAATTGACTGTTTTTATTCGCAATTATGCCTGTTTTTATTTGCAGTTTGCTCGTATGTTCTATTTGAGTGTTAAATGTTTAGTACATTGCACTAGGAGCAAAGCGCAAAAATAGTTTTGCACATAAAATATATTTGCGTTTTTTTAGTACATGACCCTCTCAGTGTTTCCCTGATTACATGTAAGTCCTGTTATACCACAATGCCGTTCTAACACAGCTCCCTGTACAACACCATGCTATAATGGACCCCATGAAGCCATCAAGGCATTGAACCTCACTTTAATGCACATCACATGTTCGGATTAGTCCGTTTTTAAATAACAGGGGAGATCTATGACTAAACTCTTTTGCTTGGTGGCAAACAAAGAACAAATAGTTTTATAAGAAACCCTTATACTTCTAAAAAGATGCAAATTTGCATATGTAACTATTACCCTTTAAAAGAGAATAGCAGTAGCATGCGTTGGGCAAGGAAATTGTGCAAATTTAACAAATATATCTTACCAAATAATGTAAAACATACTCAAAAAGCTTTAAACAAACTTCCATGGTGGATGCGCAGGATAATTTATTGGTTCACCTTTGAATTTTGATGGGTAACCTGGAAGTGTTAGTGATTACACAGATTTGAAATGAACCATGTCTGGTAATTACTGCAGTCATATGGTTAATTAGTTTCTTGTGGAGGATAACTATGTATCTTTAATGACAATGATTAATGGAACCAGACAGTCTAAGAACATCGAATGATTCTAGATGAAATTAGATTTTTTTTTTTTTTTTGCATTAGCCAATATTTAATGCTTTTGACAAAGAAAAAATATATATGACCATATGCAACTTGACATCAGGCTTTTCATAACATGCCTGGAAACCACTTCTAGATATGTATTTTAATGTTGTCCAACTTTAATGTGGAGGGCAACATAGGTTAGGGAATCGTCACTGAGGTCATTCTGTAGAACCTACAGCCTATTCAGCCATAAATGGGCCTACACAATATCCGCATCCGCCACAAATAGGTTCAGCACTGTTCGGTGTTTAGTGACCTTTCGAGTTTTAATTTGGGTTGTAAAAAAGGAAGGAATCTGCTCCTAACCCATAACTGTCAGCAGTGCTGGATTTGCCAGAACAGTTCCATTTTCTCTGGTCCTATCCCATCAATGTTATGTCTGTCCTGGCATTATTACCAGAAATACTTTGCACTGTGCATAGGCAGTATCTCATTTAAACCATATATGTCTGGTTCCTACATAGTTTAAAAACTAGCATGAAATGAGCCCCAGACACCAGATACTTGACAACAAATCGGTCCGATATCTGTGTTTATATCTCTTTTGTGGCTTATTCATAAATCACAAGCCTCTGGTAGGCTATATCTGGCTCTTACAGTTGCATTGATCCAGTGCTGATTATTCTATTAAGTGGATTTATGGTAAAAGCCTAATTTAGCAAGAAACAGAGGTAACTCATAGTGCCTCATATTCTTTCCGATATATTACAAGCCTCTTCTGGATAGAAAAGTGCTGTGTATGCGTTCTCCGCAGACGGTGTTTAAATATTGCTTCTGCTGTGAAGCTTTTCCTTCCCATCATAAATCTTGAAAAGCTTTATATGAGGAGAATAAATGGGATGGTAGTCTATATTTGCGTGATTGATACAAGGATATAGATAAGAAGTGGCCTATGAATAGGAACCTGGATACTTCTACCTTCACGCAAGTTGCTGCATAGGTCTAGCTATGTCATTGACTATTCCGTACACGGACATGTTAAACATTAGACAGGCGTTAGTGAATGAAGCATGAAAAGTGGCTATATCGGAACTTTTTATTTTACAACTGATGAAATATGTAATAATAAAATACCACAAAAATGTTTTTGTGCGTGTCCATGCACTTGTTTTTTTGGTTAGTTTTTGTTTTATTTTTCATAAGTGTGTTTATTCATTAGTGTTGGTTTTCATCAGTTCACATCTCTGTGGTGAAGTGTGAATACGCATCTGAACGTGAATACAAAATCTGTAACATCCGGTGAAAAAGAAAGCACCACTTAAAACAAATGGGGATATACACTAAAATGAAACTCACAAATGGACTGCAAAAACCAGGTTGGAACGGTTCTCCAACTTGCCTATATTTTCAACTCAATTTTTGTCTAGTTCACTTGTCTGGTCATGTTAAGAGAATAGCCTTCTTAGTCTGATGCTGTGGTTCATAAACCCCCAACTTACAACATGGTTTGTCATTTGAAAGTAGATTTATTGATTTAATAAGATGACAGAGCCTATATAGATTCTATATGGACCTCAATAGCTGTTTTGTTTACTTTAGGAAAGGGCTTCATTAGCCAAGGTGCAGTTCCTCCTCTAGACCACTAAGGAACTGTGACATCTTACTAAAAGAGGGAGTTGATCATCGTTACATAGAAATGTTAATTCATAGGCCTCTATTATACTGGTTTGTTGTCCAGTCCCGCTCTAACAATCATAGCTTCCAGAAAGTCCTTGCATAATCACTTTTTAATTACCATTTATATCAGAATGCTGATAAAGTTGTAGAATATGTGGAGGCACTATGCTGCTTGCTGTGGTCCTTGGGTTTGGTCTTGTGCCTCAACCAAGCCCAAGTTGACCTACTGTTTAGACTTCTCTCTTCACTGAGGTTGAATAATTCAGTGGTCCATAATGACATACTAACACAGGCAGTCTTACATAGGTTCTGGAGTCCCTATAATACTAAACATTATTTATACTGTGAATACAAAGAATAAAAAAGCATGAAAAGTAATGTATACGCTACATCTATTGTGTTTACACAATTGCATGCAAATATATAAATTAGGATGGAGTAAAGTCTCTACTGTCTCATGTTTATGACATCACCTTGCAGCTCACATCCTCATACACTCACTCTGTACACCGCATGCATGTCAGAAGGGGCACAAACTGACACTCCTTTGCCAAATTACTGGAAACGTGAACAAAATGGGTCGGCACGCGAACGTAGAGAAAATATCCCAAATTTATTGAAGTTATGAACCAAAATCAAGGAGGAACAATCGCCGTGGGCCCCTAGATTGTATTTTCTCTCTGGAGAAAAGTTTCCAGAGATCCACTGTGCATTGTATATCAATGTATTTATTCATGGTTTATAACAAAGCTTTAGAAAATAAAGTTTTATTCTATTTTTCAAGGTTCTACGACTGGTGACTAGGTTAGAAAAGACATTTACATACATTAATGTGGCATGTCCCAAAATTGGTATCCACCTGGGAAATGAGTAGGAATAAGATATTTAAAAATATCTCAAACCTTTTTTTCTTAGCTGTAATTTTTATTTTTTTTGCATCATTTTACTAAGCACACTTGATTTATCAGTGTTGACATCCCCTGCTCCACCATTGCTATACTAATGCTCGCTGCTAAGCTAATTCTGCTCACATGATCGAGTCATGTTCAACAACACCGGATGGCGAATGCATTGGCAGGTCTTTTTTAATTAACTCTCACAGAGTGATCCACGGGAACACACACTGCCAACAAAATCATTTTACACATGGTCTCCCTTTGGTGACATTACATGGATTTGAATGTGCAGTCATGTTCGGAGAAGCAAGGAGTCAGTCTAACTCGAAGAGGAAGCTTCCTGAATTTTAAACAGATATCTGCCCATTTTACGGTTTCAAAAGTCAGCACATGCTTCTTGCTTGTAAAAGGTTGTCAGAGTGATAAACCCTTCGCTTACACATTGATCTTCTAAAGAGTTGACATCTGGTTACTGATCTGTGCAACCTTAAAAGCTCCCTCTAATATTTAGTTACACATATTGGATTTTCTATTAGGAGATAATTACTTTAGCATTTTATGTACCCACCAATATTTTTTTATATTTTCAATGTCCATTCCATTTTACACTGGGATTACTCTTTATGCTTAACACACAGTGTATTTTGCACTTATAATTTTTAAAGGACAAATGTAGGCAAATAATGAACTGTGTTTGATTGAAAGAATGCAGCACGTGTTATAAATAGAAATGCTTTGAGAGTGTACGCATGAAATATTTTGAGTCTTCTTTGCTCGATTTATCCCGATCAGTGGCTGACATGTTGTTTAGAATCTTGCGTCAAAGATTCATTCACCTTGGGTCGGATGGAAGGAAGATCTGACTCATCTGACCCAAGATTCTAAATAACATGTCTGCCCCCTGTTCAAGCTATTTTGGGCAAAGATGGCTCAACAAGGTCCATATTCATTTGTCCTTTAAAGCTTGATGATACTGCTGGAGAAACCACTATAGTAAAGTTGTAGAACCAAGAAATATATTTTGTGATGTTTTCGATTTCACTTTTTGTGACTGTTTTTTGCAAAAATCACAATTTTTTTGTTGTCTGCAAAACATGTTTCCTTCAATCACAAAGGGAGTTTGTGCAGGCGAATACTATTGATTCTCATATCATGTTTCGGGAGCAGATGATGTGATATCTGTTATTGCTCAGGGCGATGACTACAGCAGGATGACCACAGATTATTTGTAATGGTGGTTTGTGTGTATGCTGCGTCACCTTTAAAACTAATAATGGTTCCAGACATCCCCTCAGGCAAACCTAATATCTGATTATTAGACCAACTCTCTATTGACAGAAGGGGCTTATATGAAAAAGCATGCATTGAAAAGGCATTAATGTGAACGAACAGTAAATAAGATCTGTAGATATATGCAACAATGGTGATGTTTCTTTACACTAATCAAGTGCTCAGTGACAGATATCCTTTCTTTCATTTGTTTAACATCTGCTTTTTTTTACAGCGCTATTGCACGCATTGAGTTATCCCCAAATTCAGTAGCAATCCTTTTTTATCCATGAGATAAGGTAAAGATGTTCCTGTATTCTAGAATACTGTAGAAGAGATGTAATGCCTGGACTCCTTTGGGTACAGTTTCATTTAGTGATGGCACCATCGCGAGGCTAAAGTATCCACTATGATCTCTGCCGTATCATTGTGATTAGACAAGAGAGAAGATTGTACTGTATCTTCTGATCGTTTAACTTAAATTGACAGAACAAATGTGCAAGATGCCATGGCGAGAGCTCAGGGGAAATTTCACTGGGTATGGAGCCGCTGATAAGCTTATTGTTGAGATTACAGCCCGGAGCAAGTGTGATGGGAATTGAACACATATGGGAGTCTCACCTGACGAGACGTGTTTCCACTTAGCAAGTATACGTCGGAGTCAGAACGTGTTTGCCCTCAGCCATGTGACATTGGGACACTTTGTATGTCCAGAGAGTATTTTCCGGATTCCTTTTTTTGAAATTTTTTTTTTAGACCAGTTTCAAAAAAATGTTTACAAATTATTCCACTTCTCTGCTGGTGACAAGAAACATTCAACTTATAATTGATTTATAGAAATGATAAATGCTGTATATTCATGTGATATATTTTGATTTCTAGAAATTATACTATATGGTGTATATTCATGTGATATATTTTGATTTCTAGAAATTATACTTTATGGTGTATATCCATGTGATATATTTTGATATATAGAAATTATACTATATGGTGTATATTCATGTGATATATTTTGATATATAGAAATTATACTATATAGTGTATATCCATGTGATATATTTTGATATATAGAAATTATACTATATGGTGTAAATCCATGTGATATATTTTGATATATAGAAATTATATTATATGGTGTAAATCCATGTGATATATTTTGATATATAGAAATTATATTATATGGTGTATATTCATGTGATATATTTTGATATATAGAAATTATACTATATGGTGTATATTCATGTGATATATTTTGATTTATAGAAATTATACTATATGGTGTATATCCATGTGATATATTTTGATATATAGCAATTATACTATATGGTGTATATCCATGTGATTTATTTTGATATATAGAAATTATACTATATGGCATGTATTCATGTGATATATTTTGATTTATAGAAATTATACTATATGGTGTATATTCATGTGATATATTTTGATTTATAGAAATTATACTATATGGTGTATATCCATGTGATATATTTTGAAATATAGAAATTATACTATATGGTGTATATTCATGTGATATATTTTGATTTATAGAAATTATACTTTATGGTGTATATCCATGTGATATATTTTGATTTATAGAAATTATACTATATGGTGTATATTCATGTGATATATTTTGATTTCTAGAAATTATACTATATGGTGTATATCCATGTGATATATTTTGATATATAGAAATTATACTATATGGTGTATATTCAGTTGATATATTTTGATTTATAGAAATTATACTTTATGGTGTATATCCATGTGATATATTTTGATTTATAGAAATTATACTATATGGTGTATATTCATGTGATATATTTTGATATATAGAAATTATATTATATGGTGTATATTCATGTGATATATTTTGATATATAGAAATTATACTATATGGTGTATATTCATGTGATATATTTTGATTTATAGAAATGATACTATATGGTGTATATCCATGTGATATATTTTGATATATAGCAATTATACTATATGGTGTATATCCATGTGATTTATTTTGATATATAGAAATTATACTACATGGCATGTATTCATGTGATATATTTTGATTTATAGAAATTATACTATATGGTGTATATTCATGTGATATATTTTGATTTATAGAAATTATACTATATGGTATATATCCATGTGATATATTTTGAAATATAGAAATTATACTATATGGTGTATATTCATGTGATATATTTTGATTTATAGAAATTATACTTTATGGTGTATATCCATGTGATATATTTTGATTTATAGAAATTATACTATATGGTGTATATTCATGTGATATATTTTGATTTCTAGAAATTATACTATATGGTGTATATCCATGTGATATATTTTGATATATAGAAATTATACTATATGGTGTATATTCAGGTGATATATTTTGATTTATAGAAATTATACTTTATGGTGTATATCCATGTGATATATTTTGATTTATAGAAATTATACTATATGGTGTATATTCATGTGATATATTTTGATTTATAGAAATTATACTATATGGTGTATATCCATGTGATATATTTTGATATATAGAAATTATACTATATGGTGTATATTCAGGTGATATATTTTGATTTATAGAAATTATACTATGTGGCGTATATTCATGTGATATATTTTGATTTATAGAAATTATACTATATGGTGTATATCCATGTGATATATTTTGATATATAGAAATTATACTATATGGTGTATATTCAGGTGATATATTTTGATTTATAGAAATTATACTATGTGGCGTATATTCATGTGATATATTTTGATTTATAGAAATTATACTATATGGTGTATATCCATGTGATATATTTTGATATATAGAAATTATACTATATGGTGTATATTCATGTTGTATAAGTATCCTTTGCAAGAAAAGTCATTATTATTTTCGTTACCTAATACCCTACAAAATGTTCTGATTTTGTGGTTATCCAGAAAGACACATCAAGCAAAATACTCTTAAAGGACTAAAATGACCGGACAATGGAACTGTAATCGTAAAAAACAAGCTTTAATACCCTAATTGAAAAGAGAAACAAACTGGAGAATTTTACCAACTCTGCTGTGAACTCTTAATTTTTTAAATCTCATGTCATTCTCTTTTTTTCATGAGTAATGGTCATGGTCGGATAATACTCCATCATTTTGGTAAAGAAACTTCCAAAACTTTCATGGAGAATTTTGCAGACTGTGGAGAGGGACAGATGTTCTTTTAGTGGACTCTGGAAAATACTATATATGTTCATATCATGTATGTGGGCATTTGGAAATGTGCTTTAAGCGTGCTGGAAGAGTTGGGTATTACTTAAGCTCTGTGGAGCCCATCATATTTAAGCATTAGGCCTTTTTAGTCTGGCTGCGAACTGCTCCAGCACTTGACAGTGACAAAGCACATGCCATGGAGACTTGGTTAATCGTGCTACTCTAAATGGGAAAACAAGAAGCCCGGAGACACACTTCTTTTATTGAAATTATTGCAGAATCCTGACGAGGATTTCTAGACGATGAATTGCTTTGCTCCGAGGGGCCAGCTCATGGGTATAGTTTGGGGGATTATTACTTAGCATTCCATTCTCAGTACCCAAGAGGAAACTATCACTTCACACATTTTAAACTTGTACTTTGATATCGCTCTAGTTTTCCTTTTTTGTACAGAAGAGTTTAGTGAACAAATATTGTTGGTTATGGGGTTAACACTTTGCCTTCCAGAAGTGCATACTAAACATTCTTTATTATTCTGGTGATCAAGTGATTTATAACCAGCTTTATTTAAAAGGCTTTGTCCCAACTGTGTTCAAGTAAATAGGGTAGGTGGAGATAATATTTTGGTTTTATAAGCATGGCTTCATATACATTAATGTACATGTGTTATTCAAGTGAGATGTTGATGTATACGTATGTGCATTTAATGTCTAAAGAAATTTCAAATCCCGAAATGATATTTGGAATCAAGTTGACCTTGTGAGAATCCATCAGAAATTAGGTGCATCAAACTCAGGAAAAGCAATGTATTAGAGAGATGACATGGCAAGGAAATTGATCCCATGAATTAGAGGAGTAATTCCAAAACCAGTCCTAGAGGACAGTTATGGTGATATTGTCCAGATACAGAGAACCTTTAATATAGGTAACGAAAACCTGATCTAAATGAGATCCCAAAATTAGGATCTTAGACCTTTAAAACTAATGGGAGTCAGGATTTACTTACGGGTGTGTTGGTGGACTTCAAGGACTCATCAGACAATCATGAATGTAGCCCCCAGACAAGGTCGGGGAGGGGCAATCATGACAGGGTGCTGAAGGGATATGTGCAGCCTATAGTGGGAATTAGTGGGAGGAGTTGGCAGTGTATAAAAGCTAGGAACAGGAAGTTTGGGGGCCATTTTAGGAAAGGTTTTTCCCCATACCTGTTGTCCCACCCACCCTCCCTAATTTTATGGTTAATGAGCATTTAATTATTTATTTATTATTTATTTATTTCCATGTCACAGCGTGCGGAAGCTTGCAGGGTATCCAGGAGGGTTAATGGAAGAATGGATTGGGGAGAGTCAATCGGGACTCTGGTGGGAGGTTCGAGGGGAAAGTGGTTCCTCGAACCTCAGGTATTGGGGGCATTGGTATATGCCCAGAACATGGACTTATTCGGCAGCCACCTGGATACTCTTGCAAGCTTGGTTGGTTTTCTGTTTATGGATTGTTTATGTTTATGTTTAGTCCTTGTATAATTATGGATATATATGTGGAATGTATATATGATTGGAATGCAATGACTATTTAAATAAAGTGCTGGGGCCTTTGTTTTACCCCACATTTTGGTTTAAGTTTAGTTATTTCTAGGCAAATACATATCCCCAATATAGAAGCTACCATGTCATGTACAATGTTGAATTACTTTGGAGAACTCTCCCATTTAGGGGTCAGCAGCATAGAAAGAAGCAGAATGCCATGCTGTTATATCATAAAATGATACTGCCACTGCCAAATGAATGACTCAGTATTAATTATTATTATTTAGAAAAACCAGCAAGTTACTTTGCACCAGTGTTAATTTCTATCATTTTCATCATAGTTTTATTCAACCGCATGTTTTCAGTGATAGTAAAACTAAACTATAACTAATTAAAAACTAAGTTACTAAGACTAAAACTATGTGACTAAAATGTTAGTGAGGGACTATTGCATTTAACTATTTGGACTTCTGGCTCCTGTTCCCATGGATCTCTGCCAAACCACAGTCTCGTGACCGTGGATCGGCTGAGAGACAGGTTATCTGTGCCCATCTGCCCCATGGAACAATGCCCTGCAAACTGCAGAGGACGAGAATACTGCTCCATCTGATTCTCCTGGTCCTGTCATGTGAGTGTTTCCTCCTCCCATCTCCCTAGCAAGTTAACTTAACACTATGTAACAGCCTTCTCAGACCTGTTCCCTCCAGGCCCGGACTGGCCATCGGGCACACCGGGCAAATGCACGGTGGGCCGTGGTGGCCATGGGCCGAGGCCGGCAGGGAAGATCCCAGCAGAGCACAAAAAAAAACAAAAAAAAAACTTACCTCGTTCCTTTTCTGTCCCCCGGTGCTCTGAAGCTGCGTGGCTGTGAGGGAAGCGTTGTGAGCTCCCCTCCAGCCGCACGGTCAATAAAGTGTGTTGGAACTTTTTTTTCAAACAAACTTTATTGTTCCGCGCGGCTGGAGGGGAGCTCACAACGCTTCCCTCACAGCCACGCAGCTTCAGAGCACCGGGGGACAGAGCAGGAACGAGGTAAGTACTGGGGTCTGGGGAAGGGGGGGGAGGAGGGTGGCATAACGAGCATAATATATAGGCAATATCATGGCATATTGGGGGCTATAACATGGCATATTGGGGACAATATTCTGGCATATAACATGGTTTATTGGGGGCAATATCCTGGCATATAACATGGCATATTGGGGGCAATATCCTGGCATATTGGGGACAATATCCTGGCATATTACATGGCTTATTGGGGGCAATATCCTGGCATATTACATGGCATATTGGGGGCAATATTCTGGCATATAACATGGTTTATTGGGGGCAATATCCTGGCATATTACATGGCATATTGGGGGCAATATCCTGGCATATTGGGGGCAATATCCTGGCATATTACATGGCATATTAGGGGCAATATCCTGGCATATTGGGGGCAATATCATGGCATATTAAATGGCATATTGGGGGCAATATCCTGGCATATTGGGGGCAATATATATAAATATAACTAATAGACAGCAAGACACCAGTATATTATATTTGTCATAATTATCCATTTGGTTTAACAAAAAAATAAAAATGGGCTGCTCAGTCTTAAATGCCCGGGCCTATTTTTTGTCCCAGTCCGGGCCTGGTTCCCTCCATCACTGCTGCAGAATTAGTCAACTAATGGGACTAAAACTCTCCTCCAACCTCATCACCACTTCTCACTCGCGTCTCCAAGATTTCGCCCGAGCTGCCCCCCCTCTCTGGAACTCCCTTCCGCAGAGCATCCAGCTCTCTACCTCCTTTTCAAACTTTAAAAAGGCCCTAGAAACTCATCTCTTTAAAGAAGCTCACTACCCAACCCACCAGAATACTGGTCTCTTTACCTCCAGCTAACCCCACCTAGCTGGAACACACACAATTCATCTATGACATATCCCACCTAGTGCCACCCATCCACACTACTACAACTACATTCCCTCTGTCCTCTTCACTCCCTTATGTGTCTTATGTACCCCATTCCCTCTAGATTGTAAGCTTGCGAGCAGGGTTCGCTCCCTCATGTACCAGTCTGTTCTAGTTTTTTAACTTAGTATGTAGTTCCCTTCTATGCTCTGTACCTAGTGCTATGTAAATTGTTGGCGCAATATAAATAAACGTTAATGTAATGTAACTAAAATCTACTTGATCTAATACTAGACAAAAACAATTCAGATTACAAAAATATGACTAAACTGAAATGGCGGCTTAGCAAAAGACTGACTGAAACTAAATTAAAACTTGCCGTCAAAATGAACACTGATTTGCACTTTAATTCCGCTGAGAAGAGGGGTGAGTTACCGTAGTCCCTGTAGTGTACCCATATCCGATGTTTAAAAAAAAAAAAGGAATAGCGAAAGACTATATAATAATATGTCGGTTTTTTTATTTCGCTCTGTTAAATATTTTGCAAGTGCCACCACCATCTGTTGCACTGCTACTTTTAGTTTCTCATATTATTGTTAGAAGCGTACTTTAAAACATGTATTCAATATTTAAGCTTGCAAAGCAGAAATCAAGGGTAATAAGGAAGAAACATGCCCACTGATTTGCTTCTTCTTGTGCAAAACCATGCCATTAATAACACGGACTCAAGAAAGGGCATGCACTCTCCATCAAATGCTGTTGTCGTAAATTAATTATTGATTGAGCCAATATAACCCTTGCACTTCTCTAGATTCCCCCTGGAACTTGTAAGGTAATCCCAGTGGTAGTTAAGGAGTTATCGACTGTAATGACAGACATAGTTTAATTGAGGTTTCTCTTTGTTTGCACACTCATGGGTTCTATATGGCTATTGGGGTTTAGTGACGTGCTTATTGGTATTTAGAATGTATGCAGTAAGATAAAACCATGAAAACAGACACATTGCAAATAGGGGAGTTGTTCCAGTGGAAAATATTTGATAAATCTAAGTATCTGGCTTAGATATTTCCCTTACTCACAATGTTAAAAAAAACTGCAGCATTGAAGAGTTGGTAAAAACACCAAATTGTTATTACTCAGATCAATGTCATTATGATCTGAATCACTGCCCAATATTTCATTGATCACATAGAAAAAAAAATCGAATTTTTCTGCCCCCTGTGAATTGGGATGCCAGGTGAAGCTTGGGTACCAACGTATACATGGTAGCGCTGTCACTCACATTGACAGCGCTACGCTTCATTCCCAGTGGTGTGTTCCCTCTACCTGGCAGTACTACTGCTCATGCACACAATTCTGAGTAATCACAGTATGCTTTCTCCTTTGTCGTAGACAATAGAGAATCTGATTAATACCGCCGGAATATGGTCCGAAACCTGCTCTCCCACCTAACTTGATCTCTCTTCCGAAAGTTGGGACTGAAGTAGTGAGACAACTGTACAGACCTCCAAAATTGGGACTGTCCGGTACAAAGCTGGAGAGTTGGGGTAGTATGATTTAACGATACATTGTGCAGGGACTGAGTTTGCCACACTAAGTAAACACAGAAGGTTTGCCCCTGCACAATGTATAACTAAATTGTTGAGGTAAAATTTTCATCTTGCCTCATCTCACCTGCCATTTTGTGAATAGCCCCCGCAGTGTTGTCATTGTGAACTTCCTACCAATGCATTCTCTGTGGTGGCAGAGTTCACTACAAGATGAATTGTCGGCACATCTTAATATCAGGAACAATGAAGTCTGGGGAATGGAGAGGTGGTCCAGAGATAGGCAACGTGTCTGTGGCCAGGTTTGTGAAGGTCCGAAGGACATCATTAAATTGTCTACCACAGACCCCAGTAGATGTCCACCGTGAACAATGCTGGTGCCTACGCCAAGACAAAAGACTAAATGGGATTTTTCTCACAAATGCCAGATAATAACTTGGCATAAGTCAAAATCCTATTTAATTTGTATTGGTAACACCTAACAAACCAATTACTTATGCAATTTAATTTGTTACTAGATCCTGGATGGAGCACTGTACAAAGGGGTCACTGTCCATGGTACTAATAAAGGTAACCTCATATGTGAACATATATATATTTTGCAGGCTTCCACTGACACGTGATACCTTTATTTGAATTACAGACAGGATGGTGTGTACTTCTCACATGAACTATAAGGTGGGAATGTTTCACTTGTGTTTAATTTCACTACTCGGCACAAATAAATCATTAGTCAGCAGCAAGGCAGGTATTGTGAAAGAGCAAGACACTTGGGGACCATCCATCATCTGATACCTAAGGTTGGCTCCTTTTGCCAAAACTGAATTTTTGTCACAGGTTAATGGAGGGAAAAAAATTAAAGTGACAGTAATGATTAACAAAGAAAAGAAAACCCCCTCAAATGTTAATATACTATTATATCGTGTCCAGACTTTCTGAGTGCTTTCTTTCATTATTTAAATCATCTACAAAATATTAAAGCTCTTTCCCTTTTACTGACCTTCAGTTTTTGAATGAGCCAATAGTATAAAATCCCTTTTTTTCCCACTGTCTGAATAGAGACCTAATATCACCCTCTCATTCTAAAAGGGATAGTCAATAAATCAGCCAGGAATTTGTATATATCGAGACATGCTAAAACATCCTGCAACCTTTCATACCAAGCACTCGATACAGTGGAATCCAACAGAGACATGCTGATTCCACAGTAATGATGATGACGGCATTTTCTAAAATGGGTGCATGAAAACTCATGCAGAGTAAATCAGTCTGTCTACTGTTCGCTCACTGAGATCACAGAGCAAATGCATTCATAAACAGATTGAATTGTTGGAATTATTCACATTATAAAATACCAAGAGAACTTTAATGTGCTTTAAGTTAAACATAATTGTATTTAACTTGCCAAATCCTGTACAAGATACAGAGAATAAGAGCAGTGTTGTGTTTGGTTTGGAACCATCACTGTCAATTTAAATAACTTCCACCAAATATTCCGTTTTTTGTTTAATCTTCAATAATGTAAGCCGCTTGGAATATGTATGCCGCTTTCTGGTTTTTGGAGTGACTGACATTGAAAACCATTTTCTTCCCTATTTCTTATTAGAGGATTTCACAGATAATCGAAAACCAGCCATATGCCTCTTTTCACTGCGGAATTACAGTATCCATTAAAATCTACTTTAGAAAAGCAACAGAAATACATTATCTACTGAACCACATAGAATTGCTTTCCATTAATTTACAATCTTTTGTTATATGTCAACTGCATTATGCACCATAATATGATATTTAAAAACAAATCCCAACTTAAAAGGACACTAAACATTATATTTCACTTGTGCTCCTAGTATAGAAGCACAAGTGAAATGTTAGTTGTTCCTAGTGTGAGGATAAACTGACATGTACGTTTGACAGCTGCCATGGAGCCATGTGTCCATAAGACAGCTGCTATGTTCCCATAGGAAGCAGGCAGCCAATTGGTCGGTGACCGTCTCTCTCTGCAAACGCAGAGAGAGACTTTCATTTTTGCATAGGATCATCATGGGGGACCTTAACTAGGCCCCCCCCTGCTGATCCCATGCAAAACCAAGGGTCTCTCTCTGTGTTAGAGACCCTCACATTCGGCAGTCAGAGCAGGAACACATGTGAGACACAGCAGATAGTAAACCCACGTGTATCTATTAGATACACGTCGGGTTTACCACAAACTATCGTGACATGTTTTTTTTTTAACCCTTGCTTCCTTTAATGAATGCAAGATGCAATGTTCCTTTAAATAAATAGAAGCAGTGCAAAATCACAGTCATACTCCAATCTCTTGAGAATCATGGCTCCAAAACAGGTAGGGTGTATAATGTGGTGACAAGCACCCTCCACATTTTATCACTGATCATATCTAACCTCTGCAGACCTTTGATTGGTCCAAAGACCACAATATCTTTCCATTATACTTTTATTATATATTTTTTTATTTTGCATTGTTGCTTTTTTGTTATGTGAGTCTATTTAATAAAATATTTTACTGAACAAGTATAACTGGCCACCTCCATTTTGTGAAATAGTGTATTTGGGGACCACTCCCCAGAGACACAGAATGCAGTCTATAAGACCATAGACTTGCATTGAATGGACTATTACATCCCAAGGGGGTGGTGTTATGATTCTGGTTGATCAGATCTATCTCCTCTCTCTTCTAGAAAAATATAAGAATGCTTATATTAATGTTTTTTTTTTTTTATATAATTTGTAACATTAGCATATTATATATTTTTAGGTTTTGTTATTTAAAATAGTTTTTAAACCACCCAGTGAACCCTACTCTGATTAGACAAGAT
Organism: Pelodytes ibericus; assembly: GCA_036172795.1. Lineage (NCBI taxonomy): Eukaryota > Metazoa > Chordata > Amphibia > Anura > Pelodytidae > Pelodytes > Pelodytes ibericus. The sequence goes on from CM069867.1 coordinate 54,445,885, forward strand.
AGATCAGGTTGCGGTTTAGCTTTCTTGCAGTAGACGCATAAAAGGAGCATGATGTGGCTATAATTATTTGATTGTTCTCCTCACATTCCATGCACTTCAGGATAATGCCTGTTTAAGTTTCGTCTTTATTCTACAGAACATTCCTTGCATTTTAGCTGCTTAAATACCACCAGGGACATTTATAAACAAAGATTTAAACTATAGCATAACGCTCTGGCATGCAACTCCCTGTCGTGTCAAGCAACACGCACTGTTTTAAAAGAGCAACCATGAAAACCACAGTGCAAGATTTATAGGGAGGTTCGGTTGTCCGTACAGGCTGCTTTGGATCTTGCAGTTGGTTGTAGCTGTAGGTTAGAAACTGGTTGGAATGAGGCCCCCAACCTAATTAATGGTTTCTGTTTTTCTCCAACTACCTGTCCATTTGGCAGATTCCATCACACTCCCTCATGGAGACTCTTCTAAAAACATATAAAACTTTATTTTAATGGCAAGTCCTTACCTGTCCCTATGCAAATCACCAACCCTCTAAGGGGAAATGGCCATTACCTGCTGGCCCTGGCCATAAAGCGTCCTGCAAAACGCACCACACTATGACTCATGTCTCCAAAAAATCTGCCACAGAGTTCCTGGGTAAACCTGACTGGAAAGCCAAGAAAGGGTTAGACTTTTCACTCAGGAAATGTCAGGACAAGGTCTTGGACATCATGGGGCCTTGTGTTAAGATTTTTGAATTGGTCAAAACCGGCCTCTCTACTGATACCCCCGTGGATTTACTCACCATTAAGGGCTGGATCCAATGGATCATATGTTTAATTGGCAATTCCAGTATGGCTTTAGCCACTGAAAGGTGGAAGGCCATTCTCCTTAAAATTGAGCCGCAATTGGTTAATATGGCCATCAGCGAACCAGGTCTCCAAGCAAAAGGCATGCATACTTGATGGTTCAATTAATTACGGATCACCAGCCTTACCTAAAGTTCACCTGGAATCAGGAGATATGGCAATTCACTTGCCTCCCCTTCGGACTTTCATCCGCCCCGTGGTGCTTCAGCAAACTGTTGAAACCAGTTATGGGGTTCCTCCGAAGAAAATGGGTCCGTGAAGTCAATCAAGAAGGATATCAAGAAAGTTCTATCACTACCCTTGATCACCTTATGGCACCTAGCTCTGGTCATCGGACTTCTGTCTGCATCCATTCAGGCCATATTTCCCAGCCCTCTTCATTACCGTGCACTGCAACAGCTGAAGATCCAATCCCTATGCCACGAGATGACTTGCAACCACTCCATCCCACTGGACTGCGAGGCAAAAGAAGAGCTTTCATGGTGGTTTACCCACATGGAAGCATGGAATGGGAGAGCAATCTTTGGCACAGTACCAGACCTAGTCGTAGAATCTGACGCCAGTTTACTCAGATGGGGAGCACAATGTGGTCCCTCATCCACAGGTGGATGTTGGTCTCATCATGAAAAGAGACTGCATATCAATTGCCCGGAACTTCTGGCAGGAGAATTTGCAGTGCAGAGATTCATTTGAACAACTCGAAATTGTTCCCTACTGCTATGCCTGGACAACACGTCAGCTGCTCGTTAAATCAACAACCTGGGTGGCACAAGATCCCTGGCTCTCTTCAAGCAACAAACTTTGGCATTTATGCCTAGCACACAATATATCGGTGCAAGTAGGGCACATTTCGGGTTTATGCAATACAGACGCAGATTGGAACTCCCGTCACTTTACAGACTCCAGCGATTGGAGACTTCACCAGTACCTTTTCCAACGGCCTGGCTGATATCAGGGGCCCCTGGTTCGACACTGACTTTTCACGAATGACTATCACGATTGGAAGTAGCTTGGGCACCAGGAACAAGACGGTCCTATCGACATGCCTGGTTCGCATGGGCTGGCTGTTGCATGGAACACCACGCAGATCCCAATTTCTGCTCCTGTGAACGTCATTCTTCAGTTCAGGAGTATTGCACCATTAATGTCTATCGTCAGCTGTTTCCGCTGGACATCTGGGTTTCGAGGGTCTGTAGGCTTCTCAAAGGAATTCGACTGGCCAGGCCACCTCGTTATTCCAACCTATGGGATTTTAACATGGTTTTATTGCTTTTTCAGACCTGGCCTGATAATAGTGATCTATCCTTCCAACAATGTTCTCCCAATTTGGCTATGTTATGTTGTTTGATTTCATGCAAAATACGTATCTGATATTAGAGCATTGGACATTTCGGCTTTACTCCAGAAGGCGTGTCTTTCAATATTTCTCAACATACTAAGACATCTATTACTTTAGCGTTTTATCCAGCATTTCCCCGCAACCCTAAGTTGTGTCCAGTCCTATGCTTGAAGGAATACGAGCTTCGGACTTTACATTTGCATGATCATTCTCGTCTGGAATTGTTCTTAGCCCTACGTCAACCCCATCATACCATCTCTACTACCTCCCTTGCTAGATGGATCAAATGGGTGTTGAAAGAGCCTATCTGGTTTCCGCGTTTTCTCAGTTACTATGAGACCTTCGCCTGTGCTGGTTGCCTGAGTCGATCTTCATCGTTTGGTATACGCAGGATGGGTTCTTCCCGTTGAGGATTCATTTCTGGTTGGATTTCGCAGTGATGGTTTCAGTTGGATTTATATTTTTTTACACAAAGAAAGAGGATGTATTTCCTACTACACTGGACTTTATAGGGGAGGGGAGGGAAGTAAGATGTTTGGAATGTTCTTATTGGTTAAATGCATTCTCTTTGCTGTTGAGGGAAAATAAAGAAAGAGATAAAGCATAATACTTGCCTCCTTGTCTTTATAAATCATGACTTTACGTCATAATTTTTTCAGTAAAATCTGGTAATTCTTATTTATTTCACTCTTTTTTTTTTTTTTTTTGGGGTTTCCCTATTTATTTTTATTGTCTCCTATTCTATGTAATGCTGACCTCTGTTGTTCTGTTTCTACAATTGGGTGGGGTAAACGCCCACTGCTTGTAGTGAGGCAGTGCATGACAGGTGAGATCTCTATTGTGAGCAGTTCAGTATCTTCTAACTTGAGTTAGTATCATGTGTACAGTTGAATTTGGAAGCGGACATAGTGAGAAATAAGCGGTTGTTGTAGTTTGTGGGTAGAAATAAGGCACTCGGGAATAGCCTCATTTTATGAAAATACACCAGGATGCCAGCAATGTAAAAATCAAAACAAATAAAGAGATGGTGTAGCACTTATAAGAAAAACACAAGCTGAAAACTATCCAGCAATTACCTCACAGTTACCAAATTTGAAAGGAAAAGAAAGAAAAGTAAGATAGTGCGCTATGTGTGAAGAAAGCGTAAAAAAAACTATTTAAAAAAATATAACAACCTGATAGCTATCAGATGGTGGTTTCCAGATGTATTTAAGATTCAAAACCTTTGCAAATATTCAAAGATAAATGAAATGCATACAGATCCAAGATAGTGTCGTATCCTAGTATTTCAGATGGATAGAGATGTGTCCTTTCAATTTTACACTCACACACATATGTCATCAGGCTTATTTCAATGAATAGCATTCTTCATCGCAAAAACTATATTCTGTGATACTGGGTGAAATTGCTGGCAGTATGTGGAGATAGAGGAGGCGGCCAGGGCAGGTATGGGATATTGTGGGCTCAAATATCATCTCCGGAATTAACATAAATACAGACCTGTAAAATGATATGTTTAGTTTGTAAACCTATATTAATAGCATTTCCTTTCTAACCTTGATGATTCTCATTATACTTTTATTTTGCTCTAGAGTCTTTTCTCTTCCATACAGAGCGGTCTCCTATTCTGTTGCGCTTATGACATCAGCAGGTACAGTTCCCTAAGAAACTCTTGAATTCTTTCTTTATGCCAGAACCCTTCATGCCATTGTGCAGTGCATGACCAAAGTGGTTTAGTATGCAAATCTTTTAATTTTACAGATGACTGAGGCTTGACCTTTGTCCATGACTAATATCTTATATGGAGCACTGTTCACAACACATTCACATTTAAATAGTAAGTCACACAGTGACTCCCACACTGCCATGTCACAGAGCTCGTTCTCTGCGACTTGGCAGTGAAGTAACAATGGGTGTCCAGTATCTGTAATGCCGAACATCCCTCAAACAGGGAAGGAGAATGTTAACCTCCTCTCCAGTGATTGGCTGTGTGCTTGCTGTGTGATTGACATGTGCACACCTGAAATAATGATCATTATTATGATCATTATTTCAGATGTTCCATCTCTCTTTACTGCCATGAAGCAATGCTGTGCACACTTCAAATTACACTGTGAATGAGGCAAAAGTCCTCCTTTGCTTAATTTAAAAGAAACATTTTGGTTTACCTCACTCTTTTTGAGATAGTCGAAATCTGTATCAACATTCCAAAATGCCCGATTTTCTGGTAGAGCATCAAGGGAGTAAGACTACTTGGTGAGGAGCTACAAATTCCATGGTGCTTCTGGAATTCATGTTCCACAACAGCTGACAGGCCACAGATTGTCTGTCTACCTCTGCTTCAGTGTAGGCATCTTGTAATCTATTTACTTACATGTAATAACTATAAGTGTTTCAGTGGAATTTATAATTTTTATTAGATATAGAAAGGGGGAAAAAAAGTGGAAAAGGATACAAGGATTATCTGAAAACACAATAAAGCAAAAAAATAAAGAAACCTATATATATGTGTTCAAGTACAAAAGAAAAAAACTCAGATATTGAAAGGGGAATTGTTTGATGTTGAACTCTGGACATGCTTTGGGCGTTTTTACATCTACTACGCTACTTATTTTATATTGACTATGGAGAGTGCATGAAAGAGCAAGTGATCCCACACAAGACTTCTGTAGGATTTATTGTATATCTTTCTTGCTAACATGACATTTTAACTTGTGATTATTAGTGTATTAAACCTCAATAAAAAGATACTAATCAGAAAAAAAGCAAGAGACTATAATAGGGGTCACATATAAAAAGGCTAATCCCAGTAAAATTTCTAAAAGTGTAACCAATGGAATGTTTCTGCTGTTTTTACTACTTTTCCATGGGATGGCTCTTTATCCATAGCTCCCAATGTGTTCTCTTTGATACTCAAACAATAGACAAAGTACAACCAATGGTCTCCAGGGATTTTCAAAGTTGTTTGGAGTTACGTTTATGTTTGTAATAATATTAATGTTGATCCTCTTTACTGTTGCTGTAAAAAAAAAAAACACAAAATTGTGGAAATAGTGCTCATGGCTAATATTTTGTCTAAGCTTTTTACTTTTACTGTTTGGGGAGGTTTGGATATGTTCAACTAAAGCTGATTTTTTTTTTATTTTGATAAGGAATATTAGTATTGTTGGGCCTAGTACACAAAGCCTTACTATAGTTGTAAACACAGGGGGATACTTTGACATTCACATCAGTCTTTTATTTATATTGTATCTTTACATATTTCTCAGATCAGGTTGCCACCCAGCTGATTTTCTACTGTAAACATTTGGTTTAAGGCCAACGTTAATTCTATGCAGGTGAATAGTATGGCAGCTATTATAAGAACAGGTTTCAACGCTAGCCTCCATTTTATATAAAAACAAATCTACAAATACTAGAGACTATAACACAGTCCATGTAACAAAAGCAGAGGGTAGTCCTGTGCAGACATGTTCATGGGCAAAAATAGGGTGCAAGATTATAGCAGTATAATTTGCTTTCATATTCATATTTAGTTTTGTTTTACATGCATTTAGTAATCAATCTCCTACGAAGCAATTATACAGCTGTTTATGAATCCTCAAACCTCCATTACCATGAATAATCCCTTTCTCTCTGTCTAGTTTACGTGCTCCTGTTTGGTCCACACTGTTTCTACTACGGCTTCGGAATCGCCTCTCGGTGGAGCGTGTGCGTGTCCATGGAAACAGCTATGGGTGAGTACTTTCTATGGCTTTGTTCGTACAGTGTGTGTGTGTGTGTGTGTGTTGGGGGGGGACAGACCTGAATGTTTTTCATTTTTTTTCCGATTATATATTTCATTTATTCTGAACACCATTCAGGATGGTTAGTTTTCTGAGCAGGTTAGATATATATTTGTATAAAAATAAATATCGTGTTAATAGCAACAGGTTAATTTCTTTATCTTTAAAACCAGTACCTCTTATAATAAGCTCCTGTATTGGAGGCTCAAAGAAGTCTGAACAGATTCTCCGATGATCCAACCCTGGGAATGCCGCATGATGTGCGGTAACGATGGGAATCCTATGACAAGTTTTAGGCTTGAAGTTTTTCACTATAATTGGGCAGCCCTTTTTTAGGAAGACGATTTATTTATTTTGCACCACTATATTAAAGAAACTGTCGGCAAAAAGAAAAGTTATGTATATAGTTACATATAGTTACATAGTAGTTTAGATTTAAAAAAAAGACTTGCGTCCATCAAGTTCATCCCTTTTTCTAACCCATGTTTACCGCTGTTGTATGCCTGAAAGACTGCATCAAGAGTTAACATTCAAAATATAAGTACTTTTTTTGTCTCTTCCTTTTTTCTTCTCCCCTTTCTCCTCCTCTTCCCTTCCCCCCTCTCCCTCCACTGATAAGAAGAATTTAAAACTGTCTGATTGCATATTATTTTATTGTTATGATTGATACTGTCCTAAATCATCAATTAATATGTCATAACAATTTGCTTGTTATATGCCAAACAATCTGTTCTCATGAAATGAAATGGAAAATTTAAAATTTAATAAAGACTGATATATAAATAAATAAAAATATATATATAAGTTTTGATGGCAGAATATAAATAAAGTAAAATAGCCTTTTTTGCTCCAAATAGCTGTGTCAGGGTCAGATATCGTGTTTCGATATTTGGGTCAGATTTTAATTTTAATTTATCAACCAAAGATTCTAAACAACATGTCCGCCCCCTTATAGCGCTATATCTCAATAAGGTAGTTTATCCTAAAATTCCTTCAGTAAAGCATTTCTATTTAAAACATCTCCACTTGATGCAGTCTTTCAATTAAACATGAGCAGTATTTTTATTTTTGTTCTTTATTTACCAGAAATGACAGTAATTTCCAATATACTGATTAAAAATTCACTCTATATTGGAAGACATTTCGTATTCTATTTGGGTGCTACCTGCAATTTATTCCTCTGCTTAGACTTTCCAAGTTGTAAACTGGCCTAAATCCTGTATGCACAACACTCTTTTGTAGCCCGTGTTATTGATTTTCTTTTCAAGATGCACTTAATGGGACTGTCGTTAAATATTTTAGGTCTTTTTAAGGACTTTATAGTGACTGGTATGTAGGGCTCAGTTACTAAACCAATGTGTTCCCATATTAATATAATTAGTACAAATGTATTCGGAAGCTACCGTGTCGGTACATCAGCAGATATCTTAACTAGTTACAATATTTGCATTATTAAGACTTCACATCAAATTCTCATGGCAGCATCTGATTGGTTCACATAGAATGAGTGATGGGGAGAAAGTTACTCCCTTGCGTTTTTTGGGGATACAGAAGCAGCGAGCCAATCAGGGTCTTTATAGATTAACCACCAAGTGGTTAATTAGTCATCTAGATTCGTTAGTAATCCAGATTCAATAGACTAATTAGTAATTCATGTGCTTCTATATTAAGGTTTATAGGAATACACAGTTCATAATATTTAAATTGGGACATGGGATAAGTGCTGTTTAGTGGGCATAGTTTTGGTGGGCAGTGGTACAGGGCAGCATTTCATGCTTGGACCCTGGCAGTACAATGTCTTAAGCCAGCCCTGAATGTAGGCAGTAAATGTGCTGATGTTATCTGTTTCTATAATTATGTGCACGTTAATTGCAGGATTTTTATGTACAGTCATTGAAATTATGGTAAATGGGAAAACCAGGCATTGTGGTCACAATGTAACCATGCATCTAGTTATGCATTCTGAGCAAAATCCAACCCTGATTTATGACTTGTTTGTGATATAGCAAAAAATATCAACTCTCAGAAGTGTCCTCCTCCTGCTGAATGTGATGGGTCTGTAATGGTAGAATGTATATTCTGCTAATAAGAGATAATGACCTTTGTAAGTGTATGTAATCAGGCTGCTCTTGTGATTGTGAAACTCCATAAAGCAAACCAGGATAAGATGTTATGAGTAGGCACTTGAAAGCTGTAGAGTGCTTTCAGACTTGAGGAACATTTCAGGGTGGGGGAAGGAGAATGTCTTGTGGATCATTTCAGTAGGATTATGACCACGCTTCATATTGTGCTATAGAGAATTTGGCTAAAAGGTATATGTTTACATAAATGTTATCATTGCACATTGGTCTTTTCATATTCCTGGCACATTCCAGAGATTAGAATAGTTCAATACACAAAGTGATAAAACTGGAGGGTCCATTTTCTAATATGAAGTTGTTCAGTGTTTGAGTTTTGTGTTCATGCAGCTCATGGAGGTAAAAAATAAGAACAAAACAGCAAACAGCTGTCCATGAGCTGCTTTTCGGGCCTTCTCTCCTGGTCCATGTCTGAAGGTCTTTGACAGCCCGCTTCTGCTCCAAGGCATTCATGTATCGTGGATACAGAAGCAAAAGGGTGGCCATTGTTGCATGTCCCTACCCAGAATCCCTTGTTGTGGTGATAGCACTGTACATTGGATAGTTTTATGTAAAATAATAAATCTGGGATGTGCAGATATGTTTATTAATGCTCTACTGACCAGTGTCAATATTTACTATTGGGAAACGAGCAATTACCTTGATTGGGAGAAATAAGACACATGTAAGTTACTAGTGTCATTACATGATAGAATAACTGACGCGGGGGCCTAAATATGTAACAGAAGGGCTATATGGGCACTACAGCGAAATTAGAGTGTAACATTAAAAAGAACTTTCATCTTGAACTGCCTGGCTTTTCCAAAAGAGTTTAATTGTTTAGGTAAAACCAAAACAATAGTGAAATCACATCATATATATAAATTCAATTATTTAGCAAAACGATTGGACTTTTAGCTATCCTATGTCTATGTTGGTAAACCACCTTCAAGGTGCACTAGTAGCAAACAAGTGGAAAATGTCACAGGCAGGGGAGGTCTGGCAAATTGTGGCCCATGGTGGACACAAATACACAAGCAAAACAGATATGCTGACAGTTTGATAGACACACAAGATAACTCACAGACAGAATAAAAGTGCTATAGACTTGGACATTTAGTGAAAAATGGTGCAGCCCATTGAGTCAGGTTAGAGAGCAGCTCAGTGGCCAATTGCCCCTCTGCCCCCCTTGCCAGTCCTCCCCTGGCAACAGGCATTGCTGCATCAAAAGATAATTCTACAGAGAGGTCACATTTGTTAAACTGACATTCTAGTGAGTGTCAGCATAGCAGGATATCAAACTAAGTGAGTCTGTTAAGTCTGCTGAGGAACTACTTTGGCACTGGAGACCGATACACACAGTGCTGTGATAACAGAGCAGAGCAACCTCTTCTGCTGCAGGTGATATGCTCACACACCTCTCCAGTGTCACGTGCATGCCTCCAAGGTCTCCTGGGAGTTTGGATTGACTAGAAAGGATCTTTCTTGAAGTTTCCCATGACCGTGAAGAGGTTAAATATACTGCCTACTGGGAGCTGCTGCTATGGCATTTCTGCCATTCTTTATCTTTTTTTCTCTCCATGGCAACTGCAGTGTTGGAGTACTTCAAAGCAGCACAACTCTTCCCTGATGATAAAAAAGAAATGTATTTTTAGCCCGAGTAATTTATTTATTTTCTTTTCAGCTGTAAACACAGCTTTTCAGGGGTTTATGTCTAATTTGTGCCAGAAAATTGTCACCCTTTAACCTTTCTGGCTGGGCTTAAAACAGCTTGTAAGTTCCTTGGACGAGGCTGCATGGCAATATCATGTAAATAGTATATAGTCTTGTAAAATAAAGAGGTTAGAGGACTGCCAAGTCTATTATTATTTTTTTATGTTGTTGTTTGTCATATGATTGCTTGTTTTTCGGATCATCACTGTCAATTAACAGCAATAAAGTAAAATGATATAATAATATATACATAGATTATTTGCAAGCCAAGCCTGCAGCAGCTTAGTGGAGTCAGAGATATAACTGGATATGGATTGGTGCGAATGTTACCTTTTCTTTAAATAAAATGCCGGCCATGCCAGTGCCTCTACAGACTTATGGCTCTGCACAAAATGCCCCAATCCATTCCCCAATGAATTCTGATCAGCATAATAGCTGAATCAAACAGATCACTGAAATTCGGCTTCACAATATGCAACATTTCGATGTTCCCAAACTTCGGAGACATTCGGATCGGAATAGCTTCACTATAAAAAGGACAGAATTCAAATTCGGATTTGGGGATTATTGCCACATTAGGGACATTTCGGTTCTCCGGATTTAATCTTAATTAAAAAGTCAAAATTCTAATAAAATAAAAAAATAGATGCCCCATAAATAAATAAAAAAAACCTCCCCTCCCCCAAAAAAACTAAAATTGGGGTGGGGGGGACACGGCTAGTCGACGTGGCCCAACCTTATAATAAACAGGTCTAAACAGTTCCCAGTCTCTTAAATAATCATGGGTGGCCAGGGCAAGTATCTCTGGAAAATGGAGCTGGCTGCATTTGAAAAATCACTCATTTTAGAACATCTACTAATGCTGAACAGCTCTCATAAAAACAAAATAATAGTAAAAATGAAGTGTATTATTCACAAAAGGTTATACACATTGACTAATGAATGACTCACGGATCCCGGGGATTGCTGCCCCTCCTCCAGCCTGCTTTCCACTGTAACTTAGTATGCCTCATATGCTAAACATTACATCATTACCCGTAGAAACAACATGCATTTTACAGAATGTGACTAATGCAAGTAAGAACAAAATACATTTTCTTACATATATTTTGACATGCTGTTATAAGAGCTTTTGTTGAGTTGTTTTTCACCACTATATTAGCCATCAGGGCCGGTGACAGGCCATAACCTCTTTCAGAAAGACCTTTTCCTCTCAGATACAAAAACATCCTGATGAAGAAGCAGTTCTAGTAAAACAGATTGTGTTGGCCGCCCCCCTATCTTCACATAGAGGGTCTTGTTTATAGAAGTCGAAGTCCCCTTGAAGGCACCAGAGGGACCTGGGCAGAGCTTTCAGCAGCCCTCCTATTAATCCCACCCATATTTCTCAAAATACCAAACCATTACCTTACAGTTTATAGAAGAAATGCAAACTACTACCCCGCATTATATTCCCTCTCCCCACATTATCCTGTAGCTAGGACCTGTGGTGATTATATTCTTCATCCTATCTAAAACCATGCCTGGCCAGTGATGAAAGATGTTGGCCCCAGTTCAAAAATATCTATGTCCCTTATCTCTCTTTTCTTTTATTTCTTACTTCCCCAACTTTTTTGAACCTAATGGAAAATGCATTCCACACAGCTGGAGGGACAGTTTTGGCCCTCCATCCCCTGGCTTGTCCCAGTTTCATACTTGAAGAAACTCCATGCTTGTTATTTAGCGGTGGGAGCAGAGACCTTGACTAAGTATGTTTGCAGAAATTGTTATGTATTTGGTCTTTTGATGCATATAGTTGAAAATACACCGCTCTATTTTTTACAGTTCTACTACATACTGCTTAAGAGGTATCCATTGCTGTTGGAGATCACGTGGCATCACCACACAACATGGCCTCTTGCAATTGGCCTTCAACTCTTATTATACCCATGAGTAACATGAAGATAGAATGTTTGTTTTGCAGAAGCAAAGGTGATGTCATATGAGATTCCCCTCAAGGAAAGGAAAACCCTTAAATACTAACGCTTCATTTGATTTCACCGGTGGTTGAGAAGAGGTCACAGAAATGTGACCTCTGTGGAGGATAAACTGTGCCAGAAACATTAAGAGACTAATCCCGCTGCAAACTCACAAGCTAACATTTTCTTATTTTCAAGTTTAAAATTGGGATCCACAGAAGATGGAAGTGATATGTGATTGCATCTAATGTCATATTATAGTGCTAAAGTGTCATATAAAGGAAACATTGGAAACTTATCTGACAAGTAATGTAACATAATCACACACAATGGCAAAGTGTGATTGACGTAACAGGGGAAAAGTGAGTCCTGTCTAACAAACAAAAACACAAACAACACTGGGGAAAAAATACAAAACAGGAAAATCAAAGCACAACACAAGGTATCCAACTACAGTAAAGAATATTCAAACGTACTTTATAGATTATATATTATATCCTCAGATGATCACATAAATGACTGGGTCTCTAACTAATGTATAAACATTGTTTATACTTGAATGTGGTGAATAGGAAGATATAAACAAACAATCTATATAATGTGCTAGTAGAATTGGAAGCAAATGCCATTTTTAATGTGTTTATGATGTCTGCGATTTGACATGACGCTTGTCATTACATGCAAATTATCTAGTTTTAATGGCAAATGTGTCATCTACATATCAAGCCACAAGGTGATGTCATAAACCAGAGACACTATGGACAATTGCAAACATAGTTACATCTTAATTCTTTTTTTTTTTAATACTCTACATTAAGAGTATAAATGATGTTTATGAGATGTAGTCCCTTTAAGTTCACATTTAAACCAGTAATTTTCTAAAGGAGGGAGAAATTTATGGTTGGTAAATGACTTAAATAATTTAGTTAAATAATTAAATTAAAATAAGGCAGTTTGTTGGATAAATACGGACGTTATTACATATTTTTTAACTACAGACTACTGATAAAACCTGAGCAAAACCCACCATATGTAGTCCCAGTGCTGACAGACCATGGCAAATAATGAGTGTGAAACAACCATTAGGTGCATTAAGAGTTCTATAACGCACTAATCTTGTTTGGACTGAACATCCCTTTAGCCAGCTCGATCTTCCAGCTTTGATTTCACTATCCCTTTTCATCTTGCTCGCTGTGATAAGGAAGCACTCAAGGGGATTTATCCTGCATGTTTAACCAGCAGTCTTTCCATAAATAAGATAAAATGTGCTGTAATTGAGAACTTCATGTAATTAGAATACAGTAAGCCGTCTACTCCAGATCTACAGGGACTGACTTTTCTCTGGGTTTACAGTCATGGTCCTTTAGTCTTTTGTTGTTAACTCATTTGTTACTACACTGTTTACATCATTTGTTATAGCCGATCTTTATTATAAAATGTACATTTTAAAGTCTAGCAGTCAATATCCAGGACATCACTCAATCAAGCATTCAAGCACTCAATCAAGCATTCCAGTCTTACATTACGTAGAGAAGGGCATACTGGGAAATATCAGAGACTCCCTGATTTGTTTTGTCTTGTAGGTGGGGGACACCATAACTGGTAGGTGCGATTTGGGTGTAATTGGGCATGAGCTAGCCAGAGATTGATAATGTTACTTCTAGATAACTGTAAAAATGGCAATACTTTCAGCCCTGGAATCTCTAGGATATTCCCAAGTGTAAAAGGGAAACACCAATGGTGTTATTTGTATAGCACTCTTGGGAAGAATTCATTGCTGAAAGGGAACAATTTATACTACAAATTTACAAATAAATGAAACTGTGGGAGGAATACTTCTTCTCTACTATCAATATGACTATCAATATTATAGCTGGGAACCAGCCACTAAAGGATAGTTGTGTGGGGTTAATAAACTTCATGCATTGTTTGTGCTACCAGACATAAAGCTGGCAGCATGTTATGTGTACAAAACATTATTAAGCTCACCTGCCACACCAAGGCAATTTAGTGAGATCCTAACCTCACAATGTGCTATCAAGGTGCATGCCTTTGCTTTGTGAGGCATTCATAATAGGTTGACAAGGACAACCTAGCAATTGATTCATTTATGTTTAATTGAAAGATTTCATAATGCAAAAAGGGAAATTTAGTGAAATAGAAATGCTGTAATCAAAAGACTACAAATCGAGTAGCTTATAGAGCCTTCTTTGTGCTGTAGAACTCTGTCCGGGACTGATATGTTGATTAGACTCTTGGGTCAGATCTTCCCTTATCTTGATTCAGCTAAAGTTTAAAGGACAACTAACAATGTTTCTAACCCTTGATTCCAAACAGGAAACAAAGGTTGAAAAAAATAATGTGCCCTTGTCCCAAGTAAACCTGATGTGTATCTTTGGAGACTGGCATAATACTCATGGTCACAACTTTAACCCGAGCTAACCACTCTAGGGGGCCCAGATGACCCCTGTGACTGCCCCTTTCAATGTCTCTAGTTATGGGTGTTACACACAACCAGTAGGGTTGCCACCTTTTCCTCAAAAAAATACCGGCCTTGGTACTGTCTCCATAGACTTAACATTGGCCTGATGCCAATTTTTTTACCGGCCTGCCGGTAAAATACCGGCCAGGTGGCAACCGTAACAACTAGCGGCACAATCCAGATGATCTATCACACTCTATCCCTGCACTCTGCCTGATCCAGCATGCAGGAAGTGACATCACAGCCCTTTCCTGCTTGCTGGGCCTGGCTAAGTTGGCCAGATCACAGAAGTGACTGGGTCTGAAACTCGGAGCTCTGATTTTATCATAGAAAATCAGATCTTCCTGAGTGGACCAACAAATGATACAAATATGGGAATAAACAAATGAATCAGCTCTGCATTTGTTACTTTATTCAATTATTACTACATACTACATACTCGTATGTTATAGTATGAGCGAGATTATGAGCGCTTTCTGAATGTCCATTGACTTGTCCTGTTCTTAAGCTGTGTGTTATTTGGGATGTTGATGTTTGTCCATGTATATGCACTGGCTTTTGCACTTTACTCTCTAACTCCCCCCAAATTTAAAAGGCAAATCTTATCTCTACACTGGTGAGTTTTCTTATTTAGTCCATGGTGTGCCTAATAGCGGGACAATCTTCATTTATTTTTATTCTAACTTAATGTTCCCAGTTCCATTTACCTCTCTGCTGAGTATAACCTTGTGTAATGCTAAATACATGTGTGCTCCTGGTTATCAGTGGAGATGCATTATTAATACATGTTTTCAGGTGGTGTAATAAGGAAGTGGTAAGGATAGGGGTTGGCTGTTCTAGTTACAATGTCTGATATATTGTTAAAGAGGTATAGTCTTGTAATTGGTTCAACCATTAATCATGGGACCATAACAACTCACAAGGTTGTCCAAGCTTCATGTAATGCAAATTATTTTGTGGGACAGTTATGTAATATCAGATAATGTATGTGCTAAAGACAAAGAGTCCACATTATTCATTTGAATAGAGACACAAATTTGAGCTGTGTTGGACTGTCTGCACTATAAAAAGATGAAACTACACAGTATGGGTCTCTATCGTGGAATGTAAACAAATTCTTTCTGATACTGAACAATGCATTCCATAATATGCCAGAATTAAAGAGAACTATAAAAGAAGACAAAAGACAGTCTGAGGTACAGCCTTTTCCTTAAAGGCTATTTATTCAATAGCTTATGGCTTAATAATAGTAGCAGAATTGCCTGCCCCACCTGTGGTGTGACAGGAGACAAAGCAGGCTATTCACTAAAACTGTACTGACAAGGGAACTCTGAGCGAACTGCAAAAATCAGGCATTAAATACTAAATAGATTCAACAGAGAGAGGTTGATTCCACTGTAATGGCCAATGACTGCTTTTTCTGAGAGGAGCATGAAAACTGCTGCAGAGGTATCCAGACCACCTGCTGTGTGCACACACTCACTACTGATGACTGATGTCATTGAATTTAGAGGCCATTGTGACATTCCGGAGCCCATCTCATGTGTGTTCTTTGAAATTACTGTTCTAAAAGCAGGTTGCACCAGAGACTCAATGGAAATTTGGTTGAATAGTCTTCTCTGGTATAGAGGTACAGCTACATCCCTCCAGCTGCTAATGAACTACATATCCAATCATCTCCCAGCCGTATATAAGTATTGCAGAGATTTATGGTAGTTTGTTTGTCCAGAAACAGCTGGAGGGTCACAGACAGATTGTGTATTCTGTATATAAGGTTCCTGTCACCCCAGGTGTTACACAGCATAAAGTAACAAAATCACAGAAGATGCTGGCTGATCGTATACTATATTAGCTCTGTACTTGCTTATCAGAGGCACAATCTGTGGCATAACGGAGAGGACAGGTGCAAAGGAAGAAGAACAGATGTTTACTCTGTAAGACATTAAAAGATCTATAATGCCTGGACCCCAGTGGTAATTGCAGAGAGAACTGTAGCGTGCTGACAACAAACCCAGACAACATGGTGTTTAGAAGAAAAATGGCATCATTAGAAGAGAAATGATTAAAAGCCAGACTACAAAGATACAAATTACCACAAAACAAACAGCTGAAATCAAAATAAGAACAAAATTCTGCATTCAAGATATGAAATAATTCCTTGAAGGGAGTAATAATACTGTGTTTATGAGAAGCACTAATAGTATGTAAGCCCTCCTAATGTCCTTATGACTTCAAAAATATACCAGAGGGCCAGTAATAATCCCAAACAAGCAGTAATTGAGGCTTTATAAGATGACAATGAAATGTCATATATGGACGGGTGCACTTACTGCTGGTGTAAAGGGCAAGCGACTATGCACCATGATTTTTACGTAACCATCTGCCTTAAAGGGGCCATGTGATCAATGCAGCCTAAGAGCCCAAATGAAAAAAGGACTAGAACTTTCTATATGGCATTTGTGATTTTTTTTTTTTTTTAAAGTTACACATGACTGATTTATTGAATTATTTAAGTTGTTTTAGCTTGAGTGATATAGAAAATTATTAATGTTTTTTGGTGGGTGGAGCCTGGTTGGTTTTGTGTATGGTTATTATTTGTTTTTTTGCTACCAGTCTGAATTATTGTTGTTCTATGCAGGAAGGCTTATGATAAATGTATACACCAAGGCTGGGATAAGCTAGTGATCAGTTTGCCTTCTTCATTTTAAAGAAAGCAGCCCTGAAGTATGAATTATTTTAGATGTGTCCATTACTTATATGGAATTATGGTCAACATAGACTGAGTGCCTTCTGCCCTGACTCGTATTTAAATGTAAATATGACTTTGAATGTGTTTAAAAAAACAAATTTTTTTATTACATCAGAATACATTTAAAGATTTTCCATATGTAACTGAAATAAGGAAACACTGATAAACATATGAAAAGGAAGTGTAACTTGCAATTTAATGACTTTTGTGGTTAGATGAGCCATTGGTGACGCATTGTCATGAGGGTAACTATGTCAGTCACTATTTGAAGATTGGGACTGTACCAGCAGAGGATCAAGGTGGGTGGAGTGATATGTGCAAACCACCAAAATGGGTGATAAACTGGAAACTAGATTCCCAGTAAATTCTCATAGCTGCTTTCCTAATAAAAAACATCAGAAAGAGTATCTTGAAGATAAAGTTGAATATTGGACTTGCCATCTCCTCAGAGACCCGTGTGGGGAAATGGGGGGGGGGGGGGGGGGTGGTACAAATACCATAACACTGTATTGGAAATGAAAAATGTATAACAAATGTATTAAATAAACTCACAGACACAATGTACACAAAGGGTTAACTTAGCGCAAAAAAAACCAAACAGTTACTGGTAAAGCTAATTACGGGTCTCGGCCACACTATTGGATGGTTTCACTGCTGTCTTGCATTATAAAGTTCTGGATGCTGAAGTGCTGATATGTCAAGGTGTAATCTCACTTTCTCCACTGCCAATCGCTCTAGGTAAAGTGCAGGTGAACTGGTCGCCAAGGACCAAGAAATGTGAAAAATAACAACTTAATCAATGCAAAAATGGTTAAAAACACTTTAAAGCAATTAAAACAATAAGGTGCTGCCCACACCCAACGCATTTCATCGAGAATAAATCTAGTAGAAGTACAGAGTATACAGAACAAAGGCAAGTTACGAATGTATAAACATAAGGCGACAAAAGGTGGGAGCCGCACTTACCGAGAACAGACAGCACTAAATGGCCTGCCTTTTGCACCCTTACAGAGAATCCATTAGCAGATCAGACTGGTCCCACCCATCATTGCAGTCTAGACCAGAAATGCATTGCAAGTCTCCTCTGCACGAGGAATACAGCAACCACAGAGGAATATTTCGACCTATCATAGGCCTTGCCAGTGGGGTATGGCTGTTATCCCTCAGTGCAGTGAGCAAGGGGCGACAGACATTTATTGGGGTATGCCCAGACATACAGGCAGGCTATTTCGGTGCTGTCTGTTCTTGGTGAGGGGCGGCTCTCACTTTTTGTCGCCGGTGTATAAACATAACACCAAAAACAATGATGTATTAATTTATATATGTGAATGGTATACAGCTCTCGGAATGTGCAATGGAATAAAAGGAAGTGACCTTAAATAAAATGCTCCTGTGTAACTATAAACTGAGTATTGTTCATGTATAAATATGTGACTATTTGGTACCATAACCTGTAAAATAGACACAAAGTATAATAGTGCAATATTGAGGTTTAGTCACTAAAACATGAGCTGACAAAAGAACTGTAAAAATCAGTCATTGATAACTGGAAGAAGAGAAGCTGGAGTATATCTCCACCTCCTCTATTATTGCCTGATATTTGTAGTTCACCACAACTCACTATTCAGTGAATAGACTGTCAGTCTTTATGTATAGACCTATCTAAAAAGAAGTGTTTAAGATTTTTTTTCCTGGAGCATCACTTGGAAGCAGGAAATACCATATTGGAATGGGGGAATTGCAACTCTGTTTTTGTATTCATTTTTTTACCGTATCCAGGATTTGGCCTCAAAAAATATACATTCTTATAAAAATATATATTATTATAGAATATAATATGGAGCAAGTGATAGCTGGTAGTTCTGTGTAATATTACATTTTATTTCATACTGATACAGGTCAGTTTATCTCATATTTGTTTGGCAGTGGAAAGCATCTTAGTTGCACAGGACAGCCTGCACATGCTGTGTCATTTCTTGTGGTAAAAGCCTTTAGTTTTCTGCACACTACGTTCCATTAGCTCACGGAAGCACACACAGCTGCCAGGCGACACAGCAGCCTGACTGACGAGGCCGGAAGTCTCTGAATTCTCCCTATTAGGCTTTTGCACAGCAGACTGTCATTGGCTGTGATCGGCTGATGATTCTGACAGTGGTGATCCCCTGCTAGCTGCGTCACTGGCTAATGTACAGAGAGAAAATAACCTGCAGGATTCAGAGAATTCAGCAGCAGAAACAAATATTAAATGGGATTTTTTTTTACAGCTAATATTATGTATTGAAACATAGCAGTGTTTTAAATATAAATCATTCACAATACACATTACCATGAGCAAACATTTTTCCAAGGTGCACAACATTTTCCCCCTCAACTATCTGTCCCTCTCCCTCACCAAAGATGTAGAATATTTGTTTCCCTCTCAATAGCCTGCCTTCTTTGGCTGGAGATGGAGGTCCCCAGGGGCCCTTATTCCTCTTCTACTACTTGCCTAATTGAGTCAGAAACCTAGGAAGTCATATGACATCCAGTACTTGTCAGTACTAGTATTGATGGGCTGTTTTAAAGGAAGTCTCCCTTACCAGCCCAGTATCATAATTAAATACAGGGAATCACAGCAGTGATGTTATGTGGATTTTATTGGTGGTTCTCCTCCCACCACCTCCTCAGAGAGCCCATGCATGTTACTATAGTAACTAAAATATTGGTCTCCGTAGACGTGTACTTTTTTACATTTTAATATTGTATTTTAAATAAATATTGGTGTCCTTTATATATCGAAGATTATATAAATATTTGGTATTTCTGTACTATATTGTCATGTTTATAAGATATTAAATATTTGTGTAGATATTTTGTATTTTGTCCTGTATGTATCGGAGTGCTCATTTCAATCCAGTCCACCATTTGTTCTTTTTTTCTTTGGGGGCTTTAGGGACAGCCTGTTGAAGTTTGTACTAGATTGTTTTTTGTCTTATGTGTTCACCTCTCTATTATCTTCTGGGGGCCACTCTTCTATTGAATGCCTTGCAAAATATTGAATATCACAAATTTATAAACCCTGTGCTGATCCTGTCCAAACGCATGCAAATATCCCATACACACCATTGTCTATCCTGAAAGTGTGCCTCATTAGAAGAACTGTCCAAGGCCAACAATCTGGCCTTCCAATTGTGTATTGTAAGCAGTGTTGACTTTCTTTATTTGTCTTCTTTGTTCAGACACAAATCTACAATTTTGTGTTTTTTTTGCCCAGGATTCTATAAAGAGTATAAGAAAACACAGAAATGTGACATGTTTTATTTTTTTTCTGGACCATACTTGGGCATTCATAATTATTATTGATGTTGTCCCTAGTACATTGCTTAATGTGTATTTTCCAAAAATCATGTTTTCTTGGTTCTAACACCATCAACATCTTTTTTACCCGATTTTTAAAAAACAAATGTTATCAGCTCTGGGAAAGGTGTGCATTTTAGAATCGATAGCATCTTATATTGAGCGGGTAAATTTGACCTCCAAATTTAACACAAAATGTTCGTCTTGGAAGCCGAGATTTTCATCTCTGAAGCAGAGATTTGACTTCCAGCACCAAAATGAAGGCCTTTCGGGAAGAAGGAATTTGCATGGGACAGTCGGCTTCCAAGGTCCTGTGGAAGACCTTTTTCTAAGATGCACCCCTGAAAAATGGATGTGTCTTTGAATGAAAGGCATCATAGACTCTAGTAAATACAGTATTTAATGTACCCTCCAAAAACAATCTGCAATGATGCAGTTTCCTCACTTTATTATTATTTCTTTGATATAATGAACATAAAAGGTATTTTAACCATTGAGGCAATACTTCAGATGCCACCTCCGTGTATTATGATGGTCTACTTCTATGAAATTATTAGTAATGTATTAAAGCGTTCTTTCTGACCTGAGTCCCATCATGTGCCAAATAAAAAAAAGGGACCAGTTTCGCCTTGCACCCAATTCCCGTCAATTCTAGTCAAGTAGATAAATCACTTTTCCTGTAACTCACTTGAACCTTCTCAAATTTCACTATAGTTTGTGTTTTTCTATCTTTCTCAGGAGGCCCGTGTTACTCCTGGAGGCACTGTTTCTAATTTGCTTAAATGCTTCACATAGTGCTCATTACTCTAAGGAAACCTATAAACTAAGTAGTGTTTGAGACTATATGTGTGTATGTGTGTGTATATATATATATGTGTGTGTATGTGTGTTTATATATATATATATATATATATATATATGTGTGTATATATATATGTGTGTGTGTGTGTGTGTGTATGTATGTATATATATGTATATATATATATTTTTATATATATATATATATATATATATATATATATATGTATGTATGTAAGAGAGCAAAGACAACCAATCTACACATAGTGCCAAATCATAAGCATATGTATAGTTGGAGAGGATTATTTGTGATGCCCACAAGGGGAGTTGGTACACAAATGTAAAAGCTTTCATATTCCTTGAAATAATGAAGCCACAGTTTATTATTCTTGATGGGTGGATGTCTGCTAGTGGGGCAAAAATGTAACCTACGTGGAACATTCTGTGGGATATAAGTTAGCCAGAGATGGTTCTTGACTCCTGAAGTCAGCAGTAAATGGAGATCTTCCACTTTATTCATGACCATATAGTAAGTGTCCATATGCAATCTCCAAAGACATACAAGTTGATGTGTTATCCCTGAAAGTAGCTACATAGAGCTCTGGTTTAAAAAAAAAGGAATGAATCTGAAAAGGAACCGTTCTTTTCTAGCTAGTACATGTGTGATTGAATCTCATTAGTGGGATGTTATGGGAATATTGTGTACTGTATTTACAGGTGTGTTAATACCAGTCGTTATTTGTAGAATATTGCACCTTTTAATGCCAACCTTCCAATGCCAAGGGGCCTGTGCATGCAATAACCATTTCCCTTCATTAATAATAAGCATCTTCATGATTATCATTTTGAAGGGCCATAAAATTAGTAAATGGGGAGTTGACCTTGCCAGGTATCCTAGTTAGTTAAGCTGAAAATAGGCAATTAAGGAACGGTCTCCTCAATAAAGAAGAACAATAGCTCCTGAGACATCGACAATAAAGAAAGAATTGCAGGCAATAGAGATGGGAATTTCAAATTTAGGCCAATGTAGATGAGTTGGAAAAATTCTCCAAGTAGAACCTTTTGGTCCATCCAGATCAATCCTTTCCATATGTGTTGATCCAGAAGATGGCAACAATCCCACTGACTGCTAATTTCATCTCAAAGGGACATTAAATCCTTCTTGACTCCGAGGACCTGGATCAGCATTACCCAAGCTGCACCACAGTATAGTACACTGTACAGGTAGAGGCAAAGCATAGCCTGGTGGTCACACATGGAATTTCAGGTATGGTGTGGTGTAATGGCTAAGCTGCCGAACTCTAAATCCGAGAACCACATATTTGAATCCTGCTAGGCACGGACAGATATGAGATTGTCTCATGAAGTGCTAACTCCCAACATGTGTCGGGACTTGGCTTTATACAATGGGTCATTGTGGTGGCAGTGCTATTTCCACGCGCTCCTCTTTTAAACATTGCACCCTATGGGCCATATTTATCAAGCCAAAACTAATGCTATTTCAGGAAAAAGGACAAAAATAGTAGTGATTACCATGGAAACCAATGGAATTGGTTTGCTCCAAATCTAGCACCTTTTTTTTTTTTTTTTAAATATTACCTTTTTTGCCTTGATAAATCTGGCCCTATGTTTGAAATACACTGTTTAAATATACATTAAAGTAAGATTAAATGCATTCTGTGGACTGGGATTATTTATTTCTAAATTGGGTTTACTTTAGTCAACTCTTTTTTCCTCAATGTTTTTTTTTTGAAGGGACAAATAAAGTGGTAAAACACATGCACATGTTTAATTAAGTGCCCCCCGCCTCCCCCCCCCCCCTCATGTGCATTCTCCAAATCAACATCACTGTCAGACCATTAGTAATTGGTCTAATAGAATGTTCCAAGGTGACCCAACTCTCTTTATGAAGCATGTCATTGGCGTGATTACATGGGAACTGCCACCAGACCTGAAGCTCTCACGGGGGAATTGTGGCTCAGGAGGAATTCAACTGAAACTAATCCTGACAGAGCCTTTCAACTGAGACTGTGCTTGAAAGAACAATTTGTCTTTTTCGGTGGGTAGCCCTTAAATTGTGTTGAGGAAGAAGAAGATTTTTTTTCCATCTCCTGAGGGATTTTACACCTGTAATAAAACCTTGACCAACTGAAGAGCCCTAATGATTCTAAACTGTGGTAGATTGTAGATTAAATGTTGCGTGTATTAACCCCTTAAAGGACGACTGTTGCCAAAAAGTTATGTTTAATTGACAGATTATGTAAGTATATTAAAAATAAATGTTTTAATGAAAGAATAGACAAAGTCCCTTATTGAGCCCTTTTTACTTGTATAATCATCAGGGGGTGGATACCTCTTGTGTCAGATCTTCCTTCATCTGACACAAGATTCTACACTATATATAGAACAATGAGGGCTTAGTAGGTTCTAAACAGGCTGTGGCATATTAATGGGCACAGAGTGGCATATTATTTGGCATATTGGCTTTGGCATATAAATGGGAAAACTTGTTGTGGACAATTCATGGACAAAGAGTGGCCTATTAATGGGCATACCCACTGTGGCATATTCATGGGCAAACAGTGACATATTAATGGGCATATGGACTGTGGCCTATTGATAGGCATACTGACTGGGCAAACTAACAGTGGCATGTTAATGGGCAAACTGTGACCTGGATAAAATGATTTTGGGAGGGTAGGGGGGCAAGAGGGAGATATAGGGACGAGCCCCATAATGTTTTTTCTGTAAGGGGCCCTAAAATTTCTCATGGTGACCCTGTCTGTGTCTTTGGTGCCTACAGGCCACTTCTGTTAGTCTTAGTCAGGCCTTTGTGCCTGGGACCACAATACCTAACTGGCACAAATAGCTCTATGTGGCCATGGCAAACTTGAACAATCAGTCTGTAGCCACCAGACAAGGTCGGGGAGGGGCAATCATGACAGGGTCCTGAGGGGATATGTTCAGCCTATAGTGGGAATTAGTGGGAGGAGTTGGGAGTTTATTAAAGCTAGGAACAGGAGGTTTGGGGGCCATTTTAGGAAAGTTTTTTCCCCTACCTGTTGTCCCACCCACCCTGTCCCACCCACCCTGCCTAATTTTTTCTGGTTAATGAGCCTTTATTTATTTACATGTCACAGCGTTGGCGGAAGCTTGCAGGGTATCCAGGAGAGTTAATGGAAGAATGGATTGGGGAGAGTCAATCGGGACTCTGGTGGGAGGTTCGAGGGGAAAGTGGTACCTCGAACCTCAGGTATTGGGGGCATTGCTATATGCCCAGAACATGGACTTATTCGGCAGCCACCTGGATACTCGTGCACGCTTGGTTGGTTTTTTCTGTATATGGAATGTTATGTTTAGTCATTGTATAATACGGATATATATGTGTGGATATATATATATAATGTAATGCAATGACTATTTAAATAAAGTGCTGTGATTTACACATTAACATAAAAGCCTGATTGATAGGGAGATGGACGAAGTTGCTCTCATTCTTGTAATGTAATATTTCCTTCCGCGTTATTATTGTTAATATGAATTGGAAATAAATATTTTCTATTTCTTCCTTCTGCCTACAGTGTTTTGTTTGTTATATTTCTTTGTAGATCCCGGGAGTCATGAAGTCATTCATACATTTTTATGCGAATATGTCATTTGGAGGAACTTCCCCATTTATTGATGACCGGGACTCATGGCCTCTTGTCTCTTTATTTAATCATTATTTACTGCTTCACTGTGCATTAACAAGGCCAATACATTTTGCGTGACATCAAAATAAGAGGATGAGGTGTGACTAATAAAAAAATTGCATTAAACAATGAGCAATACCTGTGAATATCACTGGCATCTCTCTTAAATTGAATGTACATGCAGTTGTAACTTAAGCAGGAACATTAATAACAATAATAATAATACAATTACACTGTGTTTTACCAAGATAGATTGAGATCTCTCTAATTTTCAAGCACCTCCTGGGGAGGAATTCACTGCCCCAGATCCATGCAATGCTTCTCATTTTAACAACCTTAAAACAAGGAAAAGGGATGAGTTGATGGAAATCAGACCTTCATCTCTGAGGCATGAACGGATTCTACAGATGGTGCATTGGCCCATTAGGTAGATGACTGAGGAGCCATTGTTCTTCTATTAAAGTCTCTATTTCCTTAGTGCATGTTACCCATTGCCTTCTTGGATTTCCCAGTATTAGACTCTTGGCTTGTTTCAGGATACTCTCTCTCATGTCCTAACGGTGGTATGTTTCCTTTAACTGTGAAACATTTGGCTATTTATTTTCTGGACTCCTTTGCCTTAGCAGTTCCCTGCCTATCGTTCCAGCCCAATCCTTACAGCACCTGACTCGATCACATGATAAAGATAACAGGTGACCACAAGACAAATACACACTTCAGGGCTGCTTAGCGTACAATGAAGACAGCGTAGGAGTAGACATGTTTCCTAAGCATCCCTGAATACAATGGTGATTTTCTGTTGTCATCTTTTGTATTTTATTACAGTGCATTAATAATAACCCGACCTGTTGTAAACCTCTGGAAAACAGGTTTCAGAATTTCAACAATAATGCGAAGAAAAACAATGGCCTGACATAGCACAAATGAATGAACTTTTAACAAGGGCTGTAGGCAAATCTCTTTAGAAGACATGCCTGTCTAGCTTATATCACTGGTCTAAGCACTGACACAGGTGATGACATCACTGCTTGACACACTGTTCTAAGCTGACGCCCACCTAGACACAATACAGCGAACATCTTGTTTCTTCAGGAATCTGGTCTGGCAGCTGTCTCTTGCAGAAAACACAGCAATAAAACTTCTGACATTTGAGTAATCTGTGGTGTGCACCATGTGTGACAGCTGCAAATACTACACATACTTCTCTGCTTTATAACTTCGTACGCTTTCGTTCCTTCATACAAAGCAAGCCCTACTGATTTTATACCAAAAGAGATAGAAAAACATTTTCTCTCTAATGGTCAATATAACGCAAGCAGATATCAGACCAAAATACTTTATGCAAGAAATTCCAAAACCGTAACAATAATCTGTTTGCTACAGGTTTAAATGTCACAAAGTAATTCCACCTGGATGATCTCATCATAGGGCGCCCATGGAGAAAGGGACTAGGTAACGTACTGTGCTGCAGTAGGGGAGGAATAATAAGTGATTTAATTTAAAAAGCTTCAGTTGTGGTTGCAACAGAAAAAAACACACACAAAAAACACACACTTTGTCTTGAACAAGAGGAACCCTAGTGTAGGATGTGTGCTTGTACTTAAAATTGAATTTTAAGGGTCTATTCACTAAAGAGAGAATTTCAAGGAATTAAGACAGGAATTTCAAACTGAAGGCCAAAGGAGCTGAGCTGGAAAAATTCTCCCATTCATTTCTTCCATTCTGTTGACCCTGTTGCCATTATATCTTACAAATGTCGGTGAAGTGATGTGAAGTTAGGAAAGTGTGTGTACAAGGTAGGAAGAGCTATACGCCTGTCTCATTAGGGTTTGTAGGATTCTGACTCTGGGTCCCACAGTGGGATGTGGTACTAGATCTGGATACACGGACATGTCATCCATATATATGTAAAGAGTTTGAAATCTTTTTTCTCTTACCAGAAAACAAGTGATGGAGTGGTTAGACCTTATTGTGTCTAGGACAGGTACCAATGCGAGGAAAAATAGGGGGAGAAAGAGGTCAACCTTGTCATGTTGTTTATGGAGATTAATTCCCCGGAAAATCCATTTATTTTCATTTGGGCTGCAGATTTTTGGTACAGCCAGGGCTGTTAGTCCCAGATGATGTAGTCATAAAGTTTCAATTTACTGTTTTGTATGGCTGCATGTATAAATTTGGGAGAGTATTACAAGTGTTTTCCCACAGTTCTTGTATATAATTTAAGATAGTCGAATAGCACACTAAGACAGAACAGAACTGAATATACATAGTACAGGGCTAAGGAGACACTGGAGCAGGACAGAAACAGACAGAAGCAGGGCAGTGCAGAAACGAAATGACAGCTAAACAATACAAGGCACAGTATACAGCCTGGGTGAGCCTGCACATGGGGTGGTCCATGACACAGCTGGAATGCTGGCAAATCATCAAGGGAAATGTAGTCCACAACAGCTGGAGTGCCAAAGATTGCCCACCCCCGGTGTAGGTGAATATCCTACAAAAGCTAGCTTCTGATCTCCTATATGTTGTATACATGCATTCACCAGGGTCTCTGGCAAGATCTGTGAAGCTTTAATAATCATTCAATGATCACCATGTCGATTAAATGTCAATCTAAGGCAATGCAGCTGCTTACCCCATCCTATCAGTGTGTGTTGGATTATGTTAAAAAGCATTACAATGGGATTATTAATAACATTTTACTCCAAATTCTGACCTTTGTTTGCTCAAACACTGAAAATGAAAACTGACATAATCATCAGTATAAAAGTAATCACTGCAGAGTGCACCTTATTCATTCTATACGTGTCAGTATCTCACTTTATCATCATTTCAAAACAAACCCACTGCTGTCACATTTTCTCATGTGCGTGTACGTTTGTCAAAATAGAACAGAAAGCTCCTTTATATACATATTTTTCTTTGTTATATGTGGGTGAGATAGAAATGTCTTGAGTAAGTCATGGAAATGCATGGTATTGTTTGGGGTTTCGGTTGGTTTTTATGAGCTCTGCATGGCATTGTAGTGGATACAATGGTTTTGTATTGTGAATTCACAAAGGCTCCCATTGCTCTGGGTTACCGTACCTCCGCAGGAATGCCAGAGTGGTGCTGAAATCTGGATTTATCTTGCATCTGTTTTCTTACACGGACCTTCTGGAACACAAAGTGTGCTTAATCTATATTTTAGTAAAATGGACATATCGTTGACCCCCAAATCATATAAGAAGATAATAGAAGTGATCCAAATCGGACACCAGGGGGCAGAGATTGGGAGGTTGAGTGTCAGCACTTTTTCTAAGTTTGGAAGGTCAGCATGTCAGTGCTAATGCTGCACATGCGTGATAAGCATTCTCCAATGTGATTGTGGTCCTGA
The DNA here is from genome assembly GCA_036172795.1 of Pelodytes ibericus. Taxonomy (NCBI): domain Eukaryota; kingdom Metazoa; phylum Chordata; class Amphibia; order Anura; family Pelodytidae; genus Pelodytes; species Pelodytes ibericus. Next base: position 54,474,075 of record CM069867.1, read on the forward strand.
ATCCCACTGTCCTACCAAACTCTACCTCTGTCCTGTAGCACGGGATATATTCCCCCCCCCCCCCCCCCCCCACTCTTCTATTCTGATTTCAAACTGAATCCAGATGCTCTGCTGTTCCACTACCATTAAGTTCACTGCTTTAGCTGTGTTTTATTTAAAAAAAAATTGTGTGCTTAAATGGAATAAACATTTTTTTTAGCATGGCACAAAAGCAACATTCACATCCCCTGTTCATGAGAAAGCTGAGTTGTGGGGAGTGCTTCCCAGGTTTCTGTAGTTGGCCTTGCATATGTTAAGTTATTACCACTTAGAACCGTGGGTAGTCGAACAAAATGTGTTCTGTTGGTTTCTATGGCAGCACATATTCACCAAGAACACTCTAGCAAGGGAGATTGAAGCAGTCATTGATTGACTCTATAGTGTGTGACTGTGGGACCTCGCAAAGAGCCATGAAGTCTACATGTTCAGTACAATGCAGGTTTGATGGCTGAACATATTCAAAAGCTGCATGATGTCACATTGGCAATAAAAAGGCCAAGTGGTAAATTGATTAATATTCCAATGTTGCATTCTAACTTTGTGCTGAGGACTATGTGGGGGATGGCCACCCAACGAGGGTTCTCTATAACCAAAGAATTACCTTTTTCTAGGAGGGGAATTATCCTTCCTGTCCAAGGCCTGAAAACATTGGCATTTTTAATAGTGTATGTGATATAAAGAATGAGGGGGTAAAAACAATCTACATCACTATAGACCATATTTCTGCAAAATTCTCTAAATGGAGCAACATTATTTCTAAAGCTCTACATATGCTCCTGGCTTTTAAAAGCTGCAACAGGTTGTTCAGAGATGCCATTTTACATCACAGGTAATATCCTGTATGGAAAAATGACCACGGACCACTGACTGTGATGTTACAAATCTACTAATGAATTCAAATTAAATTAAATTATTCTTTCAACATTCCCAACTGTTACCAGCTTCTCATGTGTATGTCTCTTAGTCATTAGCAGGGTTGGTCCTTGTACATAAAAAACACCTAAATAGTATTATTAACCACAGAACAGAAGATCTAGACGACCCAACATTATTTGCTAAGGGGGCCTGATTCATAAAGCAAATGTTTTTTTTCCTTGGTTCTGCTCCAGGGATAAAGAGGCATATACTGTAAAGGGCATATATAGAGTTTCTCTTCCAGCACCCATCACTGAGTCTCGATTGACTCCCCCCATTCCCGTTCCTCCATTAACCCTCCTGGATACTCGGCAAGCTTCCGTCAATGCTGTGACATGAAGATAAAAAACACACAACCAGAAAAAGAGAGGGAGGGCGGGTGGGACAACAGGTAGGGGAAACTTTTATTCGAAAATCGCTGCCCAACTTCCTGTTCCCTAAATTTTATAACTTCCCAACTCCTCCCACTAACTCCCACTATAGGCTGGACATATCCCCTCAGCGCCCTGTCATGACCGCCCCTCCCCGGCCTTGTCTGGGAGCTACAGGCATGGGAAAAATTGGCACATGTCTTTTAAAGTGCTTGCCATTTTACTCCTATACTAAGTACAATGTAAAAATAGCTCAAGATATTTTTTTTTACGGGGTAGTGGCACTTTATAGTTCAATCTTCTAGCATAGGAATACTATATATGATATTCTCTGAAATAGAACTTTTTCCAGTCGAATTACAAGTCCATAAAACAGATCCCTGCCTGAGAACCCAGGCTACTGTGAACGTTTAAATACAGTACATCATAAAACCCCTCTGCTGTATTATAGTTTGTATTACGTTTTACTAGTGCTCATTAGATTTCACATTAAAGCAGCAGTCGACGTGTATTGCATGCATAGTTTTAAACAAAAACAAACTGATTTGCGCCCATTCTTCCAAGGGTGTTACTTGGCATTTCTAACAGGAATACTATGTACTCGGCCCTGTATGTAAAATCCCTGGCTCCGCCTCTTTCAGTGATGCTGGCATTTAATTGGCCACCAGCCTTCCGTGGTGTAGGCTTGGGCTAGGCTAGGGTATAGCTTGCTTTGGTTTGGTGACGCACACAGTTATCCGAGAATGCTTTGGAAGTGTGCTCTTGTGTGTTTCTATTTGCTTGTGGCTGTTCATACACTGAGCACATAATGTAACAGTAGATTGTGAAGTAGCACTCAATTCAATTTAAATAGGGTACAATGTAGCAGCCTCCACTGAGAAATGTAATCGCTCATATTGTAGGTAAACCCATAGAAATAAAATATACCTTAACATTGTTTATACTGTAGAGAATAAAAAAAAATGATAGGAGAATTTTTTTTTAAAAATATGTCTGTGGTTTGTATGCAAATGAACTGCTTTTTCAATGGGAAATGTGTTAAGCCACAAGGTGATGTCATAAGCTGGAGACTCCACGGACACAATTAAAACACATTTGACTCCTAATTTAGGTTTTTTCTTGCGGTTTTACTAACACTATGTATAAATCATTTTCATTTTTAAGCTATGCATTCACAGTAAAAACAACACTATGAGTAAAGCGATCCATCAGTAGGTGAGGTCGTAGCTCTACTTGCAAGCTTACAGTCTATAATATATAAGGACGAGGAGCCTGGAAACTATTATGTTGGACTAAAAATAAAAAGGGGATTTGAAAACTTTTGCAATTTTTTGTTTCCAACTGGACTGTGTATTTGCGTGCTTTTATCCGTTCTCTGGTCAGCTCACCTTTAATAAATAGCTCCCAGTGTAGAAAGTATCAATTTACCTGCAAATACTTAATATAAGTGAATAGAGATACAAAAGTAACTTGTTACATCAACCACTGGGTTCAGTCCTAACAAACAGAGAGTCCACATCAAGGTCTTTTCTAGCCATGCAAATATGGGGAATCTAAGTCCAATCAGCCTATTCCAAATGCAAACTTAATAGTTGAAGGGACTCCTGTGTTTACAGATCACTGCAGGACTTGTGGAAGTTATATTAGAGACATCATATACTAACACATACATTTTGGAAGTCTAGGGAGGGGGTGATCCACCCTGGGGCAGATAATGTCAGAAATATCATAATATGAACAATGTATTTATAAATAGCTCATGGTGTCATCTAGAAATGGTGACACTACCTTAAAACATAATTGTCCCTTTGAAATGTTAACCAATTAGCAGGTTAATATTATTTCAAATGTTCCTTTTTGCTAAACGTTGCTCCTATATCCTCTGGATTGTACAATGTCACTGGCTGAAGTTATTCATACTTTTAGTAACATTCTTTTCTCTGTGCTGTTTGTCATTGTGTAACATTGTAAGATACTGCGGAACAAATTACTCTAAGAATGACATGCAAATAATAAAATAATCTTCTCCTCCTGGAGCCAGATGGATTAGACTGTTGCTCATAAACTTGTGTGTCTTTAAAAAATGCTGTAAAGGGCGTTTGCAATAAAGACATACAACTGTTGATGTTGTTTTTATCTGTCTATCTCTATATATAACATGCAGTGGTTTCTGTTTTAGACCTAAAGATAGGTTGGAACCTGGCCTTGATGCCAATGGTAAGTCTATGGAGGCACCAGCAAGGCCAGTATTTTTGGTGTAGAAAAGGTGGCAACCCTACCTAAAGAGAGTGAATAGCAGTTTCATCAAAAATAGACGCCATGGGGGTTATTCACCAAAAGGATAGTTGAGGTGAGATGAACATTTCATCTCATCAATTTAGCTATACATTGTACAGGGTCAAACCTGACAAGTTTCCCATAGTTGGGGGATATTTAACACGTTTGTCTCTGCACAATTTGTAGCTAAACTGGTGAGATAACATGTTCATCTGATGTGGGAAATAGCTGGCGGTCCCTCATGTTTGGATGGTGCTCATGCCATATGATTCTAAGTAAATTGATATTTCACAAAATACTATAGTTCTGCTTTCTCACTCCTGTGTCATAATGCCAATAACCGCAGGCCTAAGTTACAACGTGTGTCTCCTACTCAGTATGCTTTTTTCCATCAACTCCTTTATTTTTTTCCCCCAACAACCTCTTCCTTATTTTCAACCCTGATTTCTTTCTCTACCTTATTCGTTCCCTCCAAAAAAACATATTGGATTCAACCTCTTTCCCAGCCGTTGATGACCATAAGGCAAATATTTCATCCTTTTTTTTTCAAGCATGTGTCAATTGGAAAATCCTTTAAAACAGATTTAAGAAAGATTATAAAGCCGGCAAAAAAAGTGTAAATTTGTTTATAATTGAGTATAAACAATTTACTCTTTTGAAATGTCATCCAGTGAATAAACACAACAGTAATCTGCTGTAATCTCCGTATTCATCTCTACAAGGAGTGCAGGTTTTAGGATTAATTACACCATTATGCTATGCGGAATAAGAATTAATCTGAAATGTTACGGACTCTGATTTGATGTGTGGAATTTGTCCATTCGGCAATTCACCTTCATTTTGTCTTGATTTCAACTCAATTTCACCTTAAATTGTATATGTAATGCTATTAGCAATGCATTACAATAGATCAGGGCTGGATTAAGACATTGTAGGCCCCTGGGCTAGAGGTATTGTGAGGCCCCCAGTAAATATAAGATGACCTTACATGAAAAAAAGTTGTACTAATAATTAATAATTCACATGTAAACTGTTTTTTTCCATATTAAATAAAACCTATGATTGAGAAAATGCATTTATGTTTTGATTTCCTTTTATTTGACAATCTGCCCCTCAAACTGGCCAATCTGCCCCATAGACTTGACAATGCATCCCCAAACTTGCCACTCTGCCCCTCCGATCTGTCACTGCCACTTTTTGCCCATTAATATGCCACTGTTAGTTTGCTCATTAATATGCCACTATTTCCCCATTATTATGCCACAGCCAATTTGCTTATTAGTATACCACTAATATGCCCCAATTAATATGGCAATAATATGCCACTATTAGTCTGCCAAAAAATTATTCCCCCCTCCCCTCCCCCCCGCGCCCAATACTCACCTTCCTGCTGCTCTGTCTCTAGTTGGCTCCTGCGATCCCCACCACTCTTATTGCTGGCAGGTCGACTTGTCTGTGTGCCTGGGCAGAGCACAGACTCCATGCTGCCTGCTTGCTGACAGGGAGCTGGCTAGGGGAGATCTTCTGATCTCCCCAGCCAGTTGCTCTGCGGCAAGCTTTTTGTTTTTCTTTCATCAACCGGATTAAGGCATGGGCCTCAAGTTGAAGACCTCGAGGCCCCTATTTTGCTGAGGCCCCTGGGCTGCAGCCCCTAAAGCCCATGCCTTAATCCAGCCCTGCAATACATACAAAAACAAAAGCCGAAAATGAGGCAAAATTGAGGTGAATTGCCAAATGGACGAATGAACTTGAAATCTCAGGTTGGTCCAACCTCTTTTAACTAGCCATGTGACCAGGATAGAGCTGACAACTGTTGTTCCAGGGGGCAAATCAATGTAGTTGCCCTTGATGGCACATCAGCCCACCCATTATTGTCAGAGATAGACGCAAATAAACATGTAGGACAGATTTGCGGACAGATAACATACAGAGAACGATAGGCATATGACAAATCCTAGCTATATGATAAGGCCAGGGCTAATGAAAACACTCAGATTGTTTTTGTCAAAAATCGAGTGAATTAGGTGGACTGAATAACTCTTTTCTGCCAACTACAATACTAAGTTTCTAAGAAAATTGATTACGAATTGGGGTATTTAGAAGTGAAAAGTAATGCAATTGCACTCCTGGCCCCCTTGGCAGCCCTCCCCTGAATGTAACCCATCCCCCCAAACATAAAAACCCAAGCAGATAACTGTAACATAGATTGCTCACCTCTGATTATGTCATGAGCTGGCCATTTAACCTGCCACCTGTACCTTTCCTGCATTATACTTCATGCCTGCTTGAATGGCCATGATAAACATCGTAATGTTGCCCTGCAACCACATGGTACACATGGTATCAATGCTTCCATTACCAGGAATGCGTGGGATAGACACAAGGCTATCCTAGATATAAGATAGGGAATTGGGGACTAATAAAAGTATTCTATGTTACTATAGAGCCCCCTATCAGGTGAATAGCCACAAAGTCGAAACTTAAGGAAATACAGTCAGGTCGATAAATATTGGGACATCGACACAATTCTAATCTTTTTGGCTCTGTACACTAACACAATGGGGTTGAAAAGAAACAAACAAGATGTGCTTTAACTGCAGACTTTCAGCTTTAATTTGAGGGTATTTACATCCAAATCAGGTGAACCGTGTAGGAATTACAACAGTTTGTATATGTGCCTCCCACTTTTTAAGGGACCAAAAGTAATGAGACAGATTAACAGTCATAAATCAAACTTTCACTTTTTAATACTTGGTTGCATATCCTTTGCAGTCAATTACCTGAAGTCTGGAACGCATAGACATCACCAGACGCTGGGTTTCATCCCTGGTGATGCTCTGCCAGGCCTCTACTGCAACTGTCTTTAGTTCCTGCTTGTTCTTGGGGAATTTTCCCTTCAGTTTTGTCTTCATCAAGTGAAATGCATGCTCAATCGGATTCAGGTCAGGTGATTGACTTGGCCATTGCATAACATTCCACTTCTTTCCTTAAAAAAGATAATATTGCCCGAAACACTTCAGAATTCATCCTGCTGCTTTTGTCAGCAGTCACATCATCAGTAAATAAAAGAGAACCAGTTCCATTGGCAGCCATACATGCCCACGCCATGACCAGGGCCGGTGCAAGGATTTTCGTCTACACAGGCGAAGCTGCATTTTGGTGCCCCCCTGATCTGATCCGCCACGCCTCCCACACCATTAAGCCTCCTTAAATTATATATATATATATATATATATATATATATATATATATATATATATATATATATATATATGAATAATGTATAGTGTAGAAAATAAATACATCTAAATATTCAACTCGCATGCTCTAAATGTGTCACACATTGAAACCCTTAAACACAAAGACACCCTTGCAGTCACACACAGAGACACCCTCACCACTTACACATTATTTTGCCACTAAATATGCCAGTATTTAGCCCAGGGGTCCTCAAACTTTTTAAACAGGGGGCCAGTTCACTGTCCCTCAGACTGTTGGAGGGCTGGACTATAGTAAAAACAAAAACTATGAACAAATTCCTATGCACACTGCATATATCTTATTTTGCAGTGAAGAAACAAAACGGGAACAAATACAATATTTAAAATGAAGTAAAGTTAAATCAACAAACTTACCAGTATTTCAATGGGAATATTATGCCAGTCAGATGCCCAGGAACATTATGCCAGTCAGAGCCTAGTAATATTATGCCAGTCAGATGCCCAGGAACATTATGCCAGTCAGAGCCCAGTAATATTATGCCAGTCAGAGCCCAGGAATATTATGCCATTCAGATGCCTAGGAATATTATGCCAGTCAGATGCCCAGGAATATTATGCCATTCAGATGCCCAGGAATATTATGCCAGTCAGATGCCCAGGAATATGCCATTCAGATGCCCAGGAATATTATGCCATTCAGATGCCCAGGAATATTATGCCATTCAGATGCCCATGAACATTATGCCAGTCAGAGCCCTGTAATATTATGCCAGTCAGAGCCCAGGAATAGTGTGCCAGTCAGATGCCCAGGAAAATGATGCCATTCAGATGCCCAGGAATATTATGCCAGTCAGATGCCCAGTAATATTATGCCATTCAGATGCCCAGGAATAATATGCCAGGAATAGTGTGCCAGTCAAATGCCCAGGAATATTATGCCAATCAGAGCCCAGGAATATTATGCCAGTCAGATGCCCAGGAATATTATGCCAGTCAGAGCCCAGGAATATTGTGCCATTCAGATGCCCAGGAATATTGTGCCAGTCAGATTCCCAGCAATATTATGCCAGTCATAGCCCAGGAATATTATGCCAGTCAGATGCCATGGAATATTATGCTAATCAGAGCCCAGGAATATTATGCCAGTCAGAGCCCAGGAATAGTGTGCCGGTCAGATGCCCAGGAATATTATGCCATTCATATGCCCAGGAATATTATGCCAGTCAGATGCCCAGGAATATTAAGCCAGTCAGAGCCCAAGAATATTATGCCAGTCAGATGCCCAGGAAAATTATGCCATTCAGATGCACAGTAATATTATGCCAGTCAGAGCCCAGTAATATTATGCCAGTCAGATGCCCAGTAATATTATGCCAGTCAGATGCCCAGTAATATTATGCCAGTCAGAGCCCAGGAATAGTGTGCCAGTCAGATTCCCAGCAATATTATGCCATTCAGATGCCCAGGAATATTATGCCAGTCAGATACCCAGGAATATTGTGCCAGTCAGATACCCAGGAATATTGTGCCAGTCAGATGCTCGTTATACCTCCCTCCTCCCCCCTTCCCCAGACCCCAGTACTTACCTCCATGCTGCTGTTCAGGTCCGTGGCTGAGAGAGAAGCGCTGTGCGCTCCCCTCAGGCCGTGCGCATTCAATAAAGTGTGTTGAAAAAAAAAGTTTCAACACACTTTATTGAATGCGCACGGCCTGAGGGGAGCGCACAGCGCTTCCCTCTCAGCCACGGACATGAACAGCGGCATGGAGGTAAGTAAACGGGCCTGGGGGAGCGGGCGATTTTCCCGCCCCCCCATTGGGGCGCCCTAAGGCAGCCGCCTGTGCTGCCTTACGGTAGCGCCGGCCCTGGCCATGACACTACCACCACCATGCTTCACTGATGAGGTGGTATGCTTTGGATCATGAGCAGTTCCTTTCCTTCTCCATGCTCTTCTCTTCCCATCACTCTGGTACAAGTTGATCTTGGTCTCATCTGTCCATAGGATGTTGTTCCAGAACTGTGAAGGCTTTTTTAGATGTTGTTTGGCAAATTCTAATCTGGCCTTCCTGTTTTTGAGGCTCACCAATGGTTTACATCTTGTGGTGAACCCTCTGTATTCACTCTGGTGAAGTCTTCTCTTGATTGTTGACTTTGACACACATACACCTACCTCCTGGAGAGTGTTCTTGATCTGGCTCAACTGTTGTGAAGGTTGTTTTCTTCACCAGGGAAATAATTCTTCGGTCATCCACCACAGTTGTTTTCTGTGGTCTTCCGGGTCTTTTGGTGTTGCTGAGCTCACCGGTGCGTTCTTTCTTTTTAAGGATGTTCCAAACAGTTGATTTTGCCACACCTAATGTTTTTGCTATCTCTCTGATGGGTTTGTTTTGTTTTTTCGGCCTAATGATGGCTTGCTTTACTGATAGTGACAGCTCTTTGGATATCATATTGAGAGTTGACAGCAACAGATTCCAAATGCAAATAGCACACTTGAAATTAACTCTGGACCTTTTATCTGCTCCTTGTAAATGGGATAATGAGGGAATAACACACACCTGGCCATGGAACAGCTGAGCAGCCAATTGTCCCATTACTTTTGGTCCCTCGAAAAGTGGGAGGCACATATACAAACTGTTGTAATTCCTACACGGTTCACCTGATTTGGATGTAAATACCCTCAAATTAAAGCTGAAAGTCTGCAGTTAAAGCGCATCTTGTTCATTTAATTTCAAATCCATTGTGGTGGTGTATAGAGCCAAAAATATTAGAATTGTGTCGATGTCCCAATATTTATGGACCTGACTGTATAATAATAATGTACTTCTAGAGGTAGGGATTTTAAAAATGATGTGAATGCTTTTTAGCTGGGATTTGGTCTCAAGCCTCTACCATACATATTGGAAAAGCCTTTTACATGTCAGTAAGTCTGTATATTTCTCTACACGGGGGTATATTTGTAAAAACGCTTAGTGTCTATTAAGTATTTATCTGCATATTCTATAAATAGCGTGTGATATACCTATATATAGTTGACTCTTGGATGGCTTGGTCTCATTAAGCTCATTCACAGAGTCACCACTGGGGCTTGCTTGGTGTTTCCATGCCTGGTGATCTATAGTGGAGTACATATTAAATTCTTAGTGCATATGCTGTACTGATGATGGGCAGCAAGGTGTGTCCCTAGATAAATCTGTAGCAAGACTTGTGTTGTGTCTCTGCTGAGCATTGCACTGTGCCTGGATTTCTGTGTAACACTGAATAAGCAGCTCTTGTTTCCCAGAAATAAATTGCTCTCAGCAACAGGGAAACTTGAGCTTCTGTTACTGTGGCGTGAACAAAGATAGAGAAGGAGGAGGTCTGCGGAGGAACACTGGAAGAAGGTACAGGCATTCCGCGCTCCCAAATACAAAGCAAATAAAAAGAGAGAGGACTTTTTACTCCAAGCCAAGACACACATGAGGACAAAGTCTCCCATTCCTTGGCTTCTCTGCACCATCCTGCCTTATAAAGAGCTGTTGCTGTTCAAGGATCATTTCCCTGGTCCTTTTCATCTACCAAAATAAGAAAGTTTATCAGCAGGAGGATAAATATGGGATTACTGGACCTGAGCAGATGATGGAGACCAACAGAAAGAGAATGGATTGCAGATGATTCCTAATTTAGATACTGAACAAGGTAAAAAAATCCATACACATTAAAACATAAATGAATAATGCATCCAGTAGCTCCTATTTATAGGAATATGATGGGCTTTAAAAATTCTTAACCCCTTTACAGCCATAGACCTCTGCTTTTACAGAACTTGTAGAAATGTAGTCATTTTTTAAATTTAGGCGAAAGCCTGACAAGTGTGTGTGTTCATGTGTGCGAATTTTATATATATATATATATATATAATTATTATTTTTTTATATTGGCATATATAGCATAATATAATAGCATATATAATATGATATGTATAAAATATATAATTTTATTTCTCATGTGTCTAGTAATTAAGCTTAGACAATGAATTGCTATTAGTTAAGAAAAATAATCCCAGGTGGCAGCTGTCACTCCGAAAACCTTTCATTAATTAGCATTAATTGTGAGCTGTGGAAAGAAGCAGTTTCTATGTGTTTGTTGAATTGATGCTATATTTAGTAACTTGAACCTGCTGGCCTTTTAAATAAAGCTAGCCTGCAATATATTGTCACAAATGGAGACATCTCTATTTACAATCCGAAGACATTGGTCCAAAGCTTTTCCCCCACTGAATACATTCTACCTGAAAAATGCTATCAGCACCGCCAGTAAAACATTGTATTATTACACTGGACCTGCTTGAATGTTGAAAGCCCCATCAGGGGTGAATATCGGACACTGAATGGCACATTTAAGATTCCATAGGGGATCCACCCACAGTGTGTGTGGAATCATTTTCATCTCCTATATATTCTTGTCTTCCGTATAATCCATTCAGCTGTGTGCCAGGCCTGCCTGCATGTGCTGGCTTTCATGCTACCGAGTGATGGGCTTTGAATACCCTTGTTTAATCACATGTGAAAGATGAGAATGCTTCAATGATCCCTAAGCACGTTGAATTTAAAAAGACAGACAGCTGTCTGTCCCTTTAAATTCCTCCTTCCTCCAGCGTCAGGACCGGTTTCATTATGTGTGACTCTGGAGAATGCAGCATATGGGTATTTATTGATTGAAAATGCTATAGAACACTAGTGCCTCTTTCGTTCATACTATATTTATCTGCTGGTTTTTACAGTCACATATGTCTTGTATACAATTTCATTATTGAATTTTAACATAGTGGATATGATTCTAAATGACCTCATATTATATGCTGCACATTGTTTGCAATGCTGTATATCCGGAATTTTTCGACATTCATTTTTTTCAGCGATTGTCCCAAAGCCTTGGAACTAATTTTCTGTGGTGTGCATCTTATATTTACTTGCTCTGCTGATGAGATGCTGATTGCAAGCCATGGGGAGTTATTGAGGATTGCACGTGTATTGTGTGTGTCTGTTCTTCCCCCCCTGAATTTGTTTCCATAGTAACGCAGAACTCAAAATTGTTGATCATGTTGCGTACAGCAAAGGAGATCCAGTACGATGTCTCCTCTTTAAGTGTGTATGGTACTATAGCATGTGCATTATATCACTGAGGAGGTCTATACAATTAATATTTCGATCATTTTGTTCATTATCTTCATTTTTTTCAAGGTCTCTACCTTCTAAAAAGATACTCCGCTAATATTAACTTTCCATTTGTAGACTATTTTGATATAATGTATGTGCAATTGTGGGCGTAGATAGTATACACCCTCTCCCGTCGTTCCCGTCTTTCTCCTTATGGCTTTCTAGTATTTCTAGTATGGATATCATACTCTGGCAGTCTCAATTTATTGGTGTACATTGGCTAAAGTGGAGTCCTAGTTTATGTAATCTTTCATGGTGAACCTTAAAAAAGTTTGCCCATTTTGGGCCAAGTGCAAAGCTCTGTTGGACCTTTGCTGTCGATGCAGAGATTAGGTTCCAAACTTTGACACAGTGTCCGTGGCAATGTCCGGGAAGGTCCATAAAAAAAAAAAAACCATGGCTTGATAAAGATCCATCAGGGTTAGAAACGTTGCCACTTGGGTGATAATAAACCACACTTAACGGAGGCCTGTGTGATCAGTCGTGTTTTCTGGAGTTATTATATAGGACACCGTGGAGTCCTACACCCGGCACAGTTTGAAGGCCGATAGCCCTCATGTGCTTTCATGTGAAGGTCCATAGAGCATCATTACATTGTCCGTCATGAACAATGCTGGTGTCTACTCCTGGTCATCAGTGACTTGGGAATTAGATAACCTCTTAATTAGATATTTCTGTTTTATGGTTTTTTGACTTGCGAGTCTGTTACTAGAACAAAAAAAAGTATATTGAATATACACACACACACACTTTCCCTAACTACACACACCTCCCAGGTTGGGAATCACCGCTTTAGTGCATGAGTATGGGAAGTGTATAATGTCTTATGTGTAATTTCTAGTTGTGTGATTGGCTGTATTTAGTGTGAGGCAGACAAGGCAAGGACCTAGGGTGGCACTTGCCTTGTCTGCTTGGGGAAAGGATAAAAACGCCTCCCCTTTTAAAAACAATTGTTTTCCGGCAAAGACGCTGGCTGGGAAGATCAAAAGATCTCCCCTCACCAACACTCTCCCTATGAGCAGGCAGCATGGTGTCTGCTGTGTGCTGCCCAGGCGCACAGACATAATCACATGCTGCCTGTAGCGCTCCCCGCGCCCTGGATAAAAGAGAAAATTGCAGGGAATTGAGATGGTAATTTCAAAGTTAAGGCCAAAGAAGCTGAGTTGAAAAAATTCTAACATTCAGCTGCACTGGGGAATATTATAGCATTCGAATGTAAAACACCTGTCCTTAGTTAACTAGTGCCATTGCGCTTGAATCCATGTCTAAAGGAAGATGGTTATGAACAGGCAGTATATGAATGTACACACATGCGTTTGGAGTAAGAAATATGCTAACACTGCAATTTATGGCCTTTTGGGATAATTATAAGCAGAGACTCTTTAAACCGATCACATCAGCTAGCGAGTTAGTGATGGAAGTGTTTTTTTTATGTGATGTTAAATCCAGTTATTCCTACACACAATTCCATTAGTCAGCAACTATTGTGAAAAACGGTCACATACATTAGAACTAGCTGTGTACTGTCAACTTCAAATATATATTTGAAAATATAGGGCATTAAATACTGAAAATTATTGTTGTATTTTCCAGAAAAGATTGTGAATACTTAGAGCAGCCTTTGGCAAAGGGGAGGTTGAAAAATGTACAAGTTTAAGAATGCCTTGGATCAATTATTCTTGGTCTTGAGCAAGTATGAAGTCAAGAGCAAATGTTGTGCATGCCACGTTGAGAATGGGCAGACTGGATCAGTGTAGGACAGGCAAGGAGGAGAAGCAGGGCAGCTAATGCTACCCCCCCCCTCCCCCCAGACAACTATCATTTGTGGGACTGCTAAGACTGGGATCAAAGCACAGAGGTCAGATAGATTCCATACTTGGCCTTCAACGCAGAACTTGTACTCAGCAAATGTGCGGGAAGGGAGACCCTTTCTGTTGTCACCACAACAGCCTTTATCTCCCCTCTACATATATGGAGCTGAGGCAGAAGAGGAGTGATAAAAGACCAGTAAATACTCAATCTTTCTATCCAGTTATCTTGTCTATCAGTTTCTGTACCTTATCTACCAGCAGATCTGATATGTCTATGTCTGCCATTGATAATAAAATGTGGACTGGTGAAGTTGCACCATGAGCCATTAAATATGTTTTTGTCCACTTAGGCAAAAGTTGTCAGCCCTCAACTTAGGTTTAATGGTCCTTGTTGGTTTTAATATTTTGTCAAACTCTGTGTTTCCATGCAACAGGATAATACGCCTCCCAACTCTCATGCTTTTCTGGTTAGGTCGTGATTTTGGGAGGCAACCCCACTGTCCCGCCGAGATCTACCTTTGTCCACTTTCGGGACAGTGGAATTTAAGAGCCTATAGAATACATGGAAATCTCCGGTGTCTGGGACATGGTGCATGGGCTGTAGAGCTGCCAGTGTGAGGGACAACATTGATACGTGGCCTCCCAAGCTCCATCCTCAGAGTCCCTATTTACAAAGGACAAATGGTGGGCATGGTATGCAAAGCCTGTGTAAACGTCTTCAGGAGATGCTCTTCTATTTACTAGGATGTTTCTCATGATTGTTGACAGTATTAGTCTTGTGGGAAACATGATGTTCTTGCATGTTATGGCATAACACTGCCATGAGTAATCTGTCTCTAAATCTGGCACATTTATGCACATGAATACTTCTGTGACATCATGCTAATGACACGGTTATATATAAAAATCAAAGTAACATGAAATCATATGCAATTAAATGAATATATATACACAGAAGTCATGGTTGCTGATAATGGGCAGTTTCCATCTATATTCGTCATTGACAATATGTCTACACTGTATTTCTAATCCATTTGATGTTATTTTAAACTAAACTTTTTTCTTGTCTCATGTTTTTCACCATTGAGTCAATAATTAACTTAAGTGAGCTTATTTATTTTGGGGAGGGTGGACACTTACTTTATACTTTATTTAATTCATAGTGTCCCCAGCCCCTGCTAGGGACTCTTATGAATGTTACATCCGAATTTCATTGCTGAATCCCAATTGTGTCGGCAATGGAGTTTGGCAGATACCCGACTGCCGAATTGTGCGCATGGCCGATTCTGTCTTCTTCCACCACAGAATCTTGTGGAATGTAGTTCCCATTGATTCTGCTTTTGTTTAAAAGCTGAGAACGTACAAAGTTTGGGCATCAGACAGAATTGCGTTCCCAACACAGGCTGTGTCAGATGACACATTCAGCCCCTTGGTTCATTTGTGTCCGCAACAACTCGAGTCAAGGGGTCCGAAATGAAAATATTAGGGGCTGGGGACTTTATTAATCAAATAGATTTGTGTTGTTACCCCCCCCCCCCCCCCCAAAAAAAAAAAATCCCCCCATCAGTGTTAAAAAAAAAAAAAATACTTTTATAAAGACATTTCTAAGTGACCACATTTTTGAATGGTATTATGTATATCTACAGTGCCCTTCACTAATATTGGCACCCTTAGTACACATTTCCTCCAATGAGTCTGTCTGTGTCGCTTCCAATTTTCACACCTTTCTAATGGTAACTGAGTGTAAGTGCTACAGTGCTTTGATACACTATGTAGCGGCGTGCCTAACCTGACAGCCAGCCAGCTATGGTGTTACATCTCCCACCTCCTCTACATGGACAATCACCAGTTTTTGGTGTGCACCCATGATATTCTCGCTTGACCGGCACAGGGCAAATATACTCTGCCTCTGTCAGGGCTGGAACAACCCCCATTAGTACACCTCTGACACTGTTTGTCGTTTTTTCCACTTCTGTGTTGTAAAAATGCCGCCATAGAAAGATTTTCTGTATAAAGAAATCAAGGGAATGTTTTACATCAGTTCTTATAGAAATAACCATTTATCATATATTGTTTCTGTAACTCCAGCTAAAAACACTTTTCATAAATGAAGGATTATGAATGGCAAGCAATTAACATTCCCCAGGTAACCATAGCCATCTTAAATTAAGATACCGAATAAAACCTGCACACATTGAATATATTTGGTCTACACGTTGTATATTTGCCATAAATCAGACAGATCTCTCTAAAGTTGTAAACATCATTTGCAGCTGTTATTTTAAATGAAACAAGCATCTAATTAAGGTTGTAAGCTGTGCATTCCTTCCAGCATGATTGGGTAATAATGGAGAACATCTCCGATTTGCTTTTAAGGAACCGGCAAATGGTTTTGCATACAAATGGTTCATTTTGATAGAGGAAACCTGCTTTCATCGCTATTGGAGATGCCTAATGTTGTGAGAACCCATTGATCGCACGTCTTTGAGAATTGCAGACATCCTTAACACAAAGTCAGAGCTTTAAGAAAACTACTTGCTCTGTAGCATTAGGTTCATCGCCTATGGGCAAATAATCGTCAAATGGGAGAAGAAATGTAAAACAAATAATTCATACATTAGGTTTGCAGAACTTCAAGAAATGGTTAGATTGAGAGAAATGTGTTTTAAGGTGTGCGGTCTCATTTTTATGACATTATACTATTCGCATAGTTGCCAACATTGGCCATGTTTCCAAATACACATATGTGTTCCACATGCTGCAGATAGAGCATGCAAAGTGCAGCCCGGCACCATGTAGGATGGATATACGCACAGACACAATCCAATTAATTAATCAGGGTGGAGATCTCAAAGAACCTACAATGATTAATTAATTGGATTCTGTCTGTGCGTATATGCATCCTACATAATGCCGGGCAGCACTTTGCATGCTCTGTCTGCAGCATGTGGAACACATATGTTTCCCTGGAAACATGGCTGATGTTGGCAACTATGTATTAGTCAGGACCAACCTCCGGGACCCTGCTCTCTGCCAGCATCCCTGGAGGTCATTTGCAGTTGGGAACAATCCAATGAGACTTTGCAGTATGTATAAAATAAAATATTTTATCATTTGTTAATTTAAGTTTTTTGTGGTTTAATATTAACCCCATCTTTCTTTAACTCAGAATATTTTATATATATATATATATATATATATATAAATATACATTTGTGTGTGTATACATTCGTTATTGTTATAGCAAGTTTCTGAATTATAACAAATCCACCCCAATGTAACAGTAAAATATAGTTTTTTAGTCATTAGAATTAAAACTGGCAGCATATACAGGGAGGCAGAACTGTGGTTAGCTACCACCCTATATGTTTCATCGTTGATGAGCTTAATCATAGTGGGAAAGCAAACTATAGTCTATTTATTGCGTACAATATCGCTCTGCACTGATGGGCAAATATAGAGCTACAAGGGAAGAGTGAGTGTGTTATGTGCAAAACAGACATTTGTACAAAGATCAGGGAATGATTTCTGTACTGTATCATTCAAAGAGGAGACATGGACTGTAACAGCTACTATGATGGCAACATGTGTTAGTCTAGAACTGATAGCACTGTTGCAGAATGTTATTGACCATTGTGTTGGCAGGTTCAGTTTCACAAACAATGGATTTAAATGTCAACCCAATAAAGAGAGAATTGCAGGGAACTGAGATAGGGATTTCAAAGTTAAAGCCAAAGCAGCTACACTGGAGAATTTCTTTCATCTTGGCTACACTGGGCTGAAGTGTTTGATATTCCCATCTCAGTTCCATGCAGTTCTCTCCTTTATTGAGACCCTATAGTGTGGGTTTTTTTGGGAGCAAGCATGGTCATGCAGACCCTGGATAATAGCAGGATCCACATACAAACCCTCTCTGTGTGGTGTTCACTCTCATTATTTCCTGCAATGTAAGCAAATGCAAGGGTCTACTCAATAAAGAGAGAATGGCAGGGAATTGTAGATGGGAATTTCAAACTTTAGACCAATGTAGCCAAGCTGGAATGGGAGAATTTTTCCAGCTCAGTAACTTTGGCCTTAAAATGTTTACATTTTTTTTTATTTATTGAGTAGACCCTAAAATCTCCTTGAATAAACTAGGAATACTAAAACAGGGAAGCCATTTTGGTTTTGCACAAGACCTCATATACAGCAGCTTTTGAAAATAAATACATTTTAAAAGGTTATGCATATCAAAGAGATTCACTGAATCATAGATCTGATTGTATTCATTTCCAAGGTCTTGAAATACTGATTTATAGTTTCCTGAGTTGGAAATAACTCACATTTGTGCACACAGATATTAAGGACACACCTCTTGTTCAATGAGCAGCAAATGATTCCTGGTGGTGACCTTTGCTAAAGGTTAACATAGTCTCCAGATCAGCCAATTTTGGAATTCCTATTTTAAGTCCTTTTCAGTTCTTCATCTTTACTTCCAGTTTCCACCGATCTATTCTTTAGGGCATAATAAAATCATTATAACCTTTTCCGTATGGGTGTGTCATCTATTTTTGCATCTCATATAACATTGCTGAAAATATTTATAGAAATTGTAGATTGAGTTAGATTTTTACAGGCTGGACCGTTAGCATCATTCCTAACCTGTCTAGATCCTTTATGTGCTCCCTAAATGATGTTTACAATCATCTTTTAAAACAAATGTTTGGACTCCTATAACATAACATAATTATAAACTGTCATTTTGTTGGACTGGACATGTGAATGTGAGCTGTGTGTGTCTGCATGTAGGCTATGTGTTCATGTGCACAATAAAAAAAAAAAAACACTGGAGAGGTTTATCTCTTTGGAGAAACATTTAGGGCTGGCAACATTTGGCCTGGGGATAAAACCAATTTAATGGTCAGTGCCGGACTGGAAATATAAACCAGCCCTGGAAATAATTGTATACCAACCCAGTAGCATAACATTATTTTCTTGTTCACAAAAGGAAAAGCCATTCATACATGTGAAGTGTGTATTATTTATAGATAAAACGGATATATACCCCTGCACAGGCCAATACAGACCCCTAGTATGTACACAAGGTTATATGAATATTTGCACTCACAGGATTTGCCCCAGCACTTCAATTGCACTCACAGGATTTGCCCCAGCTCTTAAACTGCACTCACAGGACTTGCCCCAGCAGTTAGATTGCACTCACAGGACTTGCCCCAGCAGTTAGATTGCACTCACAGGACTTGCCCCAGCAGTTAGATTGCACTCACAGGACTTGCCCCAGCAGTTAGATTGCACTCACAGGACTTGCCCCAGCAGTTAGATTGCACTCACAGGACTTGCCCCAGCTCTTAGATTGCACTCACAGGACTTGCCCCAGCTCTTAGATTGCACTCACAGGACTTGCCCCAGCTCTTAGATTGCACTCACAGGACTTGCCCCAGCAGTTAGGTTGGCCCTGGAATCAAATTGCGGCCGCAGGCTACATCCTTCTGAAAGCGGCAGAGACCACAGGGCGGGGGGGTACCAGGTATTTTCCTAGTATCCGGGTAGGCTGCTCCGGCTCTGTTAGTAGCCCACTATGCAATTTCATTACCTCCCTTGTTATCATCAGAGTCAGACACAGATGGGGTAATCAACCTGCGGCACTCCACATGGTGCAGACTACACCTCTCACAATGATCTTACAGCCATAATGCTTGAAAAAAACAAGGAAAAAGGTAGTCCACAACATCTGGAGTGCTGAAGATAGCCTACACTGGGGCCTAGTTGTCCAGCTGTGGCACTCCATCTGTTTCTGTATTACAACTTCCATAACTTCCTGCCATTATAGAAAGTTTGTGGAGAATTATGGGATTGTAGTTCTGCAGCGTCTGGACAGTTAGGCACTAGGGCATTTAAAAGTTCAACCCCAGCCCACTGAGCTATGGAAGGCAATCGCCCCTCTGTCCCTCTTGCCAGCCTTCTTAGCGTCCCCATTGACTTTTTTTTTTTTTTTTCAGACATTTTTAGAATTTTCTCAGACATTGACAGAGAACACGTTTCGTTCCCATCATCGGTTCTGTTCCCATTGAAGAAGAAAAAAAATATTCTTCAATGAAATCTCTTATTAGCTTATCTAAGTTCCACCAACAGCTGCTGTATTATCTGCACAGCTGAGATCAGGAAAGTGAGCAAATCGGCAGCTCTGGGAAGAGGATACATCTGGAAGGGCTGCAACTTCCTTTCAGCGAGGCCTAGTCTGAGATGAGTAACCTGGGAGTCTTATTCTGGCTGTCATAACCACATAGCTGATACCTTCATTACATAGCTTGACATGAATCCTGATGCCGACGAGACATAAAGGGATGACTTTTTGTTAAATTGACGTTCCTGCAGCAAACTGTGCCTCTGTACAGGTCCGATTGGCTCTCTAGCACTTCGTATGTTTTTGTCCAGCTTTGTATTAAATGTCCAGGGGTCAAAACACACAGGAGGGAACTCCTGCTAGGATTAGGTATAGACATTGTTTATACTGGACATTTCTGCACTTTTTGATGGGAAATTTAATGTTGTTCTATGGACTTTCACAGACCTTTTAATGGATACTGGTCCTAGTCTTTGCCTATTGCTGGGGATGAAGGACCTATGCAAATGTCAAAGGCGTACTGATGGTAATGCAGCGTTCTGGACCAGTGAGGATGACCACCAGTCACGGGGTACCATCAGGTGCATGACATTTCTCCAGGCAGATTGTCATTCCTACAATCCCAAGATAAGCACAATGATGGCGTTGCCCCTGCTCCTGTTGGCAGAGAGGACCTCTATGCTACTCATCTTTCCAACAGGGGTGTCCATAAGACGAGGTGCAGGGAAGTGCCACCTGCCTGCCAATAAAGCTAGGCATGCCACAGACAAGTTTTAAACATAATTTATTATGGTGTTACATATTTAAAATGTATAAAAAATTTACTGTGCAATTAGATATATCGCTTGGGCGATAATGTTTTCACTCGGACTTTGTAGCTTACTTTTGTCCTCAGAGACATACAGGCTGATCCTAGTTTAGCTTTTTGTATCTTTCATTCCACCACTTTACTGCCCGAGGACGAGGCTGGATTCTGGTTCACTTGTCTGCCGACATGGTTCAGTACCATAAAAACAACACAAATGTATACGCTTGACTGCATGGTTTAATTAAACTTACAAAATATGAGGATTGAAGCATTTAAATAATCAAGCATATATGATAGAATGCATCTGAATTATCCCAAATTATTAACAATACAAATCGGTACACATCCACAAGAAAGAGATTACAAATGTTACTGTCCGAGATAAAAGAATCGGTAATACAATAGAGTCGTGAGATGAGAATTTCAAATGTAATGTCAAAGTAGCTGAAAAAATCATCCCATTCAGGTGCTTTGGAGAACTTGGCTACATTAAAGTTTGAAATTTCCATCTCAAATCCTTCTTTATTGGTTACATTGCATTGGTGGGTACTAAAACTAGATCATTTTTCTCCAATGGAACACAAATCTCATAGATGGATGTCTAATATTTTCATCTCAGGTAGGATTAAATTTAAAAAAAAAAAAAAAAAAAACCCTGTCTAAAGAAGATTTGTAACTTGTTTGTGTTAATTAACCTGACTTGAAATGGTTACTGGCGTCCATATGGATTGAATGGGTTAATGTTTTTAATGCTGACGTCTGCCAAAGAGGATTTTACATTTAAGCGATTGCAGCAAATGCTTAACAAATCTTAAGAGTGCAATTAAGAGGCTGTTCATTGCTCACTGTGGAATGCTTACTTCACAGATTTTTTTTATTGTTTTTTTTTTTTCTTTCTTGAATATTATCCAGCTTTCCTCATTTGAATGATACCCAGACAGCCTCTTAGGAAGGTGCACTGAAGATGGGATCTGTACACCTAATCAACACTTTCTCTGCCACCTAATCAACACTCATTTCTTAATTCCATGTAAATTAGCTATTTTATTTTTTTCACATCTAATTTTGACAGCACCTAAACGGAAGTTATATGCAGTTTTACCATCAGTAAAAGCAGAGATCTAAACCCACATACATTAGAATACATTGGAAAATCTGTGATGGAGTGTTTGAGTTCCTTATCACACTGGTGACTGGACAGGAGAATACTAGTAATCATACTGGATTTGGAAACTTTTTTTTTTTTTTTTTTTTTTAGCATTATGCATTTCTTTTGTCAGTTCATTTGTTAGTGAATAGACCTACTTATGTGGAATGGGGTAATGATAGTGGCTGAAGTTGTGACCTGATCTGATGTTGTATAATACAGGGGTCCACAGCTTTACACATTTTATGACCTGTTAGCTAATCTAGGAAAGAGATCAGAGAGACTGTGCATCCTATTCAAACCATAATCTTTTCAACGGCAGACTTCAGGGTTTTACAACTGATGACAAGGCATGCCTCAAGGACACATGTAACCAAGTTGTAAAGTGCAGTGGAAAGTCACATGTACAAGACCACACAATTTGAATGGTTATTTTATGTGGCCACTGAGTGTTAAAACCTAGAGTTTCTAATTGAAATCCATAGGATTCCCAGTTATTCTCTTATGGACAGATCTCTTGACATTCTCCATTGACTCTTCATTGTCAGTGACAATGCTAGGCCCTTTAGTCAAGGAGAGGGGGGGGGGGAGGGTGTGAGTGGGGAGGAGGGTGAAGGAGAGTGGGCAGGAGGTGAGGGAGATCTGTGCCACCTGATGTCACATATGAAAGATCCGCTCCCGCAGGCTGAGAGTGGCTAGCCAGACTGGCACATCTTCCCTTGACTTGGCTGCTCAGCGCCTACCTAGCTGACCTGCACCAGCTGTGGTTCCTGGTTACTACTCATATCCAGTATACTTTTGAGTTTCCAGATACCTGTGTGCTAGTTCCTTCCTATCCGAATGCCTTCTTTGAATACCTGACATTTTGCTTGTCGGAATATCTTCCTGGATTATCCCTTTGGTTTACCATATTTCCAGATTGGAAGTGATTTTCAGTTCTGCCTATTCCTGTTTAACCATCCCTCTGATACTGAAGTGCTAGCTCTTCTGCCAACTGATATTTAGTTCATCGTCTGCTGTCTGCTAAGGTGTGTTTCCTGATGCATATTGTTCGTTGTATGCCTACTAGTATTTCCTGTGGATTGCAAGCTCTGTTTCAGTTTAGGCAAAAAACATTTCACCACTACCTTCATACCAGTTTTAAGCTGTTGGACTATGGATACCCTGTGGTTTTCAAGCTCTGTAACAGTCTGTGCTTCATCCTCTGCTGCTGCTCTCATGGGAAAGTTTGTGCCAGGCATGGGTGTAGGAACCCCCAAAAATCTGGGGGGGACAGCATTTTTGCTCGCCGGGTATAGCAGCAGTAAAAATAAAGCTTGTCACAGTGTATATTATATCACCAAGTTCCCACCAACATTACCAGGATCCTTGGTATACAACAGATACATTCACAGCACAACATCTGCATCAGGCAGGTGCATTTTATCACTGTTACATGAAATATAGTCAGCGAGCTGTGTGTACACCATAAAACATACATCAGTATGAACCTACCACTTCTGCTGGAATGCCATTCCATGTATCCACTACCCTCTCAGTAAAGTAATACTTTCATTAGTCCCTGACCTTATCTTATATCTAGGATAGCCTTATACCTATCCCATGCATGCTTAAACAACTTCACTGTATTAACCTCTACCACTTCTACTGGAAGGCTATTCCATGCATCCACTACCCTCTCAGTATAGTAATACTTTCATTGGTCCCTGGCCTTATCTTATATCTAGGATAGCCTTATACCTATCCCATGCATGCTTAAACTCCTTCACTGCATTAACCTCTACCACTTCTACTGGAAGACTATTCCATGCATCCACTACCCTCTCAGCAAACAAACATTACATTTCTGACCAGAAAATAAACTGTAAAATATTAAATATTTCCAGCATTTCCAAAAGCTTAAGGTGGACCCCAAATATATGTATATAACTAGTAACATTTATACCAGGGCTTGACAACCTTAACTAAGTTTTAGGAGCCAGGAAAAAAATCTAGGAGCCAGACAACAGCACATACACACAATCACATGCAGTCATATACAGTCAGTCACATAGACACATATACTCATACATACAGCCTGTCACACATATACATACTGTCACATAGACACACACTCATACATACATACACACAGTCTGCCAGGCACACACTCACACATACATACAGTCTGTCAGACACACACACACTCATACATACAGTCGTTCACAGACACACTCATACATACATACATACATACATACATACATACATACAGTCTGTCAGACACACACTCATAGATACAGTCTGTAACATAGACACATACACTCAGAGTCAGTCACATAGACACACACACTCATACATGGTCTTTCACATACACTCATACATACAGTCTGTCACAGACACACACACTCATAATCAGTCACATATACACACAAACTCATACAGTCAGTCACAGACACACAAACTCACACAGTCAGTCACACACACTATATCTCATTGCAGGGAAGGTGGGCATTTCCGTTCCAGGTTTGTCTGTGCCTCTTACAAAGGCACAGACCATCATTACTTATTAATTACATTATTTTGCCCACATTCATTTGCCAGTGTTATTTTTTGCCCAAATTCATTTGTCAGGGTTTTTTTTGCCCACATTCATTTGCCAGGTTTTTTTTTGCCCACATTCATTTGCCAGGGTTTTTTTTTTTCCACATTCATTTACCAGGGGTTTGTTTTTTTTGCCCACATTCATTTGCCAGGGTTTTTTTTTTTTTTTTTTGCCCACATTCATTTGCCAGGGTTTTTTTTTTTTGCCCACATTCATTTACCAGGGTTTTTTGTTTTTGCCCACATTCATTTGCCAGTTTTTTTGTTGCCCACATTCATTTGGGCAGTAATATTGTGCCAGCCAGATGCCCAGTAATATAGTGCCAGCCAGAGCCCAGTAATATAGTGCCAGCCAGATGCCTGTAATATTATGATAGTCAGAGCCCAGTAATATAGTGCCAGCCAGATGCCTGTAATATTATGCCAGTCAGAGCCCAGTAATATAGTGCCAGCCAGATGCCTGTAATATTATGCCAGCCAGATGCCCAGTAATATAGTGCCAGCCAGATGCCTGTAATATTGTGCCAGCCAGATGCCTGTAATATTATGCCAGTCAGATGCCCAGTAATATAGTGCCAGCCAGATGCCCAGTAATATAGTGCCAGCCAGATGCCTGTAATATTGTGCCAGTCAGATGCCCAGTAATATAGTGCCAGCCAGAGCCCAGTAATATAGTGCCAGCCAGATGCCTGTAATATTATGCCAGTCAGAGCCCAGTAATATAGTGCCAGCCAGATGCCTGTAATATTATGCCAGTCAGAGCCCAGTAATATAGTGACAGCCAGATGCCTGTAATATTGTGCCAGTCAGAGCCCAGTAATATTATGCCAGTCAGATGCCTGTAATATTGTGCCAGTCAGAGCCCAGTAATATAGTGCCAGCCAGAGCCCAGTAATATTATGCCAGTCAGATGCCTGTAATATTGTGCCAGTCAGCCCCCCCCCCCCCTTCCCTAGTACTTACACTTCACTGCTCCGTGTCCCCCGCCGGATGTCTCCTCCGTGCAGTCTTCCCTCTTGCACGGAGGAGGGAAACAGTCACCGGATGTGACGCAACGTCACATCCGGCGTCAGTTTTTTTTTTTTTTCTGGCCGTCGCATCCATCGGATGCGGCTTGCCGGAAAAAAGCGGCAAGCAGGGGCTGGGGGCCCCGTTTGCCTCGCGTTCTGGGGGGGATTTCACCCTACCTGTCCCCCCCACATTTTTTCCTGGGGGGGATCCGTCCCCCCCATCCCCCCCGCTTCCTACGCCCATGGTGCCAGGTCTGTGGCCTAATATATGTGCTGCCTTTCAGTATCTTACTCATTGGGATCTTCTGCTGATTGTTCCTTAATAAAACACAGTTCAAGCATTTGCTACTCTCTTATCCCCTAATTGCTATACAATCCTACAGATACCCATACCACTGGGGATCCTCTAAAGAGCTAGGCCAGCTAATACTGAAAGCTCAAAAGATGGCTTGTTTAGACAGAAAGACTCCTAAAGTGGGACCCTGAACTAGTTCGAGAAGAGGGTCCTCCTGCTCCATTATTGGTTTTACAAAATACCTACTCCTCTAGCCATCAAATAATGCCTGTCTTATGATAATGTTTTTAAACATTTCAGCTTCAATGTTGAGGGTCTGATAAATGCAGTGCTCTTTAAAAAGTGAAACCCAACTAAACAAAGATTGATAAGTTTATTTTTATTTTTTTATATACTTTATTGATGCCGAGGGCTTGCTAACCATGTTGATTTATATGTGGTATATCTCTTTAATGTAAATCCTATAGCTGTATGTCATTGTTACTAGATCTGTTTGTCTGTTTAGGCTGACTAATTGCAAACTATTGAGACAAGATGACATTGCATGTCTCCTGTACTATGTTTAGAAACCCTTGCGTAAGCCACAGCATGGACAAGTGTTCAGCCTTAGTCCTGTAAAGTTCATTAAAGCCTTCAAGGCATTTATGTCGAGAGGGAAAAAAAACAAAATACAGAATAAATTAAATAATTTTCAAAATGGCAATGAAAACACACCAGTTTTTCAACATCATTTTAATTTACTTCAAACCGAATGCATGTTGACTATTTCTATAGTGTGACTATTTATAGACTATTTTATAATTCTAAATAAATTTAAAAAAATTAATTTATTTATGAAGCTCTTTCATATTGCACAGTGATGTGCAAACAAAAGACAAAAATGACAAATAGCCGGTAACAAGTTAAACAAGATTAAAAGTAGGTACCTACCCTACTGAACGTACAGTGCATCCCATTGCAGTATATTTTATACCACCTCCCTTCTAAATAATGTAATAACATGGTTTGTTCTGCTTTGGGACTAGTTCATTTTTTTGTATCTTTATGCTGCTCATTCAGCTCTGAGTGAATGGATCTCAGCCTATCAATACTCCAGAAGTTTCTCCTGAGTCCCTCCTTTACAAACCCATACTGTCTGATGTGTGTGACTGTACGTGTGTATGACTGTGTGCTTGGGACATTGTGTGACTGTGTGTATGTGTTTCATCTTATGATAGTGTGCTGTACTTTTACAGACACACACAATCATTCTGGGTTCCACATGGATTGCCGAATCAAAAACCTTTTTTCTTGATCCAGTGAATGTCTGTGAACCGAACAATGCTGAGGATGACTTGCCATTATACTACAAAACAGTCTCATATCTTCCAGAGCCACTTCGTTTTACAACTCTTTAAGCTAAACTGAAATTTATTTTAAAATCATTTTTTTAGCTTTCTGACTTTTTTTTTTATCCACTTATATAGTGCTATAGTGGATCCTCTAAATTCAACATAGTTTTCTGGTAACACCCCATATATTTTATTTTTCAGATGCAAATGACATTTACAACAATAAGAGGTAAAACACCAACATTTGAAAAAATAAATAAATACCCCTGGTGGAGCTAAAGTCTTCTGTGTAGAGTTTGTGGCTCAACGACAGTTCTGCTAGATAATAGTCACCTGAGGCGTTCTGTGTATATTTAGCTACCTCGTCACCAGATTTGGTGCTAAAACAGATCACTGCTACACTTGCAGCACCACCTGATATGGTGCGAGGCTGCTGAATGTGGGGGATAGGAAGAAAAGAACATTCATTTTCATGTCCCTACTGTTTTAATAATAAATTCGGTATTTTTGACTACATGCAGCAAGATTGATTCAATAAAAATAATAATTTTTTTGGCATTAACTCTTTAATGTGTTACCCTTGGAGACGTGGGCTATTTTAACATTTCTGCTGTGTTTGTTTTTAACCACACAAATTATATATTGTTTTTATTGGCGTAAAAATTTGTTTTTTTAAGTACCATTATTTTCACTATATTCGTTCCTGCAAAAAAAAAAAAAAAAAGTTATAAAATATGATGAATAAAAACTTTTTTTTTCAAAATTTCATCTGAAAAATCGTTTACACAATTAAATGGTATAAAAGATCCTGTCTACATAGTTTTACAATTTTGCATTGAGTTTTTGAAATATGCCATGTTTACATGTTGTTTTTTGCAAGTTATAGGGCAATAACCGAGAGTTTTTTTGAATTTTTTTTTTTTTATTCCTAACTTTTTTTTCTCCTAGAGTGACCTTCTGACTCCAATCCTAACCCTAATGTAACTCCTAACCCTTACCCTAGATCTAAGGTTAATTTAGCCTTTTTTGTTTACTGCAATGTTGCTGACTGCCTCTAGGGGTCTAGCAACAGCAATAGAGAGATGGAAGTGGTAACTAATCACTTCCAAAGCTCTTGCCCACAAGAGGGCAATTCCATATTAGTGGCATCCCTAGAGCAATTTCAGGTGAATTTTGGAGCAAATTTAGGTGTTGCAAAAATGGATCAACACTGAGGCATTACAGCAACACAGTCTGAGCGGTGTTAGCGAATATTAATTAATAACACCACTCATTCAGCAACAGGATTTCTGCCTGGCATGTCTATTGTCATGAAGATGTTAAATAAAAATACACTCAAACCCCATTATAACCCTAAGTGTTCTAAAACTGTTGAATTATGATCGTCGATGGCTCCTATCGGGGCACTGAAGCTCACTTTAACTTCTACATTAATGTGTAAGTTTAGGGAACTCTAGCACCCCCTTTAAAATTGGGATATGAGTGGCTGGGTTGTAGAGGTGCTCAGCTGTGTAACACATACACACCTGTTTAACACTGTAGCATCAAATGTTACTCTTCTCGGACCATCTCACAAAGTTATCCAAAGTCTATTACATCTAATACTAACACTCTCGCAGGGATATTGATCTTGTGAGGAACACGTTAGGGGAAACAGTGCAACACATAAAGCTTATGGCAGTAAAAAGAAGGGAGGAATGAACTAAGTTTGGCTTTGAGTCAGATGGGTTTCCTCACAAGGTCAAGAAACTTTTATAGCTGTTTCCAGGACAGGCAGAGTAAATGTTGTATTTCAGGTAATGGGTAGAATGTTTAATGAAAGTCGAGAGGGTATGAGATGATATTCTTTGTCCTGAGGAATCCTGATTGGCAATACCGACCAAATGAATGTGTGACTGAGGAGCGAGAGATTAAACCCCTTCATATTTGTTGGATATAGGACACTGTCGCTTCTACAACTTGTGTAATGGTTTGTGCTTTCTGCAGACTATTCTGATTATAATGTGCCATAGTTTTTAGTAAATTACTCGTGTTGGCGAGAGATTGGTTATACATTTCCTCTTACCACAGCAATGGGCTTCTTATTTGCTTTCAGATGATGATAAATGGATATTTAGAATTTTCTTGGCTACCTTTTCATTGGTTATTGATGCAATTTCTCCAGCAGTAGATTGCAATCTATACGTTGAGACCTCAATGTTTAAATTAATCCCGGTCACAGTCTACTTTCCACGTAAGTCAAGTGCAGTATGGAGCAGTATCTGTGATTAACTGATCTGTGAGCTTCAGATGGTATTGCAGCTAATTACAGAGTCATTTAGCAATTACTGTCTTAGGTACTACTGAATGTCAAAGCCTCTAAAGCACTGTGTTTATAATCTCTGCAGACAACCTCATGATAACGGTGTAACCCTTTAGGAAAATAGCTTTTTGGGTATTTTTTGTTATGTGTGTTTAACTGTAATTTCTCTCATTCATTTACTTTACTACAAACTATATATTATTTTTTAGGGAACTTTATAACTTTCTTTTGATGCCATATTTATCCTTATAAACCATAATGTAATAAGAATTGTTTTTTTTTTAATTGGCCCCCACCCCTTGTTTACCTTCTTGACCTGCCAGGACCATCATCAGTACTTAGGGGGTTTATCAATATAGTTGTAAAGATACTCTAGTTTGGTGATGTGCATGTGAATACTGATTAATAACCATTCACCTGTGTTTGGGTTTTGCAGAGTGAGCAGCTATGTTAAATGTGGCACTTCCATTGCCAATCTTATTTAATTGCTAGGTTATTTAAACTTGCCAAAATCACCACGAGAGCAAAGGAGTGAACACCCCACACCAAAATAGTATATTGAACACGTACCATGTGATTTTATTGTAGATACTAGTGTAACTGCAACTCTAAATGGATCCCTACAGTTTGACACGCTGTGCTAGTGTATAGATAATGCGTTTATAATTGTGCCTTATCAAAATAAAACTAGCCCAGTAGATCACTGCCAGTGCTGTGCAATGTACACAAAAGCATACGCCACAGCTGTCCAGCTTTAAGCAGAGGTTTGCACAGTAGTGCTGTCACTTTGAGCATTTACACCCCCAAAAGGCAAAAGGAAAACTGCAAAGAGAAAGAAAGTGGTAGACGATAACATGTTTTATTTATTTAGAAAGTGTTTTACCAGGAAGAATACATTGAGATTTCTCTCGTTTTCAAGTATATGGGACCCAGTCCAGAATGGAGTTACACATTTAACAGTAGATTAAAAAATACAAACATACATAGATATATTTAAACAAATTGGAAGGAGAACATACAGGGTAAATCATTATTGATACAAAAAGGGAACAACATGTACAGTATACAAAGGAGTTTGTAAAACTAATAATAGGTACAATCTCTTTTGAGGATTTGGAAGACACTCATTTTCAGGGATTTTAGAATAGATAATGATTTGGTAGACACAGGAAGGATATTCCACATATGAGGATCTCTGAAAGAGAACGCACCTCGACCTGCTTCCTTTTTGAAGTGAGTGATCGCTAGTGAAGGGTTGGTGCAGAATCTGAGAATGGAGGATGTGCAGGGAGTAAGAGCGAGCATGCCGCTCAGGTAGGGGGGGGGGAGCTTTACAGAGAAGTGGTTATGCACTAAGCAAGCTAGGTGGAGAGTTCGCCTGGAGTGTAACCCTCAAATGTCCCGCTGTGCATGGGACAGTCCCGATTTGGCAGGTCTGTCCTGCCGTCCTGCCAAGCTCTACCCCTGTGCCACTTTTTGTTGCCCCTTCTAAAAAAATGCAAAAAAAAAGTAGCTTTCCAGCAGAGGGTTTGAAGGGGCCAGGGCCGGGCGATATGCTCCTGGCAACCAAATCATAATAATAATACCCCCCCCCCCCCCCCCCTTGGGCAGCCCAAGGCCCGTAATTACACAAAATAAAAGATAAATATGAAATACCCTAGTAAACCTGCTGGGGAAAGTAACGGATGGGGGAGGGGGGGGGGGAATTCAAAATAAATGTGCAAATTATAAGAAAAAACACACCCTTTGTGTAATAGGAGGGTGGGAAGAGGAAATCACACAAATGGTACCTTTGTGGAAAAAAATAAACCTTCCTCCTCTTCAGCCCAGGAAAAAGGGGCCACCTTAAAAGAAAAAGAAATCCTCCTTTTCTAATAAAAAAAAAAAAAAATACTGCCACAAAAAATATCCCTATCTCTAAGCATCCTTCCTCAGTGGAGGACAGATACAGAGTAAAATCTATTAGGACGTTGATTTCATCTCTGGTCCCAGCCGTAACACTGGATTGTTTTCAAAACAGTCAGTCTAAATGCCACAGTGTAACATCATAAAAGATGTCACAAACAAAGTATTCTCCTAATCTATGCTTTTACTATTTACATCAGTGGATCTTTTTTTTTTTTTTTTCAGACTGTGTTTTGGTAACAAAGTCTCTTGAAATAAGTATATGAACATAGGTACAGTTTAATTTAAACTGTAGCACCACGTCAGTAATATTTATTTTAAGAATAGTAGGTTTCTACATCTGGTGACACTTATTCTATATTTGAGTGTGGAAACTAATTTTCATTCTCCACTCTTGGTTCATTCATGACTATTTTAGATGTATCCTTGTATGTTCAGATCTGAACGTCCCAGAAATCCCCCATTTAAAATATAGACTCACTGGATATGTGTGACAGTAACATGATACATAACTGTACAGTTATATATAATATAGTATTATTATTAAATATAGTTTGGGCATTTATATGGATGTTTCCCCATTCGCATTTCTGTTCTGTATCCCTAAAAATGCCAATAAAATATAAATAAAAAAAATATGTAGTGTGTCCCCACTACCATTATTAGCAATACATAGTGACTTTTAGTGCGTATAATCAGGATAGTGTATCTCCATGTATTTCTGTTGGTTTAATTTTAATAGAGGAGAGAAAACATCATGAAAGTATCAATCACCAGGAGAGATCAAATATTCAGTAAATATTAGCACAGGTGGAAAGAATAAGGTGAAAAACAAGAGAGCAGAAAACCGTGACAAAAAATGTAAAAACCTCTGCTAATAAACACTAAAGAGCTAGTTCCCAAATGATCAAAAGAAGTAAAAAATAATTTAAAATAATGATACTGGTGAGAGCAAATCATAACTTGTCTTTGCCTCTACTCTCACATTAATATTTTTTTAAGTTCTAGTCACTGATGTTGAACATTTTATTGTATATTTATTTATTATATTACAGTGTATTTATTTTGCAGCCATCGTTCGCATTTGTATCATTATTTTGTAATCCCCCAGGAGAAATGATTTCAATTCTCCAAAACACAGGAATAAAATGAAATAAATAGATGTATGTTGGATTTTGTAGTGTGTTATTTATGTTTTTGTTCAGTGGTCTTTTCAATGGGTTGTGCTTGCATGGAATGTCCAACTTTTCTCCTGGAGGTTTGCAGGTGAACAGTGTTTTTTTTTTATTTATTTTTTTATAATGTAGATATTTAAAGGGTTAAATTATATTTGATTTCTCTGGAGATTAATAATACTATTTCCCTCCCAGGGACATCAAAATGACTTTCATACAGTGCATCCTGTGTGCTCCTGGCTCCTATTCAGCAGTAAATGCAAATCCACTGAGCAAACACAAAGGCTCAGCTCCCAACCCTGTCATTTTTGGGATGTAATTGCAGAGCTGCAGAACGTGGATGTTAAAAATAACCTGTTGTTGTTTGTTTTTTTTTGGTTTGGTTGGAAAGTACCAGGTAAAAGGAAATGTAAATGGCAAATAAATCCAGTCAGGATGCTGTTGGGAATTGCGCCAATGCCTTGGCTTGATGATGCATGTTTTTCACATTCTAATCTTGAACTTTACTTTCAAGACATTGGGATTAACACTGAGAGACTGATGGAATATCACAGTGATGAAGTTTGAGCCATAACTATGGAGACTTCATGTGGGTGAGGGAGCTCTGGTCTTCCTGTGCTCCTCTACATGCTGATGCATCCCTTGATGATGTATCCCTTGCTGATGTATCTCATACTTCTCTATCCCATGCTGGTGCATTCTTCTGTATCCCATGCTGATGCATCCCATGCTGATGCATCCCATGCTGATGTATCCCTTGCTGATGTATCCCTTGCTGATGTATCCCTTGCTGATGTATCCCTTGCTGATGCATCCCATACTTCTGTATCCCTTGCTGATGCATCCCATACTTCTGTATCCCTTGCTGATGCATCCCATGCTTCTGTATCCCTTGTTGATGCATCCCATGCTTCTGTATCCCATGATGATGTATCCCATGATGATGTATCCCTGGCTGATGTATCCCTGGCTGATGCATCCCTGGCTGATGTATCCTGTGCTTCTGGATCCTGCGCTGATGTGTCCCATGCTTATCTACCACCAATATATTTGGACCTACTCACTAAACAGTGAATTGTTTAGTGAATAGATTGATATTTTTTTGCCACGTTTGTATTTTTCAATAGTCAGTTCATCACTGTTTAGTGAATAGACCCCTCTCACCAACATAGTTAACCAGGGATTGACATATTTTCCTATTTTATGTTATTCCAAACCTAATATTTCCCAGAGCATATTACACTGTGTTGTTTTTCTTTCGTGCATCTAACGTAAACATTTAAAACCTCAAAAGATACAATGGATTGATAGTTCTAGACTCCTATTGTAACATTGTTACATAGTGTAATATTTAGTCTGATTTCTTATACTTGGCATAAGTGGTGTAGTACTCATTGTACTTCCAAGGACAATATAATATCTTGATGAACTTCTAAACTAGAGGCCATCATGTTTTGACCCTGTTTGGTTGACTCAGATAGCACATTTGGCCAGATGCCCTTTTAACGTTAAAGCAAAATCTGAAACCTCCGTGCCAGCTTTACAATAGTTTATCACTGTTTTACAGAAAGTAATTTGGCCAATTTTGGCTAATCTGAGCCCGTTCACATGTTCCTGAACTACAGCTCCCATGATGATATTGCCGCACCAGTTAATGGCATAAGGAGCGGGCATTACATAACAATGCTGTTAAGATCCCACTAATGGCACGTTTTTTTTTTTTAACTTAATAGGGAGGATTGCATCTTCCCCATTATCTACATAAATGACGCAGTAAACTACAGATGGTGTAAATAAAATAGTAATTGAATCTAGTCATCAACAAAGGAGCAGTTAGCAAAGCTATGCTGTCTCTTTAACCATATTTACATATGCAATTCCCAGGATGATTTTAAAATTGTATTTCCATTCATTATTTATTTCTTTTTTTTACCAGAATTTAAAAAATAGACCAGTTGGTTCTCTCCTGCTCTCTCTTAATAATGTTTTCATGTTTAAATCGATCAATATTGGGGTTTTTACCCCAATCACACTGCCACTGTGCTCCCTTTTTAGTACAAAGGTTACAACCCACCAAACTCCAGTTTCTCTAAGTGTATTAGTAGAAACCAGAATGAGTCATAGAAACTATGGTTTGTTTTGTTTTTTTTTAAATAAATCAGTTGGTAAATTTAAAATAGTCATTTCTTGCTACAGTGGGGTTGCAAAAGGAAATATTGGTAAATTGCTTGTTGAATCAAAGATAAAACATAAGCATACATTAACACATACAGATATAGCAAACACATACAGATATAGCAAACACATACGGACATTAAGGTGACCATGTTGCTGTTTTATTCATTCTAATGAAAAATTTGTATAGATCTAAAGTTTCATAGATTATCCCCAAAAATTGCAAGTACTGACGGGACTTGAAGTATAAAAACATGTGTATAGAAAGATCTGTGTGATATTTTTTTAAAAAATTTTTTATTCTTACAATAAAGCTTTGTAGAAATACCCTATAACATGTGCTAATTGAGTGACGCGACTGGTTTTTGGAAAGTTTTGGTGATTCCAAAAATGGAACAAGAAATAATTTTGAATAGAATCAACCTCAGAATTTCCCTGCAACTGTCACAAGAGACAAGTTCCTCTTTTTCCTTAACGGTCACTAATCGCCTTCGAGAAAACAACTTCTACCTTTTTCCTCATACTCGCCCCCACACCACCCTCCCATTGCCACTCAGTGGGCTAAATCAACCAAGTGAAATAATCCCACGGTCTAATCAGTAAATAGAGCACTATAGGAAATGTCAAACTTTAGGCCAGTGTAGCGGAGCTGGAAGCAAGTCTCCAACACAACTGATGGGAGAATGTTTCCAACTCCTTTCCTTTGGCCTTAAGTTTGAAATTCCCTTTTCAGTTCTCTGCAATTCTCTCTTTATTGAGTAGACTCTGCTTTATACTGTAGCCTTAACATCCAGCAATTTGTATTAGACTAAAATTATGATAATTATAGACTACTGTATAGTATAAAAGGTACTGTAATATAGTTATGCATACCAGACCAGTACATACTGTGCAGTGGCTGTGGGGGACCTGGGTGTAGGCCTCCATCCAACATGGAGAGCTTTAAAGTTGACTGTATCACATAAACAGTGTTCTTACAGTGTTTGTAGAGAATAAAAAATGATTGAAAATAATCTGTACATTGTGTTAGCAAAAGACATCTAACTTAAGCAAAAAAGAGACTACACGGACACATTTTCCTCTAAATCTAGGCATTTAGGCAATTTTGCTAACTCAACATATAAATCATTTTCAGTTCTTTTTTTTATTCTCTCCATTCACAGTAAATACGCTTTGTTTTAACTGTGAATGAGAGTATTTTATGACATCATCATGCAGGTAGGGTTGCCACCTTTTCTTCAGAAAAATACCGGCCTTGCTACTTTCTCCATAGACTTATCATCGGCCTGAAGCCAATTTTTTACCGGCCTGCCGGTAAAATACCGGCCAGGTGGCAACCCTACATGCAGGCTCTGGACACAGTTGTAAAGTGAGACTTGCTGGAACAATATGGCGAATGTTGCATGGCTAAAATTCTCAAAATTAATTCTGGAGATAAACACCTAATTTAATTTTTTTTCTGTTAAATGCAATTAATTCAAATATAGAAGAAGAAAAAAAAACAGTGGCATATGTCTTATATATGTGTTTGTTTTAAATGCACAGGTAATCCCTTTAAGAAAAGGGTTCAACTTTAAGCCTTCCATAGCCAGCATTCAATACATTGCAATAAATAGCTTATGTGCTGAAGGAAGCACAGGTTTTTACTATGCAAGGCTACATTAAATACATTTCAGTGAATTTATCTTCATGGCCTTCACCATCTACTAGAGCAATATCTGATAAAATGTGTTCTTATTTGTACACGTCACTGGGGACTATCTTTGAAGGCCAGTGCCTTCACAATGGGCTGAGAAAATACAAACATGTGTGAATCGGCTTTTGGGAAAAGGCATCGCGAATAATATGACTTGTATGGCTTGTAAAATGACTTCTCCTACCTAGTGATTGTTTGGGCTGCGTTCTGACATTCAAACAATTTCAACATGTTTAAAATCATCTGTTTACATATGGTGGAGCAGAAGGAATTAAAGGGCCGATAAGGAGATGAGGCTGGAATTGACATTCAAAAGACCTGATAATTGTTTATACTATGAATGTAGAGGATAAAAAACGATGAAAAATTATCTACACATGGTGTTGGCATAATTGCAAGTAAATGCCTAAATTATGGAAAAAATGTGTTTTAAATGTGTCTATGGAGACTCCTGTCAATGACATAACCCATGCCTCCCAAGTATTCCTATCTAGGAGGGACAGTTCCCATTTTGCACCCAAAGCCCACAGCTTTAGCCACTCCCACAAAAATAAGCCCCGCTTTGACATTTGATATATTGCGAGGTATGCATCTTCTGCAGCTTGATATGCAAATTACACATTTCCCATTGAAAATCAGTTAATGTGCATATCAAGCCACAGATGATGTCATAAACAGGAGACTTCACATTCATATTTAAAAAAAAAAACACTTTTCTCCTAATCTAAGCAATTCTGATGGCACAATGTGTAGATCATTTTTATTCTCTATAGTCACAGTAAAAACTGTGTTTAGATGATAGAATGGGAGCTGATATTGAGACTTTGTGCTAATATGGTTTCATGAAAGAGATTAGGCCCTTGGTCTCAAAAGCATTAACCATCACCATTCTGCCATTCCATGGAGTGATTGTGGGTTATTTGGGCAGGAATTTTCAGTGTTGCCTAATGCCTCAACATTGAGGCATTACAGCAACACCACCTGAGCAGTGGAAGTGATCGGCATGGAACATCTTCGTATCCTCAGTGGGTTACCAACCCTGCAATCAATCTGTGTAAGGGAAACAAATCTTGTTTTTATTTTTTCTGTCTTTGGGGGGGTGACGGAGAGAAGGGAGGAAGTATGGAATTCCAAGAAACCTGCTCTATTATAATTAAACTGCAATTCCGTACCCTTGATTAGTTTGCTTCAAGGGAGGGCTGGCAATTGCCCCTAGGGCTGTTCTCTAACCTGAATAAATGAGCTGGGGGATCACTTCTAAATTCCCCAACGCATAGCACTTTCTATCCAATTATCTTGTCTATCGGCAAATCCATGCCTAGCAACTGTCCTGCTTTGTGCGGGACAGTCCCTGATTTGAGGCTTAGTCCCGCTTTTCGGGAGAGAGGTAGATTTTGGTGGGGCAGCAATCTTGCAGTACCGATCCCAATCTCTGTCTGAGACACAGGAGAATGCGTATTGTACATGCGCAGCAGCGCTGTCAGTCTCTGGGGGAAGGTGTTGTGGGGAGTATGATATATCTGTTTTGCCTGCGCATGTGTGTCTACCTCTAGAGAAAACAGGTGGGCTCTAGAATAAATTGTCACCTCCACCCCCACCGAATTTCTATTCACTACAGTACAACAGATTTGTATATGTTACAACGTTGTTTCATTTTTTTTTTTTTAAGGCAAAACTCCCATGTTAATCACCGTGAAACATCCCCTTCCATTACCACAAATCTATTATTGTGTGTGAGACTTGACACAAGTTGTCATGTTTGCTACATAAAAACTGGAAGGAACCCTTATGATGACACTGCTGGCTCTTGTTTGTAAATCTAGTGGCTCATGGCTCTGTGTGCTGTGCAATGTGTCAGAGCACAGTTTGACAGACAGGAAACCCGCTCTCCCACTCGGGTTT
Source organism: Pelodytes ibericus (assembly GCA_036172795.1). Lineage (NCBI taxonomy): Eukaryota > Metazoa > Chordata > Amphibia > Anura > Pelodytidae > Pelodytes > Pelodytes ibericus. The sequence goes on from CM069867.1 coordinate 54,512,355, forward strand.
TGTGTCTCTGTTGCACGCTGCTGCTGCTGCTGCTGTTGTTTTGTGCAGCACGAGTAGGAGGGGAATGTCAGCCTGGTGGTGTAACCTGTTGTTTAAGCATGCGCTGCCATAAAAGGCAGTGGGCGGGGCCGGGAAAGAATCCCACAGCAAGCACTGCTACAAAAGCAAACAGCAGAGAACAGTGCTGGGTTTATTACTCAGCGAGCAGCAAAGAGAGGGGACTGAGGATTCCCAATGCAAAATCCACAAGCTCTGATCGGTAACGTGATTTAGTACATTAGCAGGCAGTCCACACTCCATGGAATAATGCTGACAATCTAAACGGATCCACTGGCAAAGGAAATATATTGCCACCCTTTTTCCTTGATTTCGGGCTTTATCTGAACAAGTCAAGAATCCTTTATTTGCATGGTGCCAAAAATGAGGGTAAGACAAGTGCATTTTTTTTTTTAAATCTCATTTTTATTTGACTGAATAATGATTATTTTTCTATTACTTTTTCTGGGTGCACAGTGTGTTGCAGTTAATGCTACTTAAATAGCTCTAGAGTACCATTTTCTGAATGCTCAGCCACCAGAGTCCTGCTGAAGTGTAAAACAGCAATATGGCTGGCTTTGCATCCTAGGAGAAGTAGTCCGCCACAGCAGGCAGGTCAGAGATGAACCATCTCTTGTCTGGAATGCCAGAGTGCATGAAGTGTCAGGGGTTGGCCTTGTCTGTTATGTCATCTTTGACATGTTTTGTGGTTTGACCCATCTACTCTTTCTCACTTTTATTCTTCTGCTTCATGTTAGAAAATCACATGGGCTGTAAGTATCTTTCCATTGTGAAATGTTGGTAAATCCTTAAATACCTTGTGAGCGTCTAAATTCCCAGATTATTTGGATATTGTGTCCCTTTCAATTTGATTCTACTGGTTTCCTTAAGCCCAGTTACTTAATTGATGTTACACTGAATATAAAATAGCAACATTTAAAATAGTTACTTTTTATTGTAATTCCATTTCGACATATGTTAGCCCTTTACTTACAAGAAACTTGGTGTGTATTTAATCATTTGTGTGTATTTTTTCATAACAATTGTGATAGAAGCAAATATGACTGCCCTGTAGGTATTTTAGGTTTAGGTCCTCGATTGTATCTTGCCAAAAAGATCTCCATGTAGAAAAATGTTTTTCTACATATAGTTCTGTTTTTTTTTTTTTTTTGTGGATTCTGAAATGCATGAATTAGCACACATCCTGATGGTATGATAACACTGAATGCCTGGGTGGATAACACTTGCACTCACAAGACAGGTGCTCTTTCTTGTTTTGCTGCAGAAACACAAAAACAGGAATTTCCCCATTCTTCCTCTGCCTGACTGGAAGCAAAATGTGTTTTTTTTTTTCTTATTCAATTGTTTGTGTGGCTTTCTGTGATAATTCTAACCCTGCTCCACGCAAGAAGGGAGCTTGGAATGTCATTGATTTGTCTGGATTTTCTTTGGTGTTGACTTTTTTTCTGGAGCAATCTGTCTCACAGCTGCGGGACTGCTGGAATCCAGCCCAAATGTACTAGTTACAGCCATTACTGTACAAAATGAGAGAGTATTCAGAAAATTAATTAGACCTAATAACTGCATATATTTGATGGCCGATCTTTTGTTCAGATATTTTTTAAAGATGATTTCATGCCAATATCTGTTTGTGTTGTGGCTCTTTGCATGAGATTGTAGGCAACAGGTTAATGTTTGTAAGTCAATGTTTGCTGTCACTCAGACAAAAACCTGCTCTACCACTCTCTAGTTTTGTGTGTGTCTATCCAAAGTGCAACAGATCTCCATAACAGGTCTTGTGATAAGCTTGTACAGTTTTACCTAGACTTAAGCAGGGCCAAAATTGTTCTGTTTGTCCGAATGCATTCTTTTTTTCTGGTATGTTCAGACCGAATTTCATTCATTGATGCATTTTATTTTTTGGCGAAATTCGGATTAAGGGAAATGCACCCAGCTAATTTCTGAATAAACCATTAGGGTTCATCCGAAAACAAATGCCCAAGTCAAGTTTTTTTTTTTTTTTTTTCCAGGCATTTGATGCATTATGTGTAGGAAATTGATCTGGTACCATAGTTGAATAAAATGGAGGAATCACCATGGAAACCAATGGAAAGTTCCTGGTGATCGCTCTACTTTCGGAACTTTTTCCACGGAATTACTTATTTATATAATCCCGGTACATGTGTCAAATTCAATTTCAGCCACTGAGTGTGGTTCGTTCAAGTTGGAGATACAATATTGTCCCAAAATGTAACTAATTAGATTTAAACACTGTTTGTTTTCAACCTGTCTCCATTATAAACTAATTGAGGTTACTGCAACATTGGGAAATAATGTCTTGCACCTTTTACAAACTGATGGACATTGTGGTCTACCTATCAGGCAAGCTTCACATTCAGTTGAAATATTGCTTTCTAGGCCATATCGTGTCTTTCAAATTAGGTTTTCCGAGCTGGGTTACTTTGTGTGTAGAAAGTGTCTAAAGAATACATTGGGATTTCTCCTCTTTTCCTAGTATTTCCTGTACAATGTCACAGGTCTAGTATTAGTTTTTAGTCTCCTGTCAAAAAAAAAAAATATTAGAGCCAACAACAGAATACTTTGCCATTGAAAGACAAGGGGTGGTAATGCTTTTGCATAGTCTTTTATTAAAGGAGCATTAATTTGCATTTCCCAGACACAATGTTGTGCAAGTGTGTATTTAGCATCCAATCTTCTGCTAATGTAATCAAAGAAAATAGTGATGAGCAGAAAAATAAATATATATTTTTTTTACATGTTACATTTGAGACATTCAGATCACTACATTTGAAATAAGTTGTTCCATTGTGATACGTATTCGCTTCTTTATTTTTTTCACATTATTTTGTTTTTATTACTATTAATTTTATGTTATTGTGCATTACTCTTTTCTTTCATTGTATTTTTATATGTATGGGATTGCACAAGCATTTGCTGTACTAATTGTTCTGATTTATTTTAAGTTTGGCGCGCGTTTCTCACTATATTATCACGTATTTCACTACTGTGTCTAGAGATGTGAAGGCTTGAAAATTTAAAAAAAACAAAACAATTTGGAATGTTATTTGAGAATGATGGATAAATTGCTTCAGAAAAGGAGTTTTATCCACTTAATGGTGAACTGTGGAATTGTACAAATCGAGCAATAGAAGTTGAGTTGGAAAAACTCTCCTGTTGACTCATATTTCCTATTCCTTTACCAGTTCACCACAGACAGAGGAGGACAGGCAGGAGGGCAACTGCCGCCCAGGGTGCTCTCTAATCTCTCTCATGTGTTGGGGCTGCAACACTTTTTTCACTTTTTAAATACCCCATTTTCAATCTTTCCATCCAATGATCTGCCAGCAAATCTGTCTTGTCTCTGATGATATCAGGTGGGCAGATGAAGTTACACCAAGTGCAATTAAATAGTTTTTTGCTTCCGGGGTTCGCATTTACCAGTTCTCCCCTGACCATAGGTCACTGTTTTATTAAACTCTAAGTGTTCATGTAATATTCGCCTATAATATTTTCTTCTCAAAGCATTCTGAATCAACAAAATTGATGGTAATCTTGGTTTGTGATACTTGATGAACTTTACTTTTAATGTGCTGACAAGCAAGATGATTTTTATGCCAAATAAAGTGTATACATAATACATTTAATGTTTCAAAATCAATAAAGTGACTTTCAATCTGTAAACGGTGGAAATAAATTGCATTTCTTAAAATTTTGCAATTCTTTTTTTCTTAAAGTGGGGAATTTTTTTTTTTTTTTTTTCATGGCTTTAAAATGTTAGACATTACACATTTCTGAAAGAAGAACCATGTCACTTCTTGGGGTTCCTACTGATTTTGGTTTTGTAGCATAAAAACCAAAAATGGGTTATTTTGTCTCTATATTCAAAGCTAGGAGGGCAGACTGTCTATTGTTAGTTTCACATGCAGCACAAGAGTTAATCTTGAAACAATATAATCCAGTGATGCACATCTCAAAATGCAGTTAATTACATGTTATTTAGGTTTATGCCAACAAAAGTAAGAACCTGTGAAGAGAAAAAATATCTTTGGTATCCAAATTATTTACAAACCTTTTTGAGCAAGCCCTTAAAGAATGTAAATAAGTTCAATAGATTCATGAAATCTGTGTAATTATGTTCTGGCTATCCTTTTTTTTCTTTTTTTTTTTTTTGCAGCAGGCGACTTATACCACTTTTTTATTTTTTTTATTTTACTTGAGGGCTAAATTGTTGCCATGTTTAATGTGTAGAACTGTGAATTCTCTCAATTTGCCCTGGCCAGTCAAGAATGTTCATCTGGACCCCAGGCCTGTGTGGAAAGCCCTCTACCACAGACCCAGAAAAACTTCTGTGGCCCACTTGTACATTCCCACCCTCTACTTAATTGTGACAAAGTGCCTATTATGTTGACTGCCTTTCATCCCATTCGGCGCAGTCACTGTTGGACGAAGTGGAGAGCCACTTTGACAGCTGAAAGAATAACATTTCGTGCAGCATTGTGTTGCTAAAGTATTAATATAAACACAAGTTGTGATATCTGAAGAATAGCCAATATATCTGTTTGGGGTTTACATAAAAACTAACAAGTATTGACATTACACATTTTTGTTATCAAACTATCCAGGATTACACTGCTGTCCAGAGACTATCCATACACATTACACTGGAGTGCTAACCATCCATCCCCTTTAACTTTTTAAGTGGGTAATGCAAATCCCCTCCCCTATAAAGCAAACTAGAGCAATAGGAATTGTTATTGTAATACTATACCTTTTAATATTGTAATACTATACCTTTTAATATTGTAATAATATGTTATTTTACACTATCCTATAGGAGATTCCAGCGAGTATTGCACATATATTTTACCCCTGTAGTCTGCAGCATTTCTTGCAATGAACTTATAGCCCTGTGTAGGAAATGGTCATCATGACAGTGGTGAGCTGGCTGAGTATTCGCTTCACAGTACCAAGAATTAACGATGTGGTTCAATTTGCAGCCTATTGGCTTTTTTTTTTTTTGTGTGTGGCCTTGGCTAATTCAGGTGGTCTCCACCACCCTCCCCCCAACAGTTATAAGTGCTGATCTTTAATCCTTTCTTTTGTTTAGCTTTTGAAAGGAGGGGCCACGCTGAGCACTAGATTAGAAGGGACTCATTTAGTAGTTTCTTTGATGCCTGGAGACACTTTTTTTTTTTTTTTTGTTCTCCTCACTTCCTAAAGGTTGAATGTTATTGCATTACATACCAATTAGTCCTCCAGTTTGCTGTAACGTAATTAATTGGAGTAGTTTGTCTGTGTGAGTAAAACTCCAATAACATTATTCTTTCCATCTATAACTTGGCATACACCAGCTTTAAGTAGGTGTACAACTGATATTTTCTTCTTTATCCAATTTTTATTATTTATATTAGGTCTTTTCAATTGATGGTTTCATCTTATTCTTTATGAACTGTTTTCTTGCCCAGTTTGGTCACTTTGTTTTTATGGTTTATTCGAAGACAATGGGGATGGTAATCTTACACTTGTTTAATACAACTAGTACCAGGTTCAACTATTGTTTCTGTCTTCGACCTAATATTGTTTTTTTGTCAATTATGTAACTTGTTTTTATGTTACTTAAATTTGACTAGTCACTTGATGGCTAACTTTGATGGATAAACTGTTTTATCTACTAAATGGTGAACCGTGGAATTGTACACATCGACCAAAAGAAGTTGAGTTGGAAAAACTCTCCTGTTGACTTCTATTTCCTATTCCTTGGCCAGTTCACCACAAACAGAGGAGGATGGGCAAGGGGGGCATGATATAGTTCCCAAACATCTACAGTACTAAGGTTAGCCACCCCTGGAAAAAGTTACTCCCCACTGGACTAGAGTAACACACATAGGCCATTTGTCAGAGTATGATCAGGCAGTGTTCTGATGTTTGATATGTATGTGCCTATAAATTCCCAGTGGTGTTTACTGTTCACTAGTTTTTATTTTCTCATGTCTTTCTGTCCATGATGGTGTTGTGTGCTATAGCTAGGATTTCAATTGTGGCATCTCTGTCTGTCTGTCTCTCTCTGTCTCTCCTGATAAAGGACAGGCTCTCTGTTTTTCAGTAGAAGCCATTGTGCAATGTTTTCATAATCAAAATACTTTTTCCATGTTCTAGTTCTCGTATTATAGAACATTGAAGCTTTCCACTTGTTGCCGTTCTTACTGCCAAGGCACTGGGAGTCCCTGGCATAATACAGGTGACTCAGCATTAGTCTCTTTACTCATGGCATGTAAGGAGATGAAAGCAGACTGGTTTTAAACATTTGTTTAATGGCAGCCATTTAGTAGCCTGCACACACACATTATTATTGAGGTGGGAGGGCACTATGTCCTGCGCCATGTAGGCTATGCACCCTGACATTTGTTCAAACATCAATACAGTGCATAACTCTCAATTTTTGGGTGAGGGGAGGGATATACTAATATGAAAGAAATGGCATATTTCCCAAATTCCATCAATGCCCAGTTTAGAAAAAGCATCCATTGCAAATATTTTGATTTCATTTTAGCAGTTTATCAGTTTGCATAACTGATTGTAGACGGGTCACAAAAATAGTGCTAAAATATTATTTTAGTACAATGTATAAGCCATGTTATTATAGCATGTATGTCCAAAATGATTAAATGGACTTTTCTGGAGTAACATTTTAGAGGTATTCTGAATTAAAGGGGGATTAAATGTGAGTGTATAAACAAATTAATAGAAAATGATGTATTGTATACATTTTATATTGGTTGAATTATAAGTAAATGCATAGGTTCAGATGACCTTTTTAAAAAACACTTTATATGTTGCTTCATTTCCTCCTAGACTCCAGCCATATGCTGGGTAGCTGAGTGGGAGGATTAGTAAAAGCTGCTAATCTGATGTTTGGGCATAAATTTAAAACATTTCTAATACAAATATTACACTTTTTAAATATTTTTTTTAATGCAATGGTTAGTTACAGTTTAAAAAGGTTAATTTCAGGTTGGAGTGGTCCTTTTTATCACTGTACATCACACACTTGTATAGAACCGTTACCAAATTATGTAATATTTTTCACCTTGTCTATGCAATAAACCACAATCCCTATTAACAAAATGACTTGGGAATTAAAGGCTTGCCAATGAACTCTCACCCTCACAGTTATAGGGAATGTTAGTCTGTATATTCTATACCCAATATGCACTTATAATCAGCCCTGAAATGGTACCTTCAAATTGCGGACAGATTCTGGGTACATCGGTGCACGAATTTCAGGCTACTTGAGTAGCCCAGATGTGCCTCCAAAAAATGGCCACAATTCAGACATCATAGCTGATTCCATGCCAATATCACCCAACGCCAAATTCAGCCAAAATGCACAGAAAGTGTTCGCTTTAATCCTCCCGAAATGGCCAGAAGTGTAATAAAATAAAAATCAGAAAAAACTTATAAAGAGATGCATTAATTAAATACAAAAATAAAGTAAATAAACTTGTTATAAATATGTTTTTATTCATATTTACATTTAAGTGTTTATATTAGTGTATCTGTAATATATAACTTTACTATATTATAATTGTATATAAATATTTAAAATGTCTACTGTAATTCTTCTATACTGTTCTACTCAATTCTCCTCCTTAAAGCTAGAGAATTGGGATGGGTGAATTTTGCCTGTGTTACCTGAATTCAGAGCCTGTTTGGGGTGATCTGCACATATTGGGTAGCTGAAAATCTATGGTTTTTCATCGCGAAAATGTCCCGATCCGAATGCTTTGTTTTCCCAAACGGCCCAATCGGACCCAAAATCAAGGTATTCGACTTGCAGCATTTCGGCTATTTGTGAAATTTGCCTAAAGTCCCAGATATTCATCCATTTCAGGACAAACTGAAGTATGTTTGAGTAGGCCCATATGTAATGAATAAATGCATCCAGTGTTCTTAGTTCATGCACTGGGGTGTGTATTATGTAATTCTGCTTCTTGTCTCGAGAGTTGTTTGTCAGAGTTTCTAAGGTTCCATTCCAGACATGCTTCACCAAGGGTTTTTTGGCTCATCTTGTCATAAGGAATGCTGGAATCCGGTTTAGTGTTCCAAGTCTGAGAAGATTTGTTTAGTATATATTTCGATTCTTTAAGTTTCAAGCACTCATTTAATTCCATTCTATTAACGAGGAGGGAGGTTGTATGGATTTTATTCAACACTTTGTTTTCTTGTTTTATTATTCACTCACATTTCTCTATTTCTATTTCCCTTTCAGCATGCACTCCATTCTCATAGCATTGAATACAATCATTTAATTAACTTGCAAGTATAGTGGGATCGGCATAGTCCCATTTGAGCAGGATATCCATATCCTTTTCAGTTATCTTCCAGTTTGCACAGTGCCATTATATCAGGATTTGTGTGCATCCTATCACTTTTTCAAACTTGTATCTGTTGACCCCTCTCTGTTAACTCTGCCAGCAGCAGTCGGTATGTAGAAAGCCGTGACAATCTCCAAAAGCACTTGCATGTCTTACGCATCCCAAAAAAAATGATATTTATTAGTAATTGCACAAATATGTATAATGTTCCAAGAAATTACAAGCTTCTCAGAGTTGTCTATGGTTTCTCAAGTGGCCCAATTTGAAGTTTGAGTGCTTTTTTAAAAAAAAACAAAAAAACATTTGTGTCCTATAATTTTACTGCATTTCACATCGTATGCCAGCCTTGTTGAGCTACATTTCATGCTCTGTTCTAGAAATGTAATAATAGGGCTATTATCTTAAGCTATGTGTATAGAGCTTAGCAAGTGAATAGACTGTACTGGGCCTGGGAATAAATTTAGCCGTTCATGGAACTGGCTGGCACACAAAGTGCTCCTGATTTTTATTTTTAAAGTTCACTTCATGGGCTCTTTTGAAAATTACTTAATAGCTGCACACACCCAACGACAAGCTGTTCAGCCTGGCCTCATTGCAGTGCTCACAGTCAGTTTTAAGCCTCCAATTAGAGGCAGGGTGCTGCTTGTTACGCCGTGCCCTGTCTGATTGTCTGTCTCTGTAGAACATTCTGTTAAATCACATTGCATTGTACTCGTAAACAGCCAAGTCCAGAGGGAGGAACCTTCCAACATGCCTCTGAGACGGTGGATGAGTTAAAGAGCCCTGTGCTGGTGATACAGACCTCACTGTATTGTTTCCCTAGCCGTCAACAGAAACCAAACATTGGTGTTAACAAACACAACATGGGACTTGACCTTGGACTTTGAAAGCGTCTATTTGCTGTAACCAGACAGCATTCCAATCTCAAGAGCAGTTGGACTAAAGCAAACTGAACACTGAACTCCAAATGAATGTTTTGACAGTCATGACCTGCAGACAGGGATGGATAGTACAACATGTAAATCATCTCTGTGAAATTCTGCTGGTGTTGGGAAATATATTCGTAGGATCTTTGCATCTATAACTGTTTGTAATTTCTTTGTTGCGTTTAGTGCTTTACAGGGCCATCTTTTTAAAATTGATTGGACCCTGGGCAAGCATTGTATAGCCCCCCCTGCCCCGCTTTCCCTAGCATGAAATCCCACCTACACCCCAAAACCAGAACGGAAAAAGGTATAGGTATCCCGTGTTTGCTTCTGCTAAGTACCAGTTACACACATTTACTAACAAATGTATTACTATAGCTAGTGAGCACACAACTATCAGTCTACTACTGGCGATGCTCACATACTGTAAATACATATACATACTACATATAATATAAGTATACATGACAAGTATGATATTGAATTATTACACTATAAATGCTTATCTATCTATATATATATATATATATATATATATAATTCTATATTGTACATATACACACACACACACCCACCCGTGTATGTTTATATGCAATTACCTATATATGCACAATACACCTTTAAGAATATATACACACCTGATCATGTATAAATAAAACATGTAATATACAAACAACACAATATGATTAATTATTTAGATTTCAGGCCTATATCATTACACACATGCATGAAGATTAAAGAGCTCCCACCAGGAAGTAAGGTTACCTATCCTGCCAGTCGAGGGAGCTGCCGCTCAGGACAGACAGCATGGACACACGCAGACACCAACAGAGGGGGTGACGCCAAAATGTCTGTCTGATGCAGGTGGCTCAAAGGTTGTTGCAGGCTCAAGGGGCAGCTGCTCTATGCCCCCAGAAATGATTGGACCGAGGGTAGCTACCCCTTTTTCCCAACGTTAAAGACTGCCCTGGTGCTTTAGTTAAATGGCATCTTGCAAGTTATTATGACTCCCAGGGTGAGAAACACTCTTGGCATAAGCCACTGGTATTCACAATGAAGAATATAAAAGGAAATGCATAATCCTGCACCTTATGGCAAACAGCAGTGGCCTACAGCTTTTTCTGTTCTACAAATTCCTAAAAGGATTATGGTATTTGTAGTGGATCAGGAGCTGGAGGGCTGTTGTTGTATGTCTAGCCCTTACCAAATTCAGCTGGTCAATGTGTTTACTGATATGTTCAGCGAACACTAGATCCTGTCTAAGTGCAAATACTGTAAGACTAGTACACACCAACAATGCATGTGTCAGTAAGAGAGGCCTTGACTTTACTTGTAACTATGGACCACAGGGGGATAGAATGGCTATGGCAGTCTGACTGCTACTGAACTGCTGGAGCGTCTTTTTCTTCATGTTTTAAAGGGAAGATTTAAGCATTATATTGTGCATACAGGAATGGAGATATATGCTTTAAGTTATTGAGTATTCTTTTTATTTGCTATTTGGAATTGGCTTCCACAACCAATGTTACTATTCTGCAGAATAAATAGGGGCAGTAAGCTAAAACCAAATATTCTCAAAGGATGAAACTGCAAAAATTGGATTAAATGAAAAAGTCCTAGCTCATTCTCCTTCTTATTTTGTCTTTTTAGGAAAGTATGCCACAGACCCCTATATTTCCCAGCATGCTAGGCTCCACCTGTAGTGGGCAGGTGCAACCGGAAATGGGGGAACAATGTGGAGATCCTGTTTACCAAGATGGCAACCTGGTGTCTGGCTCTCTGGAAGCTCTAATTGAACGTCTTGTGCCTACAGTGGATTATTACCCGGATGTAAGTAGACAGTCGGTCATGCACCATGATTTAAAAGGTTATTCCAACTTAATAAGTTATTAATAAGAATTCACACCTCTTTTTGTGGTTGAGTGTTTTTACTCTCCTTTTATCCCTAATTATTGACATTCTAACTAACAAATAGAATGTGAAGAATGAGGATAAAATATGAAATATATACATTGTGCTAGCGAAATATTTGCATGTAAATTTAAGACAAAACGGACCAGATTCAGTGATGCAAAAATATCACTTATTACTGTTTTTAACTCAAAGGTTTATTTTGCAGTCTATAGGATACTTTATCGCTTGGTATGCAGGTTCTGTGTATTTGCTTGAAATTCTTCTAGCCCAGTGGATAATTTTATTTTCGTCTGTTCTCTGCATTCACTTTTTTAATTTAAAGCAGTGCAACATATGCAGGTGTTTTAATGCTGATATTCTTTTCAGCAAGGACCAGTAGTGGTGATAATGCTTCAATGGTCCTACGGGTGAAATTCCATGAATACATTGTAAGGGTTGATTCTTGTAGTTGTAAGACCTCCCAGAAACCTGTTTTGAATATTTTAGCTTTTTCGGCCTCATATGATCTTAAGCAAACACCAAAGGTAAACCTAAAACATAAGGAAGCTGGATAGAACGCAGTATAAACAAGAAAGCTGTACGGTTACTTGATGTTGTGATTAAATGAATGCTGGGGCTACAAAGGTTGAATAGTTGTTTCCTCTTAATTGAATAGCTCTGAGAACACATCAGATCATCATGATAATGATCATTACCATGGTATGAATGAACAGGCACTAAAAGACCTAATTACTATCATGTTTCTACAATTCTGTCCTTCCCGCCTCAGACACGGCCTACAAAACTTCACTTGTGTTTAATAATGAATCCATCATTTGAAAAATGTACAGAGCAGTAAATGCCATGGCAAATAATAGAGCCCATTTTATTTCTTCCTTTTCCCTTTTTTTTTTTTTTAAATGGAGCCCATTCTAGAGGCATTTCACTCTTCACACTGTTTTTGAGGTTTAAATACATGTCCTGTCTCAGTCCTTCAACTCACTTATTGAATAACTACACGTCAATAAATCTGATTTATTGTTACACTTGCCCTTTACTATGCCAGGACAGAGAGCTGTATGTAGTTAAACTGGTGCATGCTGAATGTAGAGAAAGGAAGTATTAAAATCTAAGGCACACTTAAATCTTAAGCAGGATTGTCCAAACAGAGCATGGCTGGCCAGATGTAGGCCTCAAGGGTATAAATCTGGCCTTCATCCTGTCGGGATGCTCAATAGACAATCTTTCTAGTTCATCCCAGCATATGTCTCCAAAAGTTTAGACAGCACAGATTGTAGAGGATGCATTTATAATTCGATCTTTTATGAAATTAACTTTACACAGGGGCATATTTTTTTTTTACCTGTAAGTTTGAAAATTGTAAAGATCTTGTCATTTAAAAAAAAAAAAAAATTTGCTTTGCAAATGGGAAATTTGCTTCTTGTTTGGTTGTAGGAATTGCTTACAATTATCTGGTAAAACTAAAAGCAGTCCCATTACTTCAGAATTAGTCTTCCCTCATTGAGTTTGGAAAAATGGAATGATGTTTTTGTTAATAAGCGCTATATGCTTTTAGGTTCACAAAAAATATCCATTTCCAAAAAACAAAACACATCTTAAAATAAACCCACAAGGAATTCGCTAGTCTAATAGCAGCTTAAAATCTCCGTAATTTATCAGCAATCCATTGTGTGTGACCAATGCTCTCTCTGTTGAGTCCCTGTTTATCCCCAGCCTGTTGCTGTCCTAGGAACAGAATGTGCTCCACATCTCAACCCAGTGGTCTAAGAATTTCCCATGCATGTGAAAGGTCAGGGAAATTTCGCTTTGTTTCAATATATGACCACATTCTCCGTAGTTTACAATATCCATGTCCCCCCCCCCCCCCTTTGCATGTGATTGATTGTGTTGCTAGGAAACCACTCTATGAGATTTTATGGAGCTTTGAGTCTTTTCCTATTTACAACACCATTGGCTTTAGTGTGGCAGAAAAGGCTTTTTTTAAAAAAAAGTTACTATTGTCTGCAGTAACTGCTGCAAATGGCAACCTGAAAATCCTATATTTTTATTATTTCCTTCTTAAAGGGACATTCCAACTTGTTTAACCCCCGCTCTGACAGTCGAATGCGAGGGTCTCTTGATGCTAGCGCAGCGAAAGACCCTCGTTTTTGCATGATCCCTATGGAAGCATGGCATCTGTCGGTCAGAGGATAAACTGGTGTGTATCAAAAGTACACGCCAGTTCATCCTCATACTAGGGACTATGGACATTTAGCTTGTGCTTCTATATTAGAAGCACAAGTGAAAAAAAAACGTTAGTGTTCCTTTAAACTACATGGTAGCTAGGGCTGAGTGACGTTAACCGTTAGATAGCCAAGTAGGCCAGCCTTTGTATCGCACCCTTGCCCAGGAGTGGATTAAATGGTAGTGAAAGCAGCTGCTACTAAGGGAGGATTTATCCCACAGTGGCAGTTTAATAAATAATCTTTAGGTGCTTGAGGGTTGAACCAAGCACTGTAGTATATAATTTAACCTCTGGCACTTTACAGCAGAAAAAGACATAGATTTAGCAAAGTTCTCTTGTTTCATTTTGAAATAATTGGAACTAAATACATGGAAAGAGGAATTGAAATCGTTGTATCCTAAATGTTTGAAGTGGGGGTGTGGAAGTGTTATACTCTGTAGCGTTGCTCAGAAAGCCCACTGAAATCTCTCGGGAGCAAGCCGAGCCAGGACTTGTAGCGCTGACTGTGGGAAGAAAAACATTTTTAAGCAAACATATGGGAAGCAAACACGCACCAGAGTGCGAAGCCAAGACAAATTGAGACAGGAATGGAGCAGACGGAGCACTGGTTCCCTCGCAGTCTGGGTAACCGTTCCCTGCAGATAAATTACAGGTGTAATGAAAACACAACTATTGCAGAAATCCTGCATGAAACGCCAGGGGTGTATTTTGTGGGGAGGCAGGATCATTTCCTCCAGGCTGTTTGTATTATATTGTTTTCATGCGGTCAATGGTAGGCCCAAAGAGGTGGGAGGGTGGATCTTCCAAAAGACAAGACTGAATTCCGGGCTGTCTTTATAAGAGGATCAGCAGCAGCTGAAGTCTGTTAAACTACACAAGTGAGTGAGGCGAGCTTATGGTCTAATGCACTGATATGTGCTTGGGCTGGATGTGACCCTCAAGGGTTATGGTCTCCCAACCTTGATGACAAGGTTCTGCTGTATTACCTCATGAAATGAATCCTGCCCAGCCAATGATTTTTAGTTCAAGCATGGTATGTGACCTTTAACACTAAAACGTTGGACAACACTGGTCTAAAGGACTTAATGTCTCTAGCAGCACATAAGGGTAACTTTTTAATGAATGATGTCTAAAGAGTTGAGGGAATACAGTGTAATATCTTGATTTTCCCCCACAGAGAACCTACATTTTTACTTTCTTGTTGAGCTCCCGTGTCTTTATCCATCCTCATGAGATCCTTGCTAAAGTGGGACAGATCTGTCTCAAACAGAAGCAGCAGTTGGAAGGAGGAACAGAGGCAGATAAGGTAAGGGACAGACTTTATTATTATTATAATTTTTTTTTTTTTATCAATTCTTACCCATTCCTGCTCCTCTCCTCCTCTCGTGAATTCTAGCTCCTCACCTCTCCTGAATTCTAGCTCCTCCTCCTACTCTTTAGAGTTCTGTCCAGTTTACTCGTCTGGCCACATAAACCCATGTTATTGTCCTAATTCCCAGGTTCTTCTCCTATTAACGTCACAACACTTGCTGTCATCACCCAGCATATCTCATCAGTCCATTCTCACGAGTGGGCTGGTCGTTTGACATTGTTCAGCTCACAGCATACCCTGCATAAACAAACCAGGGAGCTCCACAAACAGGAGAGAATTTCTTAATTGGCCCTGTGCCTGGGAAAACGAAGTCACGTACAATGACACTTGGCATTCTCGCTGTATTTTTTCAGGACGTGAAGGATTCATAGTCTATGCAGTGTAAAGCCGGTCTGCCAATATCCTGCACTAATACAAGCTCCAAACAGATCCAATAATAGTTTGTTTTATACCAGGGCTTGGCAAATTTAATTGGATTTTAGGAGCCATCAACATTTTTTAGACACACACACACACACACACACACACACACACACACACACACACACACCTCACACATATACACCATTTTTTTTTCTTAACGGCTGAGTGCTTGGTTCTCAAATGACGATACCCAGCACACACACACACACACAAGCGTTGCGCGAAGGGGCGGAGTTTGCTGTCTGTGCATCCAACTGCGTTGCAAAAAAACCAAAACAAATGGCAGCGTCAAGGGGACCATGAGGGTAACGGCACCCGGGTGCCAGGCTTAATTTCCCGGTCGCCATGGCGACCTGGCGCACAGGGTTTGTCGAGCGGAGTTTTATACTGTTCTTTTCTGCACATGACCAGTTTTTACAATGGTAGCAATCATTTATCCAGCAGAGAAACATACATTTTTCACTTTGTGTCTCTTTATGCCACATCCTTTTTTTTTGTATTTATATTTTCTGTCTCCAGTGGCCTAGCAGAGCGTAAAATTGTCATGAAGCCTCAAACAAATGGTGGGGTTTCCAGTCTACAAAAGAGAAAGTTAAGTGTTTTCCACAGTGTATCTGTGCGGGGGCGTACACACTCTTCAGTGCTACGTATACATTAGCGAAGAGTTGAGGGGGAGTCCCGTGGGAATGTTTTGTTCTATGACGAAGCCTCCCACATGGTCTGATGCAGGATACAGTGTAAGATTCCTAATGTCAAGGCTACCTACACTTCAATCTTGAAATAAACGTGTGAAGTTAATATTTACTACCTTTTGATAGCAAAAAAAAAAAAAAGTGACTAAACCACAAAAGAGTGCCATGACCGACTTCCTGAGAGAAACCACTGTTTGAAGTGTCAGTATATGAAGTCGCTCAGATGATCTGATACCATGTTATCAGGTTCTTTGTCAATGCGTGTGTTGCATGTTACCTTTGCTCTGTAGAGTATTTACCTACCAGGCAGCTCTGTGGGTGCATATTTATACTTTATTCATTAAAGGGGGAATTGCAGGGAATTGACAAGGGAATTCCAAACCTAAGGCCACAGTGGCCAGAGTTGGAAACATTCCCCACTTTGGCCTTAAGTTTGAAATTACCAACATTTCCCTCTTTCATGATTATCTTTTAGTCTTCTGATTTAATTATTTTCATTCTGGTACATTATAAATAAAAATTTTAGTTGAATTAATCTAGACTCGATTTAAAGGTAGCTGTAATTCCAAACTGGTTATGGGCTCTGTCCTGATCTAGTGGGGTTGCATCCTTGATGATTTGTAATTGACCACTTAAGGGGTAATATCCCGAATATAGACTTGGTCAGTCCATGTGCTTCCCAACGTGGGAGCAACTCAAGTGGGGCTTGAGTTGTGCAAACAAAGTGTCGGTATGTATATTCAGAATACTTTATTGCTCCAGTAAGGGGCTCACAAATGGAGGGGGCAAAGTGTGGGGAGAAGAAAGACCAGACCAGTGCCATATTCCTCTCCTCCCCCCTAACCGTATGCTGTTGCGGCATCAGTTACATGGTATATAACCAGTTAAGAGACCTGTGATCTTATTGGCCTGTATTATGTTTTCGTGGCATAGGAAGAGTTAATGGATGTTACCCCTCAATGTGTATATGTGAGCTTGGCTAGAGAAGGGCTGCTGATTGTGTGCGTTACACTGTTGTTGCTGAGCCGTGTCAGGGGCTTCCCCATGCAAAGTGACATATGACGCATCTGGTTGTTGACTGGTGATTCACCAACATTTACATTTCCCCTGGTACTTTAAAATGATCAAATATCTCATCATTCCCTTTGTGGCTAAATTACTACTACTTCATCTTATTATTATTATTATTATTATTTTTATTATTATTATTATTATTATTGCTAACCCTGGTCAGTTTCTTTTTTAAGAGTTGTAGAGTTGGCCCTGCCTCATGAATTTTTAAATCAGCGAAAAGTCGTCAAAGAATTAACGATACATTCTACAGGGCCAAATGCGCTCATCCGGCAGGAGAAACTCACCAGCTTTGTCTCTGCACAATAGTTAATTTATTTATTCCTCTCACATTGGATCTATGTTTTCCTGCATTGGACCTAAAATGGAAATAAAATATAAGGTTATGATAAATCCAATAACTATAACCAAGTCATTGGTGAACACGAACGCTCTGAACAGTAATTATCTGTTGAGAACGTCTAACACTGAAAGACATTTATTTTTTTATTTTTATAACATTGCTTGTAATAAAAGTCTCTCCCACAAACTAAGAAAACATTTCCAACAAGACACTGTTTGACAAAATTGTATTGCTACTAATTAATGACTGAATAGATTTTCTGTCTCTGTTAATGCACCATTATCGTGTGATGGCTTCGTCTTGATATGGTTTGTGCTTTTCTTCCAGACCAAACTCAAGTCGTTCGCTGCTAAGATCATCCAGTTGCTGAGGGAATGGACGGAAACCTTCCCCTTCGACTTCCAAGATGAGAAGGCCAGAAAGGAGCTGAAAGAGATTGCACAGAGGATTAGTCCGTGTGAGGTGAGAAGAATGGGATTTGGCAACAAGTATTTGTCAAAATGCTGGTAGCCCATCCTTAATCTATGATATTGTTAGAACACAAACTCTAGCCCTGGATCCAGATGATATACTGAATACATCTTAACAACAGATTCAAAATGTTCTGAAAGTACTTAATATAAAACTACATATTCCTTATCTGAGGCACAATCTTTAGGTTTTTTTTTTAAGTAATTTACAGATTTTAAAGAAATTTGGTCATTTTATGTGTTTGGCTCCTACAGTCTATAAATAATTGCAAAGCCCTGTGTTATGGAGTCAAATAGGCCAAGTCAGGAGCCAGGCTAGTGATTTTAATAGCCATGGAACTTGTACTTCATTAGAGTTCCAAAATAACCTCAAAAAGTTAGAACCAGAAGTAGAGATTTTACGAATGATGACTTTGTGGCTCCTGAGATTTGTCAAGACTTGCCATAAGATCTGTCTATATCTAGGTAGGTATTGTGTGCTTCTGTATAATATTCTCTGCAGTACTACACATTTTTTATGGATGTCCATTTTATGGAATGGCGATTCAGCCATTTCATGCAAAAGTGGAGACATTGGATACTATTCGGTTGATTTAACGCAATGGCAAGGTGGGTGGATTAGTTGCTAAGTCAATCCGTGAAATGAGAGAACAGTGTAGTGCCCAATGCATAAAGACAGATAATATCAGACAATTAGTCTGCATTTGAGCTGGCCGGCTGTTTCCTTGCTTCCCCGCATGTTACAGGCAATAAGAAAAGAGCTTTTGTAATCTGTTATAGAGCTGATTCAGTCTCTGGACATCATCATTATACCATCTGCCCCTGAGACAGTACGAGCAGCCGATTTCTGCTAATAAACAACGCATTAATTTGTATTCAGCAGCCCTATTGCTTCACTTCACAGAATGATAAGCTTGTTGAGAATTGTATGAAACTAATGAAGACCTTGCTTCAGAAAATTGTATCCCTGCTTGTCTCAATACAGATGTTTTTTTCCCCCATTCCTATTGTTTCTGTTAAAGCCGCATGGCGCATTTAGAGCTGTATAGTTAACCCTAAACCTCTTTGGTGTGTGTGTGTGTGTGTGTGTGTGTGTGTGTGTCTATATGTATTTATGTATATGTATTTATGTATATGTGTGTGTATATATGTATTTATGTATATGTGTGTGTGTGTGTGTGTATATGTATTTGTGTGTGTGTGTGTGTGTGTGTGTGTGTGTATATGTATTTGTGTGTGTGTGTGTGTGTGTGTGTGTATATATGTATTTGTGTGTGTGTATATCTATCCATCTATCTATAAATATAATCTCAACATAATCATGCATCGAGGGTGCTTCTGCCCACATTTCTGAATTGTGTGGATCAACCAGTGGTTATATCTAGATATCACTTTGTAAATCTCTCTGAAATATACTAGGGCTATCTCTAGCTTTTATTATCTCCTGCTGTGGTGCCAGCAACTAACCACAGTACACAAATGATTTAGACCCTAACCTTTTCCAGATTGTTATATCTATGTTAAACTGTGTGATGTCCATGCCATCTGCTCCACAGGATAACACCTTCATGGCTTAATGGTCATCTTCAGGGTTGGTAACGTTGATCCTCCGCAAAGGTCATGTATGGAGTGAGATCTTTAAACAGACGTGATGGCTTTGAGAGGGACTGGCCCAAAGCCTTATCATGGAACATTTCGCAAACAGACTTCTGTTATTTGTGAAAAGCACCCTTTAAAGTATAGTGCTGGTTCCCTTCAAACTGAAAAATTAGCCTTTAAAATCTTCTGTGGTCCATCACTTTAAAATGTGATTGTTTCAGGTTTCCGGCTACGAACTGTAATCTTATCGCTTATTTTGTGTTGTCCCTCCCCATGCACAAACCTTGAATAGCGGTCAAAAGATCCTTGGTCAGACGTTTATATAACGGGTCTTCATCCTGTGCCCCTTTCAGGAAAATGGGACAATCAAGAAGAGCATCAGTCAGATGACACAGAATGTACTGCTTACCCTCTCCACGCGTGGCCAGTTTCAGGAAAGCCGAGAAAAGATTTGGCAGCCTGTTACTGATAAAGGGACAATCTTGAAGACCAAGCCACAGTCATCCCAGAAGGACATACTCAGTGTCTGTACAGATCCTTTGGTCCTTGCCCAACAGCTCACAACAATCGAATTGGTGAGTTTCTGGATCGATTGAGAATATCTTGCCTGGATGAGAGTGAGCAGTTCTTCTCTTCTGCATTGTCACCACTGAGCATGCATTGCTTACGAAGGAGGCTTTGTTTGTTTGTTTTTTAATTTTTAAGATCAATACTTGTCCAAGACAAATACACGATTCTAACAGCAATGTGATGTATATACATAAACCAGAGTATTTGTGTATTTCTATAATTAGCCATTGCATGCATGCTTTGGCTAGTCACATGACAGAAGCTGTTTTGTAATCTCTGCAGGAACGGCTAGGAAACATTTATCCTGAAGATCTAATGCAGGTCATTAGTCACATGGACTGCCTGGACAACCATAAGGTAAGGCCAGTGTCGTTTTGTGTGTGTGTGTTTCAGCTACTCGCCATTTTCAGAGATCTATCTACAAATATATAAGTGGGCCTGAAAAGAATTAAAAAGACTGCATCACCTAAGCATAGCTTATACTGTAAATGTAGATAATACATGAATGATTTGAAAATAATCTATAACTGAGTTAGCAGAATTGCAAGGAAAGGCCTAAATTAGGAGAAAAAAAAACTGTTTTAAATGTGTCTATGAATTCTCCTGCTTATAACATCACCTGTGGCCTAATGTGCAGATTACACATTTCCCAGTGAAAACCAGTTCATTTGCATATCAAGCGCCAGATGATGTCATAAGCAGGAGACTCCACAGATACATTTAAAACACATTTGTCTCCTTATTTAGGCATTCGCTTGCAGTTTTGTTAACTCGGTGTATAGATTATTTTCAATCATTTTTTTTTTTTATTCTCTACATGCCAATGTTTAGGTGATACTGTCCCTTTTTTTGATATTTTTTGGGGGGATTTTTCACAGAAGAGAATTTGTCCAGTTTGAGAGGTGGAGGACGGCTCTTGCTATAGTTCCTCTTGGCTTTGGATGTCTAGGAGTCTAATGCAATATTAATTGATCTTCATTTACTTGCTTAATCAGAGTTAAATTCTAAATTTAGGGAGAAAGTGATTGTATTCTGCCAGTATGCTTCCCGCTAAACACTGGAAAGAGCAAGATCGCCGCTTAAGTCAGCAGGGAAGGTCAATTAGTGGATCTACTCCTAAAATAGATAATGACTGACATTATCATCTTTAGTTTCACCATTCTTGAATTAAATGCACTTTTAATGGTTTCATTTTGCGTTTCATTCACTAAATCTCTAAATTTTGTGCATCCATCCGTACCAGTTTAAAGCTGGATACTGACTGGTGCACAAGCTTCGTATGGCCGCTCTACGTATGGCCGCTCTACGTATGGCTGCTCTACAACATTCTGTCTTTCCCACTAGTGCCGCAGTGATGTTACCAAGACCTATAACCTAGAAGCGTACGACAACTGGTTTAACTGCCTCAGTATGCTGGTGGCTACAGAGATCTGCAGGGTAAGTTCATTAATGCTCTTGACATGTCTTTTAGGTCAGACTATATTAAAGTAATGCCTTGCCACATGTGATATAATAGATCAGGATGTTTGACATTTGCCTGTTACATTGAAAATTAATTGCTAGTTAAAGGTAAACTGACAAAAACTCGTAGGCTTGGGTTTCCCTAGAAAGTCATTTAATGAGAGGTCAAGTATCATCATGGCATAAAATTACACCATTAATTCAGTTTTATTTGTAAAGCTAAATGTTTGTGCTAAACATTTATTGAGAGTAAGTAACCTGCAAATACTGGCGACTTTTTAATTATTAATCCTCCCCTTTTAAGGTTTGCAAAACCTACTGTGAAAATCTACCTTTTGCAGCTTTTATCTAGTGGGTTGTGATTGAAGAATGGTCTATAAATGGGCGTCTCCAGCATCTCTCTTGCACATGTCCACTCTGGTGTATGTGTATATGTTGGTCAGATCTTGCATAACCTCATTGTCCTAATATCAATTTTTGGTTATTGTCTAAAAATGTTATCTGTAATAACGGATATTTCTAAAAAGCTATTTTTTTGGGTTAGTTGCTAATTTCTTTTTTGTTTGTTGACCTTGATTTATTTGCCAACGAAGATGATTAAACTAGAGATAGTTTAGTGCATTTTTCATGCTGTACTTTGTACTGTGAAATAGCAATAGTATGTGTTTTGTTAAGCAGGGTTTGCTGCACCTTTTACACTCCTGACTTCATGCAGTATCTCAATTGTCCCTTTCACTGTTAACCATACAAGAGGTGTTTTAAATAGTTTTTAATTTCACTGACTAATTGGAAATACCCAATTGATGTACTATTATAGAAGCAGTGACTACATCTTATAGGGAACAAAATAAAATTCAAAAAGATGCAGAGGAGCTAGATGCAGTAATACAGAGGAGCTAGATGCGGTAATGCAGAGGAGCTAGATGCGGTAATGCAGAGGAGCTAGATGCGGTAATGCAGAGGAGCTAGATGCGGTAATGCAGAGGAGCTAGATGCGGTAATGCAGAGGAGCTAGATGCGGTAATGCAGAGGAGCTAGATGCGGTAATGCAGAGGAGCTAGATGCGGTAATGCAGAGGAGCTAGATGGGGTAATGCAGAGGAGCTAGATGGGGTAATGCAGAGGAGCTAGATGGGGTAATGCAGAGGAGCTAGATGGGGTAATGCAGAGGAGCTAGATGGGGTAATGCAGAGGAGCTAGATGGGGTAATGCAGAGGAGCTAGATGGGGTAATGCAGAGGAGCTAGATGAGGTAATGCAGAGGAGCTAGATGAGGTAATGCAGAGGAGCTAGATGGGGTAATGCAGAGGAGCTAGATGGGGTAATGCAGAGGAGCTAGATGGGGTAATGCAGAGGAGCTAGATGGGGTAATGCAGAGGAGCTAGATGGGGTAATGCAGAGGAGCTAGATGGGGTAATGCAGAGGAGCTAGATGGGGTAATGCAGAGGAGCTAGATGGGGTAATGCAGAGGAGCTAGATGGGGTAATGCAGAGGAGCTAGATGGGGTAATGCAGAGGAGCTAGATGGGGTAATGCAGAGGAGCTAGATGGGGTAATGCAGAGGAGCTAGATGGGGTAATGCAGAGGAGCTAGATGGGGTAATGCAGAGGAGCTAGATGGGGTAATGCAGAGGAGCTAGATGGGGTAATGCAGAGGAGCTAGATGGGGTAATGCAGAGGAGCTAGATGGGGTAATGCAGAGGAGCTAGATGGGGTAATGCAGAGGAGCTAGATGCGGTAATGCAGAGGAGCTAGATGCAGTATTAAAGAAGCAGATGCGTTAATGCAGAGGAGCTAGATGCAGTATTAAGGAAGCCGATGCAGACTCTCTGTGTTTGTATTAAGCAGTGTTTCCTATTTTCTGTGAATTAGAACAACTGGTTTTTAACTGATGACCAACTAAACACTGGACAGGCAACTGAGAATGAGGAACAGATAATACAACGTGAGAACATTCTTAGAAAACCCATGAAGTTATCTTTATAAGAGATTTTTATGTCCACAAGTATTTTGTAAGTTATAAGTGTATCACATAAAAACTGCCTCTCACACTGATGTGGCTGATGGCAAACATAACGGTAATAAGAATTTTTATTACGAGATTTGGCGATAAATTCAAAGAATATTCAGTGGCCACAAAAAAACGATTACTTAAAATCTTTTTATTTTTTTATTTTTTTAAATGAAGAGCAAGATGGTGTAGCTACTGTGTGCAAATAAGGGGGGACAAGTATTGGTGTGCTAAACAAAACCTCAAGATTTTTCCCCTCCTAAGGAAGCACAGGTTAAAATGTTAGTTTTCCATCTGAAATGTAAAACCAAAATGTATATATATATATATTTTTTTTTACAGCTGCATGTACCTTTACACTTGGCTCTGCCTCACAGGTGAGTCAGAACCAGTATGAATACTGGCGCTGACAACCAATCTAGTCTGATCGGGGCCTGGTAGGATCAAGGTCTCACTGCTAGTACAGAGAGAGGCGATTGTTTTAACATGGGATCAGCAGTAGGGACCTATTCTGCTGATCCCATGTAAAAACAGATATGTCTGCATGAGCAGAGAGAGACAGTCGCTGCCTGCTTCCCAGTTTATCCTCAGACTAGGGTCACTGCATTTTTCCCATCGCTTCTATAATAGAGGATTTATCATTAGGAAGATATGATGGCTTTGACACAAATTTATAAAACTGATTTAACTAATATATATATAAATATATATCTCTATCGCTCAGATCTGACTCCCAACTTTTGTTGTCTGTGACTTGACAGGTGGTGAAAAAAAAGCAGAGGACCAGAGTGATGGAATTCTTTATAGACGTAGCCAGGGAATGTTTCAACATCGGCAATTTCAACTCCATGATGGCCATCATATGTAAGGAACTTGAGTTTAGCTTCAACAACTGACCTGAGAGGGGTTAAACTGCATGTTGGAGACGAGTGACACTGTCGTTGTTTATTCATTACTTAGAAACTGCTTTGTATTTTTCCCTGGAGTAAATGTCTGCTGTATTTTCACAGTTAATAACTAGTTTTGGGGTTTGTATGCTGGTCTTGGGGTATATATGCTGGTCTTGGGGTATATATGCTGGTCTTGGGGTATGTATGCTGGTCTTGGGGTGTGTATGCTGGTCTTGGGGTGTATATGCTGGTCTTGGGGTATGTATGCTGGTCTTGGGGTGTATATGCTGGTCTTGGGGTATGTATGCTGGTCTTGGGGTGTATATGCTGGTCTTGGGGTATGTATGCTGGTCTTGGGGTATGTATGCTGGTCTTGGGGTGTATATGCTGGTCTTGGGGTATGTATGCTGGTCTTGGGGTATGTATGCTGGTCTTGGGGTATATATGCTGGTCTTGGTCTTGGTACACTTAATTCTAACGGGATTATTTATAGCCAGAAGTAATTCTTAAAAGTGTTGGGTTCTGGATAATAATCAAACCTACAATCGAATAACAAGTGAATTAATTGCTAATTAGCTGCTCCGTTGCCATCTTGCTTCTTCTTTTTTTTTTTTTTAAATGGGCCTAGCGCTAGAAGTAATGTTACCGATGCAGAGATTAAAGCATCTTTGTGTCTATATGGTGCATAATAGTTTATTAGATGATCACGTTGTGTTCACATAAAGCAGCAGCTAGTTTGTTCCATTAGTAGAATTGGGAAGTAAACCTTCATTTCTATATGTTCCCAATGTCCATTATTTAATTGTTTCTGTTTATTTCTTTTCAGCTGGAATGAACCTCAGCCCAGTTGCGAGGTTAAAGAAAACATGGTCCAAAGTAAAAACAGCCAAATTTGTTGTTTTGGAGGTAAGACTAAACAAAGCTCACTATTTACTACGAGCCCGGGGTACAGACACTAGATGGATAAAGGGCAACCCGAAATACCTTGCTTTTCAAGTGGCCCAATGTCTGTTAATCCCTGCTGGTTTTCTCCCATAAACTTATTTTTCTAAAATAACTAATTATGTACTTGGGTTGGAAATATTCCCTTTATTAAATCTGTAAAGTGTATATACCATATAGATATGTAGATGTGCCTCTTGCTCTATCTATCTAGCTATCTATCTATCTACACAAATCTCTCTCTCTCTCGCGCTCTGCATCTCTATCTCTCTCTGCATCTCTATCTCGCTCTTGCTCTCTTTGCATCTCTATCTACACATCTCTCTCTCTTTGTATCTTTATCTACACATCTCTCTCTCTCTCTCTGTATCTCTATCTACACATCTCTCTCTCTCTCTCTCTCTCTCTCTCTCTCTCTCTCTCTCTCTCTCTCTGTATCTCTATCTACACATCTCTCTCTCTCTGTCTGTATCTCTATCTACACATCTCTCTCTCTCTCTCTCTGTATCTCTATCTACACATCTCTCTCTCTCTGTCTGTATCTCTATCTACACATCTCTCTCTCTCTCTCTCTCTCTCTCTCTCTCTCTCTCTCTCTCTCTCTCTCTCTCTCTCTCTGTATCTCCACTACACATCTCTCTCTCTGTATCTCCACTACACATCTCTCTCTCTGTATCTCTCTCTCTCTGTATCTCTCTGTATCTCTGTATCTCTCTCTCTCTGTATCTCTGGATATCTCTCTCTCTCTCTGTGTCTCTCTGTCTCTCTCTGTCTCTCTCTGTATCTCTCTGTCTCTCTCTGTCTCTCTCTGTATCTCTGTATCTCTCTCTGTATCTCTGTATCTCTCTCTGTATCTCTGTATCTCTCTCTGTATCTCTGTATCTCTCTCTGTATCTCTGTATCTCTGTATCTCTCTCTGTATCTCTGTATCTCTCTCTGTATCTCTGTATCTCTGTATCTCTGTATCTCTCTCTGTATCTCTGTATCTCTCTCTGTCTCTCTCTGTATCTCTCTCTGTCTCTCTCTGTATCTCTCTCTGTCTCTCTCTGTATCTCTCTCTGTCTCTCTCTGTATCTCTCGGTATCTCTATCTACACATCGCTCTCTCTATTATCTGTAACTATAGATACAATATATTTTTCACAAAATACATTTTCTATGCAGCACTGGGAGTGTTTGGTATTGAAAGCGCTGTGTCTGTTTGCTGTACTGGGATAACCCATACCTATATTGTATATCTGATATCATGCATGCCTTGGGGAGTCTGATCATTAATGAGTAATTGACACTGGATATCCTACTCATTTACTTAGTGCAAGGCTCTGTTGATGAGAAGGATATTCTATGCCGGCATATGGCGTCTAGAGGCCAGATTGCAATGATGTCATCGCTCATTAAATGAGTTAAGTGTCATTTTGTCTCCTGCCTTGTGCAACATTACATGTCTGTAATGCTTTGTTCATACATAACGAGCAGTTATTCGTTAAACACAGAGCGGCAGTGATATATATATATTTTCCAAACGCACTCACGGGACTCAGTACAAAACAAGTTGATGCTTTAATCACTCAATAGGAACCAACACTACCATGAGTATAATATCTATGTTTCGGTCCACACCATTGACCTTTATCAAGACATCTTGACAAATCAAAATGTGGACCTTTATCAATAAATATATATCTATATCACTGCCGCTCTGTGTTTAACGAATAACTACTCGTTATATATATATATATATATATATATATATATATATATATATATATATATATAATCTCACTTGGTGTAAAGGAGCATACAGACCATCACCCTGTGACCAACCTTGAGCCTTTGTCAATTCTAGCCATGTAAAACCTGGATCTGTTCTAGTTCTGGGTCTTGTTCATTGTCTGTGTGTAGGTGTAAGATTATTCTAACACTACAGCTGCTGTAATCATATGTTTGCTGTTCTGTCAGTAGCTGCAAGAAACCCAAGTGCTCCATCTAGTGTCTGCCAAAAGTACTGCTCTGTACAACAATGGCTTTTATACTTTCTACACGCTAAATGTGATAATTTTGCCCCCTGCTGGACTTAGAAACATAGAATGTGTCGGCAGATAAGAACCATTCGGTCCATCTAGTCTGCCCAATATAGACTTGGACAATACAGCACTGTTCATCTATGTTGACTTAGTAAATTAGCTTTTTATGACTGTATTATAATAAATTGGCATTTCATAAGTGGCTAAAACATCAGAAAGCACATGTGAATTGTGTAACACTAAATCTGAATTATTATTTTAATCTTTAAAAAAACAATTTTTTCTTTTTTCTTTTTTTTTAGCTCTGTGCTTTGTGAAACAAGTCACTCAATGATTTTTGACAGGTGTTTAACCCTTTCTTGTAATCTCCCTAACAGCAACACATGGATCCATCGAGCAACTTCTGTAATTATCGCACGGCTCTGCAGGGGGCGACACAGCGAGCTCAAAGTGCCAACAGCAGTCGGGAGAAAATAGTCATCCCTGTTTTCAACGTATTTATCAAAGATATCTTCTTCTTGCACAAGATCCAGTCCAATCGCTTACCAAATGGACACATCAACTTTAAGGTAACCCTATTCTCCATCCCACCCATGGGACTTCTTCCACAAGGCAGTTGAGTGAATGTTGGCTAGTTCTCTATACACTGAAACTGAACCAATCTCCAGTGGTACTCCTCATGAGTTAAGTTTATTTTTTTTATTTTTTTAAGTACCACCGAAAAAGTGAGGTTGAGAAGTTTAACTCCCCAAAGAACCCTGATAGTTTAACCCAGCAGTATGGCCGCAAGTGAGACTCAAAAAAAGCCATTTGTCTAATCTCAGTTGGGGAACTCCCATATTGCTAAGGAATTGAATTTGTAAGTAATAAAATGGGTAATTTTGAGATGTTAGGCAACTGGATAGGCTCAATACACCTCTTTACCTGTGCTGCTATTGGCTGAAAGGTTACAAATCTCAAAATCAATGCCACCCCCCCTTCTTTTCTTTTTTTGTGCCAAAAATACATTTTTTGGATGCTTGACGAGACCAATTTGGTATGGGTTTTGAAAAGGTACAAATCTGCTCCATCTCTTTTTAAATTTTAGTTTATTACCCCTCACCACAATGATTTGGTTTACTGCTTTTACGTGATTGTAGATCCAGCAAGCCAGCTGCTGTAACTCTGGGTAGGTTGACTGACCATATCTTTTTATTTCTTTTTTCCTCCACCAGAAATGTTGGGAGATCTCTAGACAAATCCATGACTTCCTAACGTGGAAGCAGGTGGAATGTCCGTTTGAAAAAGACAAGAAAATTCAAACGTATGTTCTAACGACACCCATTTACACTGAAGAAGGTAATCCAACAGGAGTCTTACTGGGTTTTTTTTTTTTTATTTGTTTCTCTTTATGGGGTGAAACTTTTTTTTGAGTGTTTTTCATCCTGATAAGTTTTAAATGCCTGTAATACACTGAGAAAGCTGTCTTTCAAATGATATGGAATGTCTCTTCTCATTCTTACTGACATCGGAAACACAACTCTTTTCAAAACTATATTATGAACACATTTTCATCTGAGCAAACCATGGTTAAATGAAAGGATTCTTTACTCTCCAAACCCCCTCCAGACACGCACCCCAAGCATCACAGGAACCTTCTAATCTTTAGCCCTAGCATCACAGGGACCATCTGCTCTCCTCCCTTGCATCACAGGGACCATCTGCTCTCCTCCCTTGCATCACTGGGACCATCTGCTCTCCTCCCTTGCATCACTGGGACCATATGCTCTACAGCACTCCCACCCAACATTATCACAGGGCCCCTTTCCTGTTTCCATCACCCAGCATCACAGGGACCATCTGCTCTCCACCCCTAACAGCATCACACAGCAATTTCTGGTTATCTTCCCCCAGCATGGTGGGGACCCTTTCCCATCACCTTCCCCCAGCATGGTGGGGACCCTTTCCCATCACCTTCCCCCAGCATCACGTGGACCCTTTCCCATCATCTCCCTCTATTACACTATGCTTTCCCCCCTCATCTTTCCTTCGTACGTCATGGTCTGTGATGAGACTTGGATCCCGATTTCTGTATTAGACCCTACTGTGATGCAATTTTGGAAGTGGTCTCTCTCTCTCTCTGATCTAAGCAACATACTGGAAAGTCACTGGGAGTCAGATGCTAATTTTTTTTTTTTTTTGAACCTTGAACCCCACAGAGCTAAACTCTACTTTTGGACATTTATGTGAACATCGGAGGGGAAAAATTGTTGGATGTTCACCCAAGGTTTATCACCATCTCTTTGCCAGCTCTGTGAATAAACTACACAATAGTGTCTGACCCAGAAGCTTTAGCAATATGGGATTTAAAAACATGCTTTATGTGTATGCATTTATATATATATATATCTATCCAAAGGCGGTGCACTCACCTATAAGAAGCAGCAGGTTCGGTGTGCCCGGGTGCTGTGCAGCAGAAAACACACACAAGTCCAACAGAGAAAGTAGAAAGCACGCACTCACGGACAGATTCAATCAATATTATCTTTAGTCGATACTCCAAACAATATCATATACAAGTAATCGACGTTTCGGTCCGTCTCAGGGACCTTTATCAAGATAATATTGAATGAATCTGTCCGTGAGTGCGTGCTTTCTACTTTCTCCGTTGGACTTGTGTGTGTGTGTATATATATATATATAATCTCAAATTATGATTGTGTATAATTATTACTAAGATACTAAGTCATTTTATGTCTTGTTTATAGCACTTTTTGTAGCTTCGTTTGAAAATGAAGGTCCTGATAATCACATGGAGAAAGACAGCTGGAAATCTCTCAGGTTCGGTTATTTTGTTCATTATCCGTCTGCTCTTTCCCTAAGTTTTGCCTTTTAGCGTTTGTAAGAATAGAATTGTATTTGTGCCATATCACAAAGTAGCTGTAAGTGGCTTCAAAGGTCTAGAACACAATATCTGGGCCAAAAAAAAAAAAACCTGAGAATTGCAGGGACATCAGATGGGAATTTCAAACTGATATAGCTGAGTTAGACAAATTCTCCAATTCAGAGGATGGTCCCATTTTTGACCTAAAGTTTGGAATTCCCATCACCGTTCCCTGCAATTCTTTCTCTATTGAGTAGATCCCGTGAATCCAGAATGATACATTGACAAAGGAGAGGTTAAGATATCATGATAAAATACTGTTGTAGCTTAATGATAGGCTCTTATATTGCTCTGTGCTTCAGTGCCAGTATGATCCCACCAACCAGTAACCATTGTTTAAAATACAACTTCCATGATGCTCGGTAAATGTAGCGTCAGTATGCCACCCACCATCTATGCAATACAATGGCGGGCCGCTTTAGATGTTTTAACCTTGGAAAATTTGCCCAAGACCTAGAACCCTGCAACACAGAGGAATTTAAGAAATGCTAACCGTTCCCATGTGTGAATAACCTGTAGAATTCAGTATTAGAAATATATATATATTTATTTTAAATTTTAATTTTTTTACAGGTCAACACTTTTGAACAGGGCCTGAAGATGTTCTAAAAAAAAAAAAAAAAAAAGCCTGAAACAAATACAGGAATACAATATTTTTATTTTATTTTTATTGTCTGAAGCAGAATGTGATGGTCAGGAAGACAATCCTCGCTGGTTGGGGGTCTGTTTTTTTTTTTTTTTGTATATAAAACTTTTACGAGACTAAAGATTAATGGTATATAAATATATATATTTCATGCTTTAAGCACTTACGAAAAGGGATTTCTGTTTTATTTTTTTTATTTTTATGGTTTACGGGAAAAAAACAAAACCTTAATCCTTCGCTGCTGGTATGGCCTAGACACAATGCAGAGGTTTATATCTGTAATGTGCAGAGAAAATGTATTACATAAGCCATTAGGTCATGAAAGGGTTTCACCCCCTAAAATATTATTGTTGTAATAATAAAAAAAAGGGCAGGGCCCTGGTTTTCTGAAATTTATTGGATGTTTTTACATATTTAGGGCTTTGGTGAGCTCTAGAAGTCTTAATATGCTCTATTTCGCTAGCCCTCTACCCCCTTGTTAAACCATTTGCTGCTGCATTAATTTAAATTACACTCTGCATCCCAGTTCATACAGAACAGTGCAAAATCCGTGCAGTTCAGTCCAATTTTGCACGTGTATAGGGGAGAGAAAAAAAACTAGTTGTGATTGTTGGAAATGCAACAATTGTTTGTGTTTCCTCTTGGTTTGAAGATCTAGCTGTCTTTCTCACATAGGTCCTAACATGGGCAAAACAGAACAGTGGGAACATGGGGAAATGAAAGATTATTTCTATGTAATTTTTACAAATGAATCGTGTGAGGGTGCCTTTACTGATATAATTTTAAAGAACGTTAGCAGTCCTTCTAGTTTCAGTGCTCTATAGTAGGGTTCATATGAGACGTGCGTGCATAGCGTGACAGTATCTGCCGCTAGCTGCTTATCTAGGACTTCGTAGCCGTCATTTTTCATACAATGACTGACCGCATGCAGTCAACCACTGGATTCGACAGAGGCCTGATCCCTACCATTCGCTGCCATTTTGTTCTTACAAGGGGATGCTTGTTTGTGGGTAGCAGATAACTGTTCTTACAACCACGGCTGGATTTCTCATTCACATTAGACAGTTGGCACCAAGTGCTGTTTTTTGAGTGAGGCTTTGATTGCACTATTTGGAATATTTCTGATCTATGCCCCACCCAAAACATTTTTTTTGTTTTTTTAATTTATTCTCAGTGGGTTGAAAAAAACAGAACTTTGTAGGAGTATGGATCCAGCCTTAATTTATCTTGCATTCCCACAGCCAAACTTCCCTTGAATGCATAACCACATAACACATTGTTGTTACGCCCAGAAAAAGGGGATTATTTAATTGTTGCAGGCAGATCGGTAGCACATCCCTTGTGTAGGGAAAGGTCATGTGGAGATAATTAGTCCCTGTGTGTTTAGAAGAGCTTAATCATCTTTAACTCTCTTGTGTGTGTTTGTGGGGACTGTGAGTCTCAGACATTGAGGGATAATTCACACAACACCTCCATGTACCACACTTATCAAGCCTCATGCAGACCTCCTCACTCTGCCTCTAGGTCT
Source organism: Pelodytes ibericus (assembly GCA_036172795.1). NCBI lineage: Eukaryota > Metazoa > Chordata > Amphibia > Anura > Pelodytidae > Pelodytes > Pelodytes ibericus. The sequence continues at coordinate 54,544,811 of CM069867.1, forward strand.
GACACATTCCATGATCTACTGTATGATTTTGGTATTTATGTTCTTTTCTTACCAGCTCGCTCAATCAAAGCTGTACTGTGAAGCAGAGTATTCTATGTTTGACCTGATGTGCTTGCAAAAATAAATACGGAATTGCTTCAATACTCCTCTATCTATATGTTGTCTGTTTATTCACGTGGACCTCCTGGGAGGCAAACCTATAGCCCAGCAAAAGAGACGGGTGGTCAAACAAAGCAGCCAGGAGGCTGTTCCATAGCCATACTAGACATGCAGTGCCCAGCATGCATCTCTGTCTGGCTGGATCATGGGGATGCCTACCCACAGTTTGCTTGTCCTCTAGCACTGCTTGCACAAATCTCTTGCCTGCCTGACCACTCTGGGCTATGGGATTCTATGCTCACATGTTGCTATGCCCAGACTCCTCTTTCAGAAATTAGTTGGTTTTAATAGATCAGTCAGTGAGATCCAGAAAGACATTGATACTTTGGAGAGAGTTCAGAGAAGGGCTACTAGACTGGGTCATGGATTGTAGGATAAAACTTACCATGAATGGACAGCTTAGAGGAAAGACAATACTAAAATTCATGGGGTTAATTGCCCCTGTGCTAACCTGACTTCTAAGACAACATGCTAGTTTTGGAGCCCTCTGGAAAATGTAAATACATAAAAGTATTGGTACATTTCACCATTATGACATTGCATTCTAAATACAGACAGTAATATGTTGTTGGTCCCCCATTTGCAGCTAAAACAGTTTCCACTCTTCTTGGAAGGCTTGCCACAGGATTGTGAAATGTTTCTGTGGAAATGTTGCCCACTCATCCAGTAGAGCATTTGTGAGGTCAGACACTGATGTTGGTCCTGTCTTGCAATCTCTGTTCCAATTCATCCCAAAGGTGTTTGATGGGGTTGAGGTCAGGGCTCTGCGTGGGCCACTAAATTTCTCCCACACCAAACTCATCCAACCATGTCTTTATGGACCTTGCTTTGTGCACTGGGGCACAGTCATACTGGAATAGAAAAGGACCTTCCCCAAATTGTTCCCACAAAGCTGGAAGCACAGCATTGTCCAAATGACTTGGTATGCTGAAGCATTAAGCTTGCATTACACTGGAAGTAAGGGGCCTAGCGCAAACCCTAAAAAAAACAGCTCCATACTATTATCCCTCCTCCACCAAACTTTACAGATGACACAATGCAGTAGGGCAGGTAACGTTCATCTGGCATCCGCCAAACCCAGACTCACCCATTAGACTGCCAAACAGTGAAGCGTGATCAGTCAGTCAATACATTACCATGCTCCTGAGTCCAGAGGCGATGTGCTTTACACTACTTGATCCAGCACTTGTCATTTTACTTGTGAGGCTTGCATGCAGCTGCTCAGCCATGGAAACCCATTCCGTGAAACTCCTGCTGCACAGCTTCTGTGCTGATATTAATGTCAGTGGAACTTTGGAATCAGCAGAGCATTGGTTACTTTTACGCACCATGCACCTCCGCACTATGCGTTTCTGCTGTCCCCCCCAATGCTTCCAATACCACCACTTACAGTTGGCTGTGAAATTTCATCCCTGCTAGATATTCCACAAACTGACTTATCGTAAAGGTGGCATCCTATCACAGGACCACACCTGAATTAACGAAGCTCTTCAGCATGATCCATTTGTTCCCACGTATTCTGCATGGCTAGATGCATACACATAGATTCAATAATTAAGAGGTGTGTCCCAATATTTTTGATCATCTAGTACATCTTTCCTCTATGTTCTCATGTCATGTAGTTGCATTTTAAAGTACCGTGTGGTGGAGTTGGGGCATGCACATACAAGCTGTTCCCACTAGGTGGCAATCAAACACTGCATCAGTCTCAGTAACTGTTACACATTTATTTTATTGCTGACTAATGTAATACTTTGCACAAGGCAGCTAGCTATTTACCAATGTCAAACCAAGTCCAAAGTGAAATAAATGATAAAAACTCAAAGGAATGCGTAAAATATTCAGAATTCAGTTATTCCATATTTTAGCAGGTTTCCCATATAACTATTTGTTAATAAAAGGCTTGTAAGAGCCGTGCACTCCTCAGCTGACCTGGTAATACAATATAACATTGTGTTCTGTATTGCGCCTATTTACATTCTGCCATCCACAAACCGTTGTGGCTAACTATACTGTGATAATGTCTATGACTGGCAGACATATGTTGATCTATAATGCACCACAGTCTGTGTTTGAGAACTATACCATGCCACTTCCTGTGGTTGCCAGTATATATTCATAGCAAATCACAAGGTGATGCTATAATACATAGATGGCAGAATCCCTGTAAAGAGGGATTAAACTATATTAAAGGGTTCACTCAAGACCTTATCCTGGTCATTATGTGCATGATACAGGCACAAACATGCAGTGCCAAGGTTAGTCATCACTGAGCAGTGTGCCAAGCAGTAAGAGCAATTTAATACATTTTAGTCCTAGCTCAACCTCATCATCTGGCTTTGCTTATTGTGACCACAAAACATACATTATAAAGGGAATTAATTGGGAGTAAAGGTGTACTGTGGGGCAATGTGATACTGGGGCAGCTGTGTGAGGGCATTTTGAGATTCTGTGATACTAGGGGCACCTCTGTGGGCAATGTGACACTGGTATTATATGTGCAGGAGCATTTCATTGACATGAGTTTCATCTCATACCTCACAAATGTAAAAGACAAAAAGTACTCTAGCATGTGGACTAAATGTCACTGGAAAATTAAGCTGCTGAAAACAGTGGACACCCTGTGGGACTCTCTTTCGGCACACTGTAGGGGGGCACTATGACCTTGTGGGGATGTCTTTTGGACTCTGGGGAAAGCTCTGGGCGATATGACAATCTTATTAACATTGGGTGTGGTTTTGGTGGGTGGTACCACTTTTCATCCTTGGCAGCACCATGTTTTAGGTCAGCCCTCTCAATATCCATATCCCAACATTTGTAACTGGCAGCCTATACACAAAGTAAAATAATACCGTATCAGTCGGTTCTATGACTGGCAGACTAAATGAAAATATTGTCTGATCTTTTCCCTGATTTCATCTTCTGTCCTAGAACCCTGATTACAACCCTCTTATGTTTCAATGTATTATCCTCAGCCTATGGGGTTGTTAGCTCCTGTTCCACTTTGTTGATCACTTCCTGTTCCGCATTGTTGATCACTTACTGTTCTCTTCCATAGCACCACCTCCCTTCTTTATTTGCCCTTAGTCTCTGGTCCATTTACCTCTGCAAGCGCTTCTCTTTAGTCCTTTGTTCCACTTTGTTGCATAGAAGAACAAATTTAAAGCACACACAAGGAACTAACGCACTTTATTATCTCAGAGACAAAACTGCAAAGCTCTTTGAACGCTAATAGAATGCAAGTGTTAAATGATCAGCTTTATACAGTTATCACAAATATTAAAATCAGTCCATACTTTAAAAAAAAAACAACCCTAAGATATAGAATGAAAATGTATTTAAGAAATGTAGGTCTTCAACAAACATGCAGTCCTTGTAGATTGGATTATAAATAAAAAAGAAATAGTTTACCAACGAATGTATCACTTTCCACTCTCAAACTTGTACATTATAATATTCCTGAATGTTTGAATATTATTATATACTTCAGCCCTATATGATGCACATATTCCACATATCCTGGCAAACCATATGGAGCGCTGAAAAGTTTTGTACAACATTACAATAAGGGTGAACATAAAAATAAACTAGTTTAGAATACTGGACACTTTGCCCAAACTATCTTTGTACATTTATACAGCAAAAAATACAATTGGGTTTCTATATACATTACAAAAGATGTATTTATTAACTGCATTCAGAGTGTTAAGGCACATTAGAACCAATTCCTCACCGGCCCCCAAAACCCCCAAATCTATAATAATAGCTCAGATCAAAGTGGGAACTTTGCTATGTAGCCCACCATAAACAATATATTACATGAGCAGAGAAACAATAGCCAACACACTGTGTAAACATCTTTAATCTGGATGCAATTCACTGCTGTGGAGATTGTTGCAAGATACTGTACATGGTTTTGGTGATAATGATAATCAGTCTCCCACTGAGTAACCACACAGGGAATTGCACACCGTGTGTACTTGTGTCCACAGTACTCACAAAATGCATTGCACTTGATCACGCCGCATTGTCATTAGTTCTATAGGCTTGCTTTCGAAGGTGAGCCTCAATCTCATCTCTGAATACCAGCATGCCCAGGTGGGGGTGAGAAGCTTCATTCATGGCCTTGGACTGGATGCACATCCGATACTGCTCGGGAGTCAACTCGTCTACGCATTGCTTTTCATGCCACAAATGGAACAAGCCCGGCACAGGGGTCCGCACCACTATGAGATCCCCGTGAAGGTACTTCCTGTACAGGTGAACATCTTCTCCACCCCAGCCTCTAACTTCCAGATCAAAGCCACCTAAAACCCAAAAAGGTGACATTTCAGAGACAGAACACAGGGAGTGCTCTAGAACAGAGATGGCTAATACTGGAACTGCAGATGTTTAGGAACTACATATCCCATGATTCTCTACTTTGCTTATGACGGAGGCTACACCCCAGATTACCTTAGTTAGCATAACACAAGTTACGATTTGTAAACTACCACTATTTCAAAAGGATGCTAATATTAACAACAGATTCACCATTTAATACAGTAAGGAGTGTAAATCCATTTACAAAGAGGGATTAAACTGTTCCTCACACTTAACTTTTGTGCTGTAACAACAACTTACTTTTGAATCTTCAGCATGTTTGTTCTATGCTCCCTCCTTTACTGTTTCCTAACCGGATCCGAAGCATCATCTGAGAGTATCTGCCGGCATGTAGCATATATATATATACACAGTGGATAAAAAAAAGTCTACACACCCCTGTTAAAATGTCAGGTTTCTGTGCTGTAAAAAAATGAGACAAAGATAAATCATTTCAGAACTTTTTCCACCTTTAATGTGACCTATAAACTGTACAACTCAATTGAAAAGCAAACTGAAATCTTTTGGTAGAGGGAAGAAAAAATATAAAAATAAAATAATGTGGTTGCATAAGTGTGCACACCCTTAAACTAATACTTTGTTGAAGCACCTTTTGATTTTATTACAGCACTCTTTTTTGGGGATGAGTCTACCAGCATGGCACATTTTGACTTGGCAAGATTTGCCCACTTTTCTTTGCAAAAACACTCCAAATCTGTCAGCTTGCGAGGGCATCTCCTGTGCACAGCCCTCTTCAGATCACCCCACAGATTTTCAATCGGATTCAGGTCTGGGCCATTCCAAAACTTTAATCTTCTTCTGGTGAAGCCATTCCTTTGTTGATTTGGATGTATGATTTGGGTCGTTGTCATGCTGAAAGATGAAGTTCCTCTTCATGTTCAGCTTTCTAGCAGAAGCCTGAAGGTTTTGTGCCAATATTGACTGGTATTTGGAACTGTTCATAATTCCCTCTATCTTAACTAAGGCCCCAATTCCAGCTGAAGAAAAACAGCCCCAAAGCATGATGCTGCCACCACCATGCTTCACTGTGGGTATGGTGTTCTTTTGGTGATGTGCAGTGTTGTTTTTGCGCCAAACATATCTTTTGGAATTATGGCCAAAAAGTTCAACCTTGGTTTCATCAGACCATAACGCCTTTTCCCACATGCTTTTGGGAGACTTCAGATGTGTTTTTGCAAAATGTAGCCTGGCTTGGATGATTTTCTTTGTAAGAAAAGGCTTTCGTCTTGCCACTCTGCCCCATAGTCCAGACATATGAAGAATACGGGAGATTGTTGTCACATGTACCACACAGTCAGTACTTGCCAGATATTCCTGCAGCTCCTTTAATGTTGCTGTAGGCCTCTTGGTAGCCTCCCAGACCACTTTTCATCAATTTTGGAGGGAGCTCCAGTTCTTGATAATGTCACGGTTGTGCCATATTTTCTCCACTTGATGATGACTGTCTTCACTGCGTTCCATGGTATATCTAATGCCTTGGAAATTCTTTTGTACCCTTCTCCTGACTGATACCTTTTAACAATGAGATCCCTCTGATGCTTTGGAAGCTCTCTGTGGACCATGGCGTTAGCTGTGGGATGCGACTAAGAAAATTTCAGGAAAGACCAACTAGAGCAGCTGAACTTTATTTGGGGTTGATCAGAGGCACTTTAAATGATGGCAGGTGTATGCTGACTCCTATTTAACATGATTTGGAATGTGATTGCTTAATTCTGAACACAGCAACATCCCCAGTTATAAGAGGGTGTGCACACTTATGCAACCACATTATTTTATTTTTATATTTTTTCTTCCCTCTATCTAAAAGATTTCAGTTTGTTTTTCAATTGAGTTGTACAGTTTATAGGTCACATTAAAGGTGGAAAAAGTTCTGAAATGATTTATCTTTGTCTCATTTTTTTTACAGCATAGAAACCTGACATTTTAACAGGGGTGTGTAGACTTTTTATATCCACTGTTTATATATATATATATACACACACACACGTCCTCATGGACCATGCTTTGAAGGATGTATATACACATCCATAAGCATTAAGGGGTTAAATAGGACTTCCCAATAAATTAAATGACTTACCAATGGTTAGGAAATCACTCCTATACTGGCATGTCATCCCAAAACCAAAATCTCTCCAGAAGCCAGAGTCCTTCTTGTGAACCTAGAACAATAAACACAAAGTTAATCATTTACAAAGACAAAACTTTAGCCAAAGACTGGTCTGTTAAATCTGCAGTGTTTGCAGGTCAGGCACATGAATAACACACTTTGCAAATGATCAAACATGATGCAGTAATCACAAATGTATAAAAAATGTTTCTCTAAACTTTACCAAAGTGGACTTTGGCCTTAAAGTATGTTACAGCTTGTATGGTCAGCCAATCCACTGATAATTTCAGGGGACTCTTACTGCTACACATTGGGATTCCTTATTTGTAGGTAAAATAGTAATCCATGTAGCATGGCTAATTAACTGAAAACATGTTTTCCTCTGGGAACAGTGAGTGATCTACGTGCACACCTCCTAATTAAGGTGAAAATGTCATGTACCTAAAATACAGGTCATTTTATGTCCATACTAGCTTGGTTCCCTTTAAAATCTACTGTATCCAAATACATAAGTGCTGTATCATGTGAAATACAGAAACAGATATGTCTCATGAGTTTTGCTCCTCAACTCATTCAATCTCTTAAAAACTAACCACCCTGCTCATCTTCCCAAGCCACACCCCCCACTCTGCATTCGAGGCTCTTGAAACAGTAGAGGGGGATCATGAAACCTGCCCGCCTCCTGATGACAATGACTTTCGAGGTCCCGCTTAAATTACTTCAACCGAAAACTACAGGAGAACCTTCATTTGTCAACGTAAAAAAAATAAGTACAACATGTACAACAGCTACCCTACTCTGAAAAAGATGCCCTTTGGCATCTTGTTTGATAAAGAATGGGTTTAGAGGATATCTGGTTACAAAACACATACCAGTTGCTGTTCGACTGGTGGAGTAACTTCTTGATTAGCATATACAATCGCAGGGTTGTACAGGCTAAACACCACCGGGTAGAACACCTTCTTTCCTACAACACAAATAAACACAGATTAATGTAAGCATACAGGATAAACAAAGAGTTAAAAAAAAGAATCACCAAAAGTGTATACAGTTTGACTCTAAAGGGAACTTACAAGTAATAAAGTGCAGTAATAGCTTTCTTTGACACTATTTGTGAAGCACCTGTGATGCTAAACCAAAAATCTGCTCACAGCTGCAAACAAACAAAATACGGGGAATGGGAAACATACACCTAAAAAAACCAAATACTACAGAAATGACTTTTACTTGATATATATTTTTGATATGCTAATGAGTCATCTGTGGCTCTTACATCAGGGCTTGACAAATCTAATTTAGTTGTAGGAGCAAAAAAAATCTAGGAGCCAGACAACAGAGGGTACACACACAATCGCATAGACAGCCTTGTACACACATACACACGCAGTTACACACACAGTTTCCCTCACATACAGATACAGGCAGTTACACTCATATACACAGACAGAAGCAGACAGTCACAGAGACAGATGATTACACTCACACAGACAGAGGCAAACAGTCACAGAGGCACAGCCACACTCAAAAAGACTGACACAAGCCAGCTGTTTTTAAAAAAAATTTTTTAAAGGCCAGTCGTTAAAGTGAGAGTCTTCAGTTGTAGACCAACTTGTCCTGCTGAGTGCCGGAATGTCTCATGTGACACCCAGCGCTCTCACTTTAAGGAGCGATGCGGCAGAGCTGGCTGTCTGTGCAGTCCGCAGAGACTTTTACCCCTTGCACTGTGCTCCCCTTAAAAAAAAACATTCACGGTTCCAGCAGCAAAGAGCACTGTGTCGATGGCAATATCTGGGAGCCAGGTGTCTCGTCATGGCGATCTGGCGTCCGAGGTTTGTCGAGCCCCGTCTTACATTACATTAACATTTATGTGGATAGCGCAAGGAATTTATGCAGAGCTTGGAACATACTATCGACGAACAGAGACGGCAAGATACATACTAGGTAGAGAACCCTGCTCGCTCGCAGTCTTACAATCTAGAATAATAGGTCAGCCAAGTGACAACCACCAACCTTATTCCTAACTATTCTCAGCACCCTGGAGAATTAAAGCATACCAAACTTAGTGTAGCAACACTGGCCATATTGGCTGATCGTTAAAGTATGCCGATCATGAAAAACATGGCATGGAATCATTTTACGGAATGGGAGGACAGTCCTTTGCGGCCACTTCATTGCAGGAGTTCAAAACGCCTGACAGTTCATCGCTGTCAGTAGCTCCGTCAATGCAGGTTAGTATTAGGTAGTGCAGGTCAGTTTTAGGGCTCGTTTAGGGTTAGTATTAGGCGTAAGTATTGGGGTTCAGGGTTAGTTTGAGAGTTTGGTGGTACTTTTAGGCATAAGTGGGGGTTATTTCATTGGGGGTTCAGGATTTGGCGTCGACTGTTCAACACTCAAACTGCTCCGGTGAAACCGGCACAAGGAACGGTCCTTTTTTTTTTTTAAATAACACATTGAGCTTACCAAATCTTTACCCAAAACAAGCTTTTATTCATTTTACAAATTACCCTGAGTTCCTTCAGCACAGAGGTGAAAAACGACAAACACAGGTGCTGTTAGCCCACTCCAAAATGGTGATGTCACATGTGTTAGGGTCACTGGCATGTTGTCTTTGGGGGTTGGTGAATGTATTCATCTTTGTGGGGCGGAGCAGCCACTTTTTGTGGAGGCGAGAAACAACTTTTACATAAGTATAACTTTTAATCTACCGGTATATAGATTAAATGTTTATCCATACCTAAACTACTGGTATTACATGTTTTATGGATGCCGGGCTTTGATTACTATGTCCGTGGCTAATGATCAGTTTTGTTATCCATGAAAACTAATGCATTATTCTTTAGTTTTTATGTGTACGGTTTGCTTTTAGTCCTTAAAGCAAATTTAAAAATACAGCCTTTTAGGTTTAGATTTTCAGTTCTCACATGGTCGCCAACACCACTTCTCAGCCTACCCTAGAGAAAGAATCACACACAAGAGCTTCTTCAACTCATCACTGTGGAACATTATGTTTTTTTACTGCTATAATAGAACACTCGGTCACAGTATGTGGAAGTCACACTCACCAGCCTTTGCATTAAGTCTGCACGTATCCAAAAATCCAGACGAGAAGTATATATCCACGTCACAAAAGAACAGCAGAACCTCTCCTTTATCCCAGGTGTGGGCGCCCACCTCTAGACCCCTTCCTCTATTGAACTCTTCCTTCAGCGGTATCAATGTGTAGTTATGGAAACCAGTTTCACTGCAAGAGGAGAACAGGAAAAAGACATAGTAACGGAGGCAAATGCTGATGTTGCCCAAAGTAATCACGTGTTCATTATCAATGTGCTAACTGGTCACGAGTAGAAGAAGCAGACCTACTTATCCCATTTGTTCCCCCAGCGGTACTCTGAATATACTGTGATCAAACCACGCCCAGGGACTCTGATTAGGGGCATGCAAATAATATCCTTTTACCCTCTGTGTCCATTTTAAAGATAGTACCTTAGCAGATGTCCTATTTGTGTGAGAATGTATAATGGGGATAAGGTTGCGAAGAACAGGTTTGCCGACTTGTATTGGAGGTGTTGCAGGTATGTTCAACAATGCTCTAATTGGTTAGGCCAGTGAAATATAGTCCTAACTAATTGCCAAGTAACTGCATAGTAAATCTAGGATAGGAAGCCAAGTAAGTACAACTAGTAATAAATCTATGTACTAGTTCCAGGGCGTCAAATGTGCTTCCCAAAATGACTGCTAAAAGTACTGCTAAATAACCAAACATGTTTCTACGACTAACAGGCTATTCGTTGTCATTACAGCATTTAAAAATGAATGCGGCAAAAATTACCCAAGTATTTCTGATTATTTGGTCCACTACAGAAAAAACATGGACGCCCCTGTACTAGTAAAAAACATTTTAGTTGACTTCTTCCCTGTGCTACGGGCAGTGACACTTAAACTGAACCCCACCGCCGAGCTAGGATTTATTTTTTTAGCTCTTATCCCCATAATCTTGTGGTTAGAGCACAATTTTCTCAGTACACAAAATGAGCAGCTAATTATAGGAGGCCATGTGTACCTTTAAATCTGCATTACTGCTAAAGCAAACCATAAAGAGGGGGTTGTTTAGACGTGCCCAGAAGGTCCATACTGTGAAGATATATATAGATTTTAAGTCCTTCAAACAAGCAATTTACTTTGTTTAACCCCTTAACCCACATGGACGTATATACATACGTCCTGAAAATCATGGTCCTTGAGGACCATGAGGCCCGAGTATAAATGTAGCGTTGCACTCCTTAGCGCAACACTACATACGAATGTGATCGTTTGCGCTGAAACAAACATTGGCAGTGATCAGCTTTCACTGCCTATGTGTTAAAGGTGTTGCAGTGATGCCTCGATCAGGCATCATGCAACACCCTTCTCTGTTCCCCCAGGGCACATATTGAAAATAAATAAATAAATGGAAAAAGCTAACCCTAGATGTACTAACCCTAAATTTAGGGTTAGGGTTCCAATTAGGGTTAGGGTTAAAGGTGGGTTGGTACAATGGTTAGATTAAGGGGCGGGGTAGATTTAGGGTTACATTTAGGGTTAATGTTGGGTTCAAAAGTCACTGTAGGAGAAAATGGTTAGGAAAAAAACCCCCACTAGTATCGGTTATTTCCCTATTACTTTAAGGAAAAAAACTGAAAAACATGGACAAATATTCCAAACTATATAGACTTTTTTTTTTTTACAGTTTGTATTTGTGTAAAAAAAAAAAAAAAAAATCAGGTCAAATTCAGAAAAAGGGTATTTTTTAATCATATTTTATATATATTTTTTAAATAGTAAATTATATCTTGTGAAGAAAATAATACTACCAAAAGAAAGCCCCATTCTTCCTTTAAAAATGATATATAATTTGTGTGGGTGGACTGAACACGAAGAAAGAAATCACAGTTAAGCAAACGTATGACAAAAATAAAGGAATTCTGGTCTTCAAGGCCCATCAAATGCAGCATAGCACTCGGTCACTAAGGGGTTAAAGGGTCAACTCAATATATACAGTGATTAGCCCCAAATTGGATTCGGGTAGAGCACATTAGTCGAATTTCACAAATCCCCAAAAAGTGGCTACTCAATATTCCTGAATATGAGAGATATTGCAAAGTACAGGAACAGGTCTATTATGCTTGCATTGTGTATAGAATGTTGTGATCTGTTTATTCCACTTTCTACCGTCTGCTCTGTGGACATTCTAAACCAGATCAAAAACACTAAGCAGCAATTAAGAATCTCTCTTTCATCCCATGACTTTTAGTTACATATGTGAGTACCCATGAAAGGACCAGAACATAAAGGCCATAAATGGAACATTCAAGCAATATCTACCACACCCTCTTCTCCCTTACCTTTCTAGAGTGTTCAGTATCCTCCTAACTTCGGATAAACCCTCATATCCAAAATATACTACAGTGAGGTAAGTCCTCTTATCCTGTTGGATGCACACTTCCCTGAAATGAAGAAAGTTACACATTGGTGACTGTTCAGAAATGGACAATTACACACTTATCCAACAATAAGATAATAATAATATAATAATAATAACAAAGCTATCCTACGGATGCTAGAGTTGTTGATTCGTTGTTCTTACCAAACATTAGCAATTTATTAACTATATCAATACATAAAAATGTGTCATACCCATGTGCTAAAGCACTTTTTTTTTTATATATGCTTCAAAATTAAAATAATTTAATTAATTGGAATACAATTTGATTAAAAATGATTACCTTTTATAATAGTGTATTTTAAATCATATCAACTGGTTTACGTTTTGGCCATTTATTACTTTATTTTATGTTATTTATCTATAAATCTATATACTATATTTATTAATTGCAATAAATAACTATAAATTTGAAAGAAAGAATTTACAAAAAAAAAAAAAAAAAATTGTATCACCTATCCCAAGTAAAGATCTACAGGATAATAGTTGATTAGTTTAAGTCTCCAAATGTTAAGGCAAAGTATAGATTTTTGAATTAATACAATCGTGTCTGGAGAAGCAGGTAATATTACACAAGTTAAATGATGATTGCTTTTCGAGAGGAGAAAGGATTGATTCCCTTAAAACACAAATGCATTCATTCTTTTGGGCTTCTTTCTAATACTGTGGACCAAAACTTCTCAAACTTACAGGGCAATATCTCATTGAAGCAAGTTCATTGTACCACTGGTACAGAGATACCTGGCCAAATGGAAGTCTCGTAAAACAAGCATGAATGAATAAGTAGTGAAAAAAGACGTCAACTCCATTGCTCTCAAAAGGCCCGAGGAACAACATTAAAACAAGGTGAACAGATTATTTTCACTTTGCTCATATTATGTCATTTCTTTATTTAGATGGGAAGATTCTTAGAATAAGAGGAACCATGACGCACCTCTCTGCCAATTGTAAACCTGGAACTGCTCTGAGGGCTCTTTTCTAGTATGACATAGCTGCAAATCATGTTCAGCCCCAGGACATTTCAGATTAGCACCAAGCTCACGTGGGTACATACAAAGAGATCATCAATATGTAATCCTTGCTCCTGGTACCTTTATTAGAATGTGTTACTCCCATTGTCACCAATCTATATTGTTTTACTTGTCACTCTAGGCCCCCTCTGTTGAGAGCATGAGAGAGACCACTGGAACCTATAGATTTACCAACAACCAGATCAGCCTCAGCTGAGAGTAAACCCATGTGTTCCTTTAATGATACAAGTCTGGGTTTTAATTTCTGCTTCTTTTAGTGAAACAGAAATTTACAAAAAAAACAAACAAACCATTAGTACTACCGTATTTGCTCGATTATAAGACGAACCTGATTATAAGAAAACCCTCCAAACTTTGGATATTGCTTTAGGAAAAAAACTAAAAGCCTGAATATAAGACTACCCTATAGGAAAAAAGTTAAACTTGTATATATTCACATGTAAATTGCTTTTTTAATAAAAAAAATTATATCAAAAAGTGCATTTCTTGTTTTTATTTCCTTTTTATGTGCCAATGCTGCCTCTCTCTTTCCGTTGCCCCCAGCTTTGTCTCTCTCCCCCTCCCTTTGACTCCCCCTTGCCTCTGTCTCTTCCCCCCCTTGTTTCTCTCTGCCCCCTCCCCTTGTTGCTCTGTCTCCCCTCCCTCTGTCTCTCCCCCCCCATCCCTCCCCTTGTTGCTCCGCTCCCCTCCCTCCCCTTGTTGCTCTGCTCCCCTCCCTCCCTCTTAACTATACCTAGATCCCTGGTGGCTAGTGGGTGCAGCCGGGGGAAGTACCCGGCTTCTTCATAGAAGCCCCAGCGGTTGTGCCGGGCGGAAGCAGGGGAGTCTGCGCTCATCGCGCAGACATCTCCTGCTGTTAGAGAGGGGGATCCAGGTCCCCTGCAGCTCTGCTGGGGACCTGGATCCCTGTCTTATAATCTGACCTCAATTTGAGGTCAGATTATAAGACGACCTCGATTATAAGACAAAAAAATTTCTGAAAAAAACCTTGTCTTATAATCGAGCAAATACGGTACTTTAAAGTTTATGCATACAATGTTCATATCACATCCTGTGGGTAACCAAGACAGTATTTTTAGCTTCCCTGATCAGACTACATCGCATTTCCGTTACTCACCTAAAGTTCTGCACAAACTGTGCAAAGGCCTCTGTCCTGCCAGACAGTGGGACAATGATATTGATAAGAATCCCAGAAATGTCTTCAGTTTCCACCTTCACCTTCATGAGTGGACCAAACGGTCTAAAAAGTGTAATGTGATGATAGTCCGCAAGCTCTGGCTTCTTGTAGTAAAGCTCGTAATGTGAACCCTTATCTCTTTCTGTACGATAATAACCTGAAGACAAAAAAAAAAAAAAAAAATGGCAACACAAACGGTTTACAGTCTCTTCCAAATTAATTAAACTGATTTTATTATGCATGGAAAAAACCCTTTTTCTTACCCAGTGTCAGACAAGGTACACAAGGACACTACTCAAAAGGCTGCCTAGCAGAAAACTGGTCTGGACGCTGGCACTGCCCCCTTTACTTATAATAATGGTGGCACTCAGGCAAACTTCATGCCATAGCGCAGTGCTCCACAACCAGTTTGTTGCAAGACTTTGTTAGGCCAGGAGGCGGAGCTTGGGAGGTCAAGGGTCATGTGCAGTAGTGCCATCACTGAAGAGTCTGTGCTAATGCAGAATTGGCACATGTGCAGTATGCATTTTCAGACACCGGAGAATGAGATAAGGACCGCAGAATGGCGATCCTGAAGCCCAACTATCCCACCAAGCTCAGTCCCAAAAAAGCGGGAGAGAGGTCAAGCTTAGTGGGACAGACCCTCAAAATGTGGTGTGCCACGGAATTCTGAGAAGAGCGTTGTTGTACTGAGAAAAGGCTGCGGAGCACTGCTATAGTGGGCTCTGCCCAAAACCAAGAACAGCAGCTCCCACCTCGACCAATACCCAACTGTGTTTACACACTAGTCACATAACACATTGTATAGTGCCATGCAATGTCCAGAAAATATGTTAACTCATCTTCGTTACAAAGCTTATAAAACTGATTTTTGAAAAATAAACCATACCCAGCCTCTGTACTTTTCTTTTACTTTCTTGACACTTGTGCGAAACTGAATAGTATATTGCACATGGGGTTTAACCAATGATTTAAAAAAGGAGCACAAATTATACTTCGCCCTTGTGTGTCAATGAAATGTCTAATAAAATGACAATGATTAACTGGCCCTTGTAGCAGCTGCTTGGCACTTCACACAGTTGCTGAGTTTACCATCAACAATTATTCCCACATTTTGCTCAGATTAAAAATGTTCTCCATTAATACTGGACTAAGATCCCTAAGCATCCATGGGTATCCACTATTACCTACTGTGACTTTATCTATCCTTAATCCTTGTTGCACATTTTCATGTCCCAGCCATTAACATGTTTTAGAGCAGCTTTTTTCCTTCTCTGACAAGCTTGTACCAAAATAAAATTTAAAGAACAACTTCACTTAGATTTGCAAAACACGGTCTTACCTTCTACAAAGTCAGTCTCGCTGTACAGAACCTTGTCATCTCTTCTGTTCTCCTGATCTAGTTCTTCCTCCTCCTCCGGGTTATTAATAACTTCCAGTCCCGCTTCTATAACCTCGGTCAGTTCATCCCTTCTATCCTTCCTGATGGGTTTTTCCTCTGGGTGGCGAGTCAGTCCCATCTCCAGTTGGTAAACTTTCATAGCATTGAAGCTTTCAAATGGGACGACGGCATATTCACTCGGAAGTTTGGCACCTGCGACAACCTCGGCTTTATCAATCTGAGAGTGAAGGAACTCTAGCAGGTCGTTTGACTGGTCTTTGGCGCCTTGGTGCACGCCAGACAGTTTCTTCTCTTGGGCCGACCTCAGTTTCTCACTCATATCCTGAAGTTCCAGCTTGAGCTGGGCGATCTGACGTTTCAGGCTGGTGGCCCGACTCTTATAATGCTCCTCCTGCTCCTGTAGTAGAGCTTGATAGTACTCTCTGCTATAAAGCTCTCCTGCAATTCCAGGAACAGGACTTTTTTGGTCCGATGTGGGTGTGCACTCTAACAGGTACATGAGAAGCATCAAACTGAAAACCAGAGCAAGCCCGACAAGTAACCATCGGGTCCTACCTTGGAGAAACAATCCTCTCCTGGGCATTCTTTTGGACAATTGTGTGTTCTTCAGGCATCAAGTCAACACCCTGCTAGCAAACAGCTAGTTTTTTTTTTTACTCAACCCCAGTTGAATAACTGCCTTTTCAGCCTCACGTCACTGAATCAAAGTAAGATTTGGATATACAAATAAGCTGGTCACATTTAAGATTGTCCATGCTCGAAACATTGACTGGCCACCACAAAACTCAATACAGTAAACTCCATCAGCCATTCAGATGGTTCTACTGGAAAAGGTGTAGATGGACCGATTATTAACTGGTGGCAGAAACTACAATGTGTAACGAGTTCAATCTTCCACCATTGTAAAGTTTGAACCAATAAGTTTCATTCATAAGAGCTGGTCTACTTTGTGTCTGCAAAGAAAAAGAAAAAAAAAAACTGTTTTAGTGCATAGAGTTGCATCATCTCCACAAAATGGCATCCTTCATTGCACAAAAAATGTATGAATAAACATGTTCATTCTGTCATTTTACTATTTCACAGAACACTAGATGCAATCCCATGGTCATCAATGCCATAGTATTGCTAGAATTCTAGAATGTTTGTTACGTGGGTAAAATGAAGTTCTAAACAACAGATGGTTCTTACCTGTGATCTCCAGCGGTGTTTCTATGTTTTAATATTACTTCGAAACCTCAAACACATAAATATTCATCCATACATGGAAGGGTGATCAGGAACAAAATAGGCTTGGGGGAGTTTTATATCCAAAATGGTTCAAGAAACTTGAAAATGAAATGATTCTATAGTTCCATGAATATACGCAATAAGTTTATGAATGTTAACTGAATTTAAATGTATATAACATCATTATTTTAGATATAATAAATAATTTAATAGTTACAATAAGAGGGACTTAGGTTACAACATAAAAGTCCTAACATAATATTTTACAACCCTAAAGTTGTATTTTAGACACAGACTAAATGCTTTATTAAATTCAGGGAATTGCAGAATTAAGGCCAGAATATCAGGAGTTTGAAGTAGAGCTGAATGGAAGAATTTTTCCAACTTGGCAACTTAAGTTTGCAATTCCCTTCTCAATTCCCTCTTTCATGAATAGCACCCTAATAAGTGGACAAATGGCTGAGCGACTTTAATTTAAAATGTATTTCAATTTTCAGCAAGTAGACAGCTAAAACAGGCCCTGTGCAGTATTCGAGAGACTCACAATAAGTAATGTCTGGATGGCTGCCTGAGACTCCTTGGAAAAACTGATGTGCCGAATAAGAGAGTCAGTTACTTGCACCCTCCCAAAACACTAGGCTTATATTCGGTTTTCCAGCACGGTGTTCTTGCAGGTTTAGTCATTGTCTCCGCAGACAGCTTTGTGGGCAATATGGCACTGTCCCAGAAACATGGGCAGACATCTTTATGGAGTTATTAAAGATCATTTCATTAATTCACTTTCAATTTGAATTTAGATACTATTTTTAGTAAATGTGAAAATGGGGGCTTTACAGAAGGTGCTAAGAACACATTATAGTGCTAACACCTAACACAAGGGCACTACATAGCGCTGGGGCATTTACACTCGCGCACATGGCAGATTAAGCGGTGAAAGACTACGACAACTATTCCATGAAGCTTCTGTTTCAAGCTGGCAAAAGAACATCATGCTTATACAACTCCAGAGTGATTGGAGATGAGGTCACGGCACGCGGAGTTTATCAATTGGCCACACATGTATTCTAACCAGACATGATTCACAGTCTTCTCAAACCAGACCATAAACATTCTATGGATTTTACCCCTTATGCACAAGGGGTTTTCGGTTTTGATTGGCTATGTGTTTCACAGTACAGTCTGTAACACAGTGATGGGAGATGTTACATTTAGGTCTAATGCTGTAATTTTTTCATGGTACGACTTGTTTAAGCCTTACATCCTGTACATAGCAGCTCGTTATTTGGGAGTGGACACAGAAGCCTTTTAGATGCCAGGGACGTTCGTAATGCTCGTGGAGACTGTCAACACTAAAAGGGCTTCCATTATTTTTGTCAGCACCCGTGGGACTAACCAGATTTTAAACTTTTTAAAGAACTTTACCTACATGTTTAGTAATATTCATACAAGGGAAAAACAAGCACACATACACGGAAAAAACAACCATACGAGACTTGATAGTAATGTGAGGATATCTAACATGCCCACTGAAGTCAACAGTGAATAGGAAGGTTTTGAAAAATGTAAATCAAACCATAAGAGACAAGAAGTTAAAAATGCTTAAAGGCACCGTATCACCTAAGCATTGCTTTTACTGTGAATGTAGAGAATAAAAAAAATACTGAAAATGATCTATACATCGTGTTAGCAAAATTGCAAACAAATGCCTAAATTAAGAGAAAAATGTGTTTTAAATGTTCCTGTGGAGTCTTGTGTTAATGACATGACCTGTCGCTTGATATGCAAATGAAATGGTTTTCAATAGGAAATGTGTAATTTGCATATAAGGCCACAAGGTGATGTCATAAGCAGGAGACACTACAGAAACAATTAAAAACACATTTTCTCCTAATTTAGGCATTTGCATGCAGTTTTGCTAATACAATCCGTAGATCATTTTTTATTCTCTTCATGCCGATGGCACAGACTGCAAGCTCCGCCCCCTCGCGCAACGCGTGTCTGAGTGCCGGGTGTAGTTACGTGACATCCTGTCACTCAGCAGGCCGACCAACGATCATCAGCTGCAGCACGAATGTCCCCCTCCCCTGCAGTGAGGTAAAGCAGCAGGGAGGGGGGACACATCAAGAAGAAACCCCCAAGAAAAGACTATGTGAGGTGGGTGTGTGTTTGTATGTATTGTAAAATAGGTGTGTGTGAGGTGTTTGTATATATGGGTATATGTAAAGTAGGTGTGTGTGAGGTGTTTGTATATATGGGTATATGTAAAGCAGGTGTGTGTGAGGTGTTTGTATTTATGTGTATATGTAAAGCAGGTGTGTGTGAGGTGTTTGTATTTATGTGTATATGTAAAGTAGGTGTGTGTGAGGTGTTTGTATTTATGTGTATATGTAAAGTAGGTGTGTGTGAGGTGTTTGTATTTATGTGTATATGTAAAGTAGGTGTGTGTGTGGTGTTTGTATATATGGGTATATGTAAAGTAGGTGTGCGTGATGTGTTTGGATATTTGTGGATGTGTAAAGTAGGTGTGTGTTAGGTGTTTGTATATATGTGTGTGTGAGGTGTGTTTGTATATATGTGAAGTAGGCGTGTGTGTTTATGAATTGTGTTTATGTTTGAGTGATTGTCTGGCTCCTAAAAAAAAATTCTGGCTCCTAAAATCAAATTAAATTTGTCAAGCCCTGGTTTAGGTGATACAGTCCCTTTAACATATTAAGTCACGTTTGCCAACAACTCAAATCCTGCATTCTTCCATTGAAACCATTACGCACATTGACAATCTAATTAGTACCTGTATGGTATCTGTACCCTCAGTTGTTAGTGGACAGGTTCCTCTGCACACTTTTAAAAGCACCAGCTAAACAGAATTGGATAAAAAAAAAAAGCTCAAAAGCTAAAACGCCAGGACTACAAAAAGGTGTTTCTGTGTACAGTTGTGTAAATAGTGATCTTATTAAGCTATAGTAAAAGAAAGAGACCCACATCCAAACCAGTAGAAGCCTGAAGTTTATTTGATCAAAAGAGAAACTTGAAATTACTACCCAAATGCTACCCAATCATCCACGTTGGTACAACACTAGCAAAACCAAAAACTCACAACTACTAAAAGCGGTACTAAAAACGCACAAACTTAGAGAAACTACTAGGCTACCAAAAATGTTTTAAATGAGAGAAGCATGCTGTCAGATGATCCATTTGAAGTGGGACATTTATCCAAGCTATAACAGAAAATTGTTTTCTAACTACATTGTCAATTTAGGGTCTGAGAAGTAAAAGGGAGAATGAGAAATAATACTTGATAGAGAAGAGAAACTCATTATCCATCTAGTAAGCAGTGGAAAGATGTGATTCGGCTTAAACTCAAATGATGTATGCATGCACCTAATGGAAAGTGGGAGTGGGACAGATCCTCGTGGCTGCTTCATCGTGGGAGGTCAGGCGCTCCATCGAGGAATTAGGTTTGTTTTATGGCACATTTAGTGTTAGTCTTAGGGTTAGTTTGAGAATTAGGGTTTGGGGGTAATTTTAGGGTAAAAGGGGGCTATTTTATTAGGGGGGGGTAGTATTATTTGGTGCTGACAGGAAAAAAGCAAGGGGTTACTGCTATAAATAGCATAGTCTGTCCTACATGCACACACACCCACCAGCTGAAGAAGTTCCTTACGAAACGCGTCCTGAAGGGTGTTCTATTGTTACTGTGTATGTGCAAGTAGTGTATACATTTTATACCTATTTTCAGTTACCTGGCCAGGTGAACAGCACTTTATTAGCAGTGGGTAAGATTGTATTTACCATTTTAACCTATTGTTTTCCTTTTTTGTATTTTTATGTATATTTATATATTCAGACTTTGTATTTATTCTGTTTCTATGTCTATGTGACTACTTGCTTATATCTGTTCATAGTGGTACTGGACCCCTATTTTGGTCTTTTTACTTATATATTTTTATTTCGTGACCTGTAATAAATATCCTATTTCCTTTAATCATTTGTCCTGTTGTCTCTGGGGTATACTCTAGCGCTGTCTCTTCCTTTTTTAACCTTGTGCTTCTTTTTTGCAGTGGTGCAGTCCATTGCAGTTGTAAGACTAGCTGCTACACTTTTTTTCCACTATTTGTAAGTGACTTGCCCCCTTCTCCTGCGATTTTGAGACATATATTTTTTCCCTTTTCATACCATAAGGTTTTTTTGTGTGGAGTACATACGGGTTAGTTTTTATTTATATATTTTTCCACACTGTTTATGCTTTATTTGTATTAAGCGCTGTGCACATTTTTTCATTTTTTCTTATAGTCTGTCCTACGTCAATCTAGGTTTTATAAATATATAAAATAATACACAGCCCTTAAATAAAATGTGTACAAACCAAATAGTCAGATTATAAAACACATGTGGAGGTTGGTCATCCATGGTGTAATTCTCATGTGTTACAGTGAATAGGAATTAGCAGCTAGTCTTTTACATTCATACAGCAACACTGAAGAAAAAAAAGAACAAAATAGAAAACGAAATAGACAGCGCTAAAATCAAATAATAATGTAACAAATATGTAAATAAATCCTCCAAACAACTACTTAACACATATACAAATGTAATAGAAAAATAGGACATCAGCTATACATCATAAATTTGTACATTTACAGAATATACAAATGGTACAGACTTCCTCCCTTCGTGTAAACGAATAACCAGCTAGGTTTTATAAATGTATTATTTGTCGATGTAGAAGTGGAAATCGTGTACACTTACTTACTTGGCCGATAGGAGGAAACCAACACACCTGACAGTGAAACGCATTGGGAAGGGGTAAAACACCACAGTTTGCAGAATGAACCAGAGAGGGCATAAGTAGAGTGTTCTCCTAGCATGGAACTAAGACATCCTCTGCCTCACTCAACTGAATAAAAGAAACAGTTTGTCCTCTTGAAGGACAACCAATAAATAGACTTTGCCCAAACAAGATTAACATTTACTGGTTTAACTACGGAATTTTCATACCAGAAAGAATATGTAACTGACTAATGCCAAGCACTGTGTAACTGCCTTAGCAATGAACACTATGGATACAAAGATCATACAGCACCTTTTCCGTAAAATGGTTAATAAGACCATCCCGCCTGAAAGATCTTTGGCAAGTAATTAAGCGTTCAGAGATATTCCACCTCGGTAACCGACACTGAATACACGTGGCCAAGATAGACTAAAACACAAGGGAGCCGTGCCATCTGTTTGCAATTACTGGCCTCACTTAACTGTAAAGGGAGTAGAGGGGATGTCTGAGGTTGATGCACTGGCCCCTCAATACACAAAACGCAGGCATTGGAGCTCTCCTCTCAGAAGTATGCCTGCTCTGAGTAGCTATCACTGTCAGATATTGAAGCCCATTTATCCCAGGTAAAGGTGGAATCTGGACAAAAGAGAAGTTGGAAGAGACAGAGTCCTGATCCCATCCTAGCTACATGATAAAAAGAAAATGACATACAAGGCAGTGTATTGCGGTTAACCGACTTGCTATTATCTCTAGGTTTGTAAGCTGGCCAGCAGTGCTCTCCTCCTTATATACAAGTCTATATATTATATATCCGTCTTGTCTCTTCATCTAACGTGATCTGTAGATCCCTTCTATGATCTGTATCAAACGCTATGCACATTGTTGGTGCTATATAAATAATCATTAATGTAAAGTAATTATATTTTGTGTTAAAGGGTCAGTAACACCAACAGTGCTCGGGAAAAAAAAAAAAAGATTTTTTAGGTAAGAACAGAATCATGTAAAACAGTGGTTCCCAAACCAGCCCTCACCCCCCCCTAACAGTCTAAGATTGAGGGGATAACCATTTGTGTTTAGTATCTAAACTTGAGCTTTGATTTTTTTTTTTTTTACTCTGTGAATTACTGTTGAATGCCACAATGTTTAGAAGACCCTGTGACATTATTATCAATGTGAAAACTACAGGAGAACTGGAAGAAAAGTTATTACAAATAAGTGCATTTCACATACACCAGAGAAAAGCTAGGTGAAGCGTTACCTCTCAGCCAACAGCCCCTGGCTGAGCATCATAAGAAATCAAGACCACAACAAATGGGGTTCAAGAGGTTTGACATCACAGCAATACATTTTAAATGTATCCCACCCTGATCAGGACAGGATCATAAAACACACAGACTATTTTATATGACTCAACACTTCTGTTTTATCATTTACAAAACTGTGCAACATGTTCTAAGAGGTTGAAAAAATAAAACTGGGGGGAAACCCCCCCCCAAAAAAAAAGAAAATTGCAAAAACTAAATAAAGATTTTGGCAAAACTTTTTCCTTAGAAAATGTTTCGTAATCCTACACAAGTGATCGGCATGAGACATGCAGATAAAATCTCTGCATATGAATTTAGTCAAGTCAATGTAACCAGCTAAAACAAATGACAAATGCTCCACTCTCTATAGGCACTCAGGCTGCTCCACTCTCTATAGGCGCTCAGGCTGCTCCACTCTCTCTAGGCGCTCAGGCTGCTCCACTCTCTCTAGGCGCTCAGGCTGCTCCACTCTCTCTAGGCGCTCAGGCTGCTCCACTCTCTCTAGGCGCTCAGGCTGCTCCACTCTCTCTAGGCGCTCAGGCTGCTCCACTCTCTCTAGGCGCTCAGGCTGCTCCACTCTCTCTAGGCGCTCAGGCTGCTCCACTCTCCATAGGCGCTCAGGCTGCTCCACTCTCCATAGGCGCTCAGGCTGCTCCACTCTCCATAGGCGCTCAGGCTGCTCCACTCTCCATAGGCGCTCAGGCTGCTCCACTCTCCATAGGCGCTCAGGCTGCTCCACTCTCCATAGGCGCTCAGGCTGCTCCACTCTCCATAGGCGCTCTGGCTGCTCCACTCTCCATAGGCGCTCTGGCTGCTCCACTCTCCATAGGCGCTCTGGCTGCTCCACTCTCCATAGGCGCTCTGGCTGCTCCACTCTCCATAGGCGCTCTGGCTGCTCCACTCTCCATAGGCGCTCTGGCTGCTCCACTCTCCATAGGCGCTCTGGCTGCTCCACTCTCCATAGGCGCTCTGGCTGCTCCACTCTCCATAGGCGCTCAGGCTGCTCCACTCTCCATAGGCGCTCAGGCTGCTCCACTCTCCATAGGCGCTCAGGCTGCTCCACTCTCTATAGGCACTCAGGCTGCTCCACTCTCTATAGGCACTCAGGCTGCTCCACTCTCTATAGGCAGACTACTTGAAGCTCTCCCTGGTGAGGGGAGGAAAGAGTCAGTCTGCAGCTTGAATCTTTCCTGATCTGAACACAGTAGCAAGAAAGCTGCTGACCTAAAATACAAAAGTGACCCAGCTCTGAGCATACATCTCCTTCCTCAGACCACATGAAGCTGTTCTTCCAGCAATAGACTATTCATGGATAAACCACACAGCTTATAGAAGTATCAAAGAAATAAAAGAGATACACAGTGACCTAAAACAGGAATACAATTAACAACCATGAGCTCCCAGTATTGCTTGTGTCCCAGACTAATAGTCCATTAATTAATGCAGCTGTCTAATTAACATAGCTCATTATTATGCATCGCTGTGTGAAGGATGCACAGGTAAGTGTCCTTGCAATGAGAAAGGTCCAGAGCTGTCCTTTTAGTATTTGTGTGTGAACAATACTGGAAAACATCCAGTGCCACAAGCTATACAAAAGGAAACTTTCCATGATAGATTCCCAAACCTCCGCCTGCATTTCTTTTTATAAAGTGTTTCAATAGCGCAGTTTGGATTACCTCCTTTGTCCAGTCTTCATTCCTGTTCCTCAAAGCTCAGTTCTGACGAGCACGGTCATTATTTACCTAGCACTCAGCTCTCTGGTTGAAGTACATCTCCCATTTGCTTCGGCTGAAATTCAACTCTACAGAAAAACTATGAAGGGGGAAAAAAAAAAAAAAAAAAGTGCTGTACGAAGCATTTCTTCTGGAGCATAGACCATGACCACAGGGACCAGAAGAGAAAGTAAAATGATTAACCCTTTCACTTGTCTCACATCATTTTTAATAGCAGACAATGTAAAATGAAATTAATTGACAGGATCAGGCAATCTGCAATCCTCTAGCCAAACAGACCAGTTCAGGAGCCAGCCTAGTTATTTGAAGGAGCCAGAAAAATGCCACATCCATACAGATTTTACAGAACAGAAATTTTAAAAAGGACTGCAAGTAGAGAGTTTAGAACATGACGCCTAGGTTTGGGCACATGCACATACACACGCAAGCCCACACCTGGTGTAACACTCAAGCAGCACCCATTCATCGTGAAATAGCATTAAGAAGTAATACAAAGCAAGACTGTATATCTAGATTGCTGAAAGATATCTTCATTCTCAACCCACGGCTCAAATATGCAGAAAGGATGTATGTTTTACCATACATGCCAAGATTCCTGGATTTTCCAGGGCAGGCCTCTTTTGTTTTGTAATGACTGCCGCCAATGCACAGTGGAGAAAACTATGCACAAGCAACTATATTAAAAAAAGGTTTAAGCTATTTATGGAATACGATATAAAATATCTTAGCACACGCTAACTTGGTTCAGACTCTGGTCTGGCCCATGGGAGGTAGGATCATACCAGGGTGGGGCAATGTAATGTCACATGACCACACCAAAGGGACACTAAACATTTTTTTTTCACTTGTGCTACAGAAGCACAAGTGAAATGTCCATTTTCCCTAGTATGAGGATGAACTGGTGTGTACATTTGATAGTATAGGATAGTCCATAGGAAACAGGCAGCCATCTGGTCAGCGACCGTCTCTCTCTGTGTTTTTGCATGGGATCAGCAAGGGGGACCTTAACTAGCTCACATTCTGCTGTCAGAGCAGAGTGAGGAACTGCTGTGTCTCGCATGTGATCTTTAACAACGAATCCCTTCTTGGCTCCAACGTTTTGTACCTGGCTACTAGCCCAGGCTTGATAAAATGTCATTATTTATCGATTGTTATTTAGAACTGCAAGCTGATTAAGATACTGCCTACAGGAATCTAGTGGGTTTTACACATTTGGGGAGAACGCACTGGGGTAAAAAAGTCAAACACTGGTCAGGTATACTGCCATCAGCAATAACTTTGCATCTTAGGCATCCCAGGCCTGTGTATGTTGCATATGCTACTAGTTTCCATAGCAAAGACCACGGAGTAAGAACAATACAAAAGTTGTTAACAAGTTGATTACAAGATACCTTGCTATTCAATATGTTGCCTTTTCATTACATTCAGTGAAAAGTGATAAACAGGAAGATTAGAAGGTAAATCAGGAGCACTGAAGGGTTAATAACACACTGAATGGTTCCTACAAACTGACACATATTTATTCAGACATTTCAGAGCTACCTGCTACTGTTTGTATGGGAACTATATAATACACTGCTCACCAAACTGACAAAAGACCTTGGAATCCCTCCTTCCATATGTGTTGTCACAATCCATGGTACTGTTCACCAGACATCTGGCTTGCTGTGGCAATATGCGTGCATTCTATTAGCGCAACTAATTTCAGCTCTGTGCATTGTTCATTTCACGAGTGACAAATTAAGTTTTGAATAGGATAGTGACTTGCAGACCAACAATTGTGAACTGCTACAAGACAGCGCAGTGAAACGGTTGAAGACACGAATGGGCACTGAACTTCGAACGTCTGAACACCTACTAGAGAATTACTGAAAGCAAGGAGCAGCGACAAAAATCTAAATCCCAGGCAAAGCCAAGTAGTAAAGCTAGAGTTAAATGCAAAACTCCTACCGAATAACTTGACTGTGTAAATAAAAACGATAATAACCAAGATGTTTCCAGTTTTATATTAAAGGCATTTTAACCCTTACATTTAAAATCCAGATAACAGTTCCCACAATTAGGCTCATCGATAACAGAGCCACAATTTATTCTAAAGTAATTAAGACCAATTCAAGAGTGATTTCCTCTAATGTATTGCCAGTACAAAATGATGCAGGAACAGATTAGCTCACTTCAAAATGTAACTCATTTCCTCAAAAAAAAATTTTTTACAGTGTTTTTCCACAACTCCCATAAACCTCATGCAACTGTGTACAGCCCATCTGCATGGTGGTGTTAAAAACCGCTACAAACTGAAATACAATTGGTCAAAGTCATATTTTTTTACAAAAATAACTTCAGGAGGCTGCAGAGGAGGGGGAAAAAAATAACCGAAAAAAAAAAAAAAAAAAGTCTCCCCTGTATGCAGTCCCTGATCTTCCTTGTAATATAAACATATCTCACAACACAAATCCTTATCTCTTCCCTTTTCCGTCCAGACAGGATTCCCATATTTCTCATGTCAGAACTAAGACAGGGAAGGTGGACAGAGTATTTTTCCCAGTGATCTACTGATGTGATGCAATAAATCTATAATTTTCATGGCCGAGTGTGCTGGCCATTCTTTGGATTATTGTATACTAGATACCTAGTGACGCTCCTGCATACTACCCTTGCGCGATTCTTCCTATCACAATCAATAGTGATCTTCCTATGTCAAGGCATCCTCATGCTACAATAACCCAATTTCTCCTTTCAAGCAGACATTCCTTTAAAACAAACATATAATTCACAGTAGCAAGTGCACAAAGTTAGAAAAGCAAATCACCAGAACTGCTCTTCACCCAGAGATTTATATGGGGTTATGTTAAACCTAAGCTAGGTGGTCTGTGCATGCCATTTCCCACTTAGTGCACAGATGTACCACATAAATTCACAAGCATGAGGAAATTACTAAATTGAGGGTACCGGTCACCCAAATGTACATCAGAACTATTTATTCATGCCTTGTGGTTTTAGATATAGTGCAAAAAATTCTGCACAATGGAGTGTCTTAAATGTTAAATAAATAATGTATGATTCTAAATGAATCATGGGGTTTGACTGCAACATCTGCTTTTTAAATCAAAGTGGATTCTGGAGAGGAGTGTACGGCACTTTTAATGCTCTCATGAAGCCCCTAATCCCATGTTCACACCACATTTTACAGGACTCAAGCGAGTCACACAGAAGGCAGAACTGAATAGTTCACTTATATAATTATACAGAGAAATCAGCATCTGTTTACTTAATTGCAACCCTGTGGACAACAGAGGGGGGGGGGAATACTCCATTTCTCATTCTCTGGCCCTTAGAGGGTTAAGAGAAATGCTTTGATTTACAAAGTGTGTTTTTATATGGGAGCTGTGCGGATTTGGGACTGTTCTTAGATCATGCCACTCTAGTAAAAGTGCTACTGGGAATGTCATTAGGCCTGCCATTGCCAGAGAGGTCTGCCCTGTAACAAGCTAGCCTAGGACAGCATTTATAAACATGCCAGCCTCCAACAGACTACAACTTCTATAATATTATGACAAAAGTTCCCTTTAAAGTGCTGAATCCTAAAAATAAAAAAAAAATAAAAAAAACATTACATTACTTTCAAAGCAGCCCTTTGAAAATTAGTATTCAATAGCCACCCCTCATCATATATTCCATGGGCCTCTCAGGCTGGTAAAGAATTGGGTAAACAGTCACCAGGAGTCATTTGAACACCCCTTTGGCATAGAGTAAGACAAACCGTGGTAGAGCTTATATTAACCAGCAACTTCCCTCCTGTAACTAGAGGAATAAAAAATGTAACTTTGTAAAATAAATAAATTACATACTAACAAAAAAAAAAAAACCACTGAAGTGTTTTACTTTCCTAACTTTTGTGATGAGTCAGTCAGAAATCTAAAAGGAGCCCTTTAGTAAATAAATGGACTTTCTTACAAGTCTTGACCTGAACGGAGACGCCATGTAATAGAAAAATGGGCTCATTGTTCTCCGAGGAAAGATGGCTAGGACAGCTGTATCCCACCTGTAAGTTTTGGCTGCAGCTGTAAAATGGCCATAAATAAAGATGGAGACTATCAGGCGGAAAACAAAGCGTGTGTTCTTCTATTTATGCTGTTTCAATTGACCTACAAGAACTTAAAAGAAGTCACTTTTTTGGAATTGTTTAAACTTCTAAGTCAGAGCTGTGGAAAATCATTTTTTTATTAAAAACCTACTTGTCCAGAGGACTAAAGCGGTAGCCAAATCTACTTGTCCTTCATGACAATCTACTTGTCCGGATACAGAAGATTATTTAATCAAACCTGTATTTAAATAAGGTCTTTATTGACCTTAGCAACTTAGGAGACAGACCTAGCAATACTTAAATGCAATGAACAGATGCAAGTAGGTAGGGAGCTTAAACAGAGCAGATTCTCCAAATGAGAATTGTAGCTTACTTTATCAAAACATATGCACAGTCACCCACTATCAGTCTTTAAAAAAAAAAAAAAAATACCCCTAGAGGACCACTGACAGTCCTAACTGGTCACTGGTCCTCTACAGAATAAACTTCTTATTTTTAAATGATTCGTTTGTATTTTCTTATTTTATTAAATGTTTTATCACTGAATTAAGTTTTATTATTATTTAACCCAACTCTAGGGTTAGAAAGGACCACCAAACAGTCCAGATCTTAGGGATTACCCAGTTCGGTCTAAGGCAGTGGTGTCCAAACTTTTTTCAAAGAGGGCCAGACTTGATGAAGTGAACATGCGTGAGGGCCGACCATTTTGCCTGACAGTTAAAATTAAGTACAAATGAACTATTTTATGCAAACTTTATTGCAAACGATTTGAATGACAATTCTAAACAGTAGTAAAATCACTCTGCCTTTCATATCTGAAGGCCAGATGAAAAAAAACAACAACACAAGATGCTGAAATATATGTCAGGAACACAACTAACCCTTCCCATATCTGTCTGTCTCTCCACTGCCATCCCATATCTGTCTGTCTCTCCTCTGCCATCCCATATTTGTCTGTCTCTCCTCTGCGAACCCATGTCTGTCTGTCTCTCCTCTACCATTCCATTTATGTCTCTCTCTTCTCCCTTCCCATGCATGGTTCTCTCGGCCAATTTGCCCAATAATATGCCAGTGTTATATGCCATTTAATATGCCCCAGCCAATTTGCCCAATAATATTCCAGTGTTATTTGCCATTTAATATGCCCCTACCAATTTTCCCAGTAATATGCCAGTGTTATTTGCCATTTAATATGTCCCTGCCAATTTTCCCAATAATATGCCAATGTTATTTGCCATTTAATATGCCCCTGCCAATTTTCCCAGTAATATGCCAGTGTTTTTTGCCATTTAATTTGCCCCTGCCAATATTCCCAATAATATGCCAATGTTATTTGCCATTTAATATGTCCCTGCCAATTTTCCCAGTAATATGCCAGTGTTATTTGCCATTTAATATGTCCCTGCCAATTTTCCCAATAATATGCCAATGTTATTTGCCATTTAATATGCCCCTGCCAATTTTCCCAGTAATATGCCAGTGTTTTTTGCCATTTAATTTGCCCCTGCCAATATTCCCAATAATATGCCAATGTTATTTGCCATTTAATATGCCCCTACCAATTTTCCCAGTAATATGCCAGTGTTATTTGCCATTTAATATGCCCCAGCCAATTTGCCCAATAATATTCCAGTGTTATTTGCCATTTAATATGCCCCTACCAATTTTCCCAGTAATATGCCAGTGTTATTTGCCATTTAATATGCCCCAGCCAATTTGCCCAATAATATTCCAGTGTTATTTGCCATTTAATATGCCCCTACCAATTTTCCCAGTAATATGCCAGTGTTATTTGCCATTTAATATGTCCCTGCCAATTTTCCCAATAATATGCCAATGTTATTTGCCATTTAATATGCCCCTGCCAATTTTCCCAGTAATATGCCAGTGTTTTTTGCCATTTAATTTGCCCCTGCCAATATTCCCAATAATATGCCAATGTTATTTGCCATTTAATATGTCCCTGCCAATTTTCCCAGTAATATGCCAGTGTTATTTGCCATTTAATATGTCCCTGCCAATTTTCCCAATAATATGCCAATGTTATTTGCCATTTAATATGCCCCTACCAATTTTCCCAGTAATATGCCAGTGTTATTTGCCATTTAATATGTCCCTGCCAATTTTCCCAATAATATGCCAATGTTATTTGCCATTTAATATGCCCCTGCCAATTTCCCCAGTAATATGCCAGTGTTTTTTGCCATTTAATTTGCCCCTGCCAATATTCCCAATAATATGCCAATGTTATTTGCCATTTAATATGCCCCTGCCAATTTTCCCAGTAATATGCCAGTGTTATTTGCTATTTAATATGCCCCTGCCAATTTGCCCAGTAATATACCAGTTATTTGCCATTTAATATCCCCTGCCAATTTGCCCAGTAATATACCAGTTATTTGCCATTTAATATCCCCTGCCAATTTGCCCAGTAATATGCCAGTTATTTGCCATTTAATATCCCCTGCCAATTTGCCCAGTAGTATGCCAGTTATTTGCCATTTTATATGCCCCAGCTAATTTGCTCAGTAATATGCCAGTTATTTGCCATTTTATATGCCCCTGCCAATTTGCCCAGTAATATGCCAGTTATTTGCCATTTTATATGCCCCAGCCAATTTGCCCAGTAATATACCAGTGTTAGTTGCCATTAATATTCCCCAGCTAATTTGCCCAATAATATGTCAGTGTTACCTTATCATTAATAAGCCCCTGCCTCTTTCCCCAGTACTTTCCCCCAATCTCCCCAGTCCCCAGCACTTACCTTTCCCTGGTGGCTAGTGGCAGGCAGCATGGTCTTCTCCATGCTGCCTGTTCGTCTCACAGGTGGTTGTGCCGATAGGTCACGTGACCCGGCGCGCGTATGACGTCAGCGCGCCGGTCACGTGACCTGTCGGCACTTCCGTGTCGGCACACAGCACGGGGAGCCGAACAGGCAGCACGGAGGTTTCTCCGTGCTGCCTGTTCGGCTCCCCGTGCAGCCTGGCAGGCAGAGCGATGGTGGGGGGGGATCTTCCGATCCCTTCTCACCTCCGTCTCTGCCTGCAAGCTTTTTTTTTTTTTCAGAGAGAGACATTGATCAGCCGTGTCTCTGGGGCCGTATGGAAGTAAAGGACGGGCCGCAACTGGCCCGCGGGCCGGACTTTGGACATGACTGGTCTAAGGTGTTTTTTTTTTGTTTTTTTTTTTAAATCCCTAAGATCTGGACTATTGTTTGGTCCTCGAGGACAGAGTTGGAAAACACTGCCCTGGAGGGTCTGGGGGGGGGGGGGGGGGGTGGGGGGGGAGTCTGGGGTTGCTTGGAGGACGATGCGCAGACTTTTTCTTCTATCCTTATTGTCTCCCTGCCCCACGATAACTATGAAGTAAGGAGAGAATATACTGGCTCTGACAGCTATAAACACAGGATCACTTTGATAAGTTGTCACAGCAGTCGGATGTTTCTGGGGATGGGCACATCAGACATGTGAGAGTGAAATCATCTTACACCTAGCATAGACAGGATAATTATAGCCCTACAATACAGAAATAAGAGACTGAAAAGCTAAAGGCAGTCTCTGTTCTTTTGTTATTAAATGGACACTAAACTTTTTTTTCCCACTTGCGCTTCTAATATAGAAGCACAAGTGAAGTTAGTTGCCCCTAGTATGAGGATGAACTGGCGTGTACTTCCATAGGAAGCAGGCAGCCGTCTGGTCGGCTACTGTCTCTCTCTGCTGGCGCAGAGAGAGACCTTCGTTTTTGTTTGAGATCAGCAGGGTGGACCTTAACTAGGTCCCCCCTGCTGATCATATGCAAAATGGAGGGACCCTCGCATTCAGCTGTCAGAGCAGGGTGAGTCCCCGCTCTGATTGGCTGTGCGCGTGCTGACATTTGTCAGCATGCGACAAACGGGACCTGCAGTGTCTCGCATATGAGACACAGCAGAAAGTAAACCCGCGTGTATCTATTAAGACACACGTCAGGTTTACTTCATATTACAGGGGAAATGTATTGTTTAACCCTTGCTTCCTTTAAGGAAGCAAGGGTTAAACATAGTTTAATTTCCCTTTAAAGACAAACATTATTTTCCACATTCCCAGTGCATTAGCTTCCATCTCAGGCTATTTTTAGGGCATATCTTGCATGAAATCGATTATAATTGCTGGATGGTATATTATTAATTTGCAACACATGACACATACAGGCTGGAGTCACATTGTAAAAGGAGACAAAACTGCAAACACTGGTGACTTTGTCAATGGGACAAAAAGACTATAGTGAAGTCATTTTAAAAAGAAATGCTCATGGAACACACAGGTCGTGAGTTAATACGGTCTGGATAGTCACTAACTAAAGTAGCATTGACTGTTAATGAATGAACTCGTTGCATATTTGCATGAGCAAATCAAAGTCGACAAGTCTTGCAGAATTATCAAGAGCGGTATAGAAAAGTTGGGAGGTTCACCCACTCCCGATTTGCATGTTATACCCCATATTTCCATGCAACCATGGGGAATTGTATGAAGATTTTTATTGTAATGTCTATTATTATATGTACCATCCAAGTACAGAAGCATAAATAAGAACATTTCTACATCTTAATCAACATCTCTCTAATCTGTTTTTTGGAGAACATGTTGCATTCGTGAGATGGTTATGCTCAGCTTGTGATAACATTCGTACACAATAAACAGTTTGCTGACTTCCAAACAGCTGCTATCCGATTTATTTTTTCGGTTGGAAATTATTACAGTCACATTTGGAGATGCTAGAATCTTGTATCATCCAAACGTACTTTTCAGGATCGCATGTCCAATAAATACTTTAATCTCAAAAGCACCTCCAGATTAAGCAGAGTTCTTGTATTCACGTTAATCTTGCAGAGTCTGAGCTAATGGGGGATTCCGTAAGTGAGTCAGTGTGGAAAGTTGGAAGGAATGTCGGTGGTCCTTAACCCTTTAAGGACCAGGGATTTTCCTGGGCCAAGGACCAGAGCGTTTTTCAATTTTTAGTATGCGGTTTGTGAAACATAATTTTCCTCTCTCTCATTTAACGTACCCATACAAGTTATATGTTGTTTTTTAAAGGACAGTTAGAGCTTTCTTTTGATACCCTATACATAAAAATGATTTACATTTTAGTATTAAAAATTACATATAAAAGAGGAAATTTTTGAAGAAAAAAAAGTTTTTCACCATTATTTTCCCAATAATAAGCTACATAACTAGTGCAACACTAACCCACTTATCCCCCCTAATTACTAACTAATAAAAAAGAAAAATATTGGTTGTCAAAACCCCTAAACAAAAAAGACAGAAAAAAAACTGTGCGATGTCAGATCCATAAAAATCATGCAACAGGCATGCAGGGTTTAAATTTTATTAAATAAATATATTAAAATTACCTTTATTTATTAAAAAAAAACTTTATAAATTGCAAAAAGAAAAAAATTTGTAAAAAAAAAAACTAAATGATTGCCATAAAGTGGAAGGAAACTGATCACAGTTAAAAACTGTGATCAGCAATGAAAGGGTTAATTTTTTTAACAATTTTTTTGTAGCAGCAACGTTCTTTATTAATTTATTTTTACTTGCAGAACACTCTCTGTGCTTCACTATAAGAACGTGAAGCACAGAGAGTGAATTAGAGGCAAAGTCAGTGTGTGAACACACTGACTTTGCATCTAATTTGCATGTTATCGCGGTGATCACTCAATAACCACGATCACATGCCCGGATATCCACCGATCGGGTCCAGGAGCTTTGCCTCGGGTGCGAGGCTTAGTCCTGGACCCGTTGCAGACTAGCTGGCGGTGCCCACAGAGCGCACCGCCGGCTAGACTGCATGACGAGTTAACTCGTCATAAGGTCGCGAAGGGGTTAAAGGAGGGAACTTATATTATCTTTTTGCAAAAACAAAAAGGACTAGGAGGTTACCATGTGATAAAGCATTACTCGTGGCAGCAGAGACAGCAGGTCACCGAACTACATCTCTCACTTGTTTGGTATGCAGAATGGTTGATGCAAACACAAACACCATTCAGGACGGCCCATCACAGAGCTGCACCCAGCAACATGACCGCATGGAAGCCTCACAAATTCTTCCAAAACTCTCGAGGAACATCATTTAAAAGCCATATCAGACACAAGTAGACGTTTGTCTCTTTAAAAGTTGTTACGGAGAGTCCAGTGCCTCTCATATTCATACAGCTGCCATGCTGTCTTCAGATTTAGACCAGGGCTTGACAAATTTAATTTAGTTTTAGGAGCCAGCTAAAAGAATTAGGAGCCAGACAACGAAACATCACAAAATCATAAACGCACGGAGACAGCCGCATTCACACACGCCACATACACAGCCAGTTACATTCACACACGCCACATACACAGCCAGTTACATTCACACACGCCACATACACAGCCAGTTACATTCACACACAGACCACATACACAGCCAGTTACATTCACACACACCACATACATACACACAGACCACATACACAGCCAGTTACATTCACACACACACACACACACACACCACATACACAGCCTGTTACATACACACGATTTTTTTTTTAAAGAACAAAAATGTATTTCTTAGGGTGTCCTCCCTCCCTGCTGCTTACCTCATTGCAGGGGAGGGAGACATTTATGCTGGAGCCCGATCTTCTTTCGGTTCCTGCTAAGTGCCATGTTGTCACGTGACACTTGGCACTACAGCGTGTTGCGCGAGGGGCGGAGCTTACAGACTGTGTGATCCGCACAGACTTTCTCCCCTCGCGCTGAAAGTAACGGATGGCAGCCGGCAAGGGCACCTTGTGACAAACAGCACCCGGGCGCCAGGTCTGATTTCCTGGTCGCCATGGCGACCTGGCGCCCGGGGTTTGTCGAGCCCTGATTTAGACTAAGGTTGGGCTCTTTTAAACCTGACAGGTCAGGTTTTTGGCCTCTAGACAGGGACATAATCGTGGTCATATTTGTTATTTTTTCTGCTGCAACTTGTCGACCTTTCTTTCCCCAACCATCATCATATGCTTGGAGACATTTTTGCAGAAATGATCTCTTAACAGCAATTGAGAGTATTGTTATAATGTGTCCACCAGATACTGACTGGTAACCTCCACTAAGGCAAATAATTTCATTGTGCTGTACTTTGGGGGAAGGTGTACACTTCACTGCATTATTAATTCCACAATTCTATTTTTCTGCCCCTTGTGCAGAGCTCTGCAATGTAAGGCTCATGCACAAAAACAGCCTATACACTCAATGCAACCTTGAAATTACAAAATAAATAAATAAAGACCAAGAGGACCATATTTTTTGGGAATTAGTATTTCTCCTTGTTTCAAAAAGTCCGAAATGTGAGCGAGAATAAGTGTTATAATTTGGGTACAAAGGTCACGTTTACATTTGTTTTTCAGGGAAAACAAGTTTTTACATCCTTGGGCCAAAATCATAAAGGTCAGAAGGTCAAGAAAGCTGTGCCCAAGGTCAAAGCACTCTGTAGGGCAGGGGTAGGCATCTTTCTGCACTCCAGATTTCATGGACATTACAGCTGTAAGAGCATTATGGGAGATGTAGTCCACAAAATCTTGAGTGCCGAAGGTTGCCTACCCATGCATGGTAGAAAGGCCACTGAGCATCAAACACATGGCCCCAGTGACTTGAGTAGCACATGCAAGAGAGGATACAGTACAGGATCGGCCATAAAAAAAACAGAACAGTTTATTTTTGTAAAAGGTCATGAAAGCAGCATGCATGTATCCTATTTTGCATTCTCTATTATGCAATGTTTTTTAATATTTAATCATGCTTTGGTTTAAGATTTGCAGAATTTAAAGATACTGACCGTAATGTAGTGCATTCAGAGCTCTACTTGCCCTGCACTGGGACTTCTAAAGTGACCTTCTCCCATGCGATTACGGGTACACGTTATGGAAAACAGGACTAAACATTTGAATTCACAATGGTCCATAAGAGTTTTCAGAAACAATGCTTTAGGCTCATAATAAAAAAGGTCTACAAGGAACCCGTTGTCTAAAAACAAAAACTGGGTTACTTTGCACTAACATTTTCTAACTTGTACAGTGCCTTGTACATAATAAACTTTTAGTTTCGATCAATCTGAGAAGGTTAAAATAGCTTATGTACTGCCTAGAACCTGATTTTCAGGCCCATCCCTGACAGCACACTTGGCCCCCCACCCCTTCAGTCAGAAGCTCTTTCATCTCAAACTACAAGTGTCAAGACATCAGTATAATCTCTTCTGCGGTTTTTGTGTTTAGCTGTAATGTAATTTTCCTCTTGAATTTAATGTAGCTACACAATATATCATATATATACACATTATATATATATATATATATATATATATATATATAATAAAAAATTGTGTAGACACATTATCAAACACAAATCTACACACAGAAGGCCTGCTTTCCCCACATAAATCACACATTAACAGTTCTACAAATACTGCATGGGATTCTGGGTAGGCATATGCAAATCTGGTCAGGAACAAATTTGCAAAACTATGCAAATTGTTCCTGGTGGCTGCATGGCAGATTTCATCTGGAGGTACATGAGCTCGTTTTTAGGAGATGCCAAGTGGCCCCACAGAGTGTGTTTTCGGATTCCAGTACTGCTTGTATGATCCATAGACTCCTGGCTAATTAGATGCTAGAATCTTTTGGCACCAAAGGTGGTTACAAAAAGATTTTGAGTCTGTCCCCATGATTTGGTCCTATTCAAGTATATGGAGATACAAAGCTTGAGCTCAAGAGAATGTAACCTGCCTTCCTCTGAACAGCGTAGATGAAGGAAGAAGGTAGTTATTAGTATCTCTTGATTTTTGTAAATAGATTGAAAAAAAACCTTTTGGTTGGAACTCTGGAGGGAGTCTTAAGACCAATTTGTAGTTAAAGAGTTATGGCTTGGATTTGGACAAAGCTTGGAGTTCACTGGTGTCTGGCAGACATAATAGCTACCAAAAACAGCAGTTTTGAAGAAAAGAAGCTAAAAAGGGGAGATTCTTCTGGAAGATCAAAGGGAAGGTTAGTTTGAGCAGGATGAGATTAAGAACCAAGGAGGAAAAAAAGGGGTGTCCTGGGTTTAATTTGGGAAATAAATAATAATAATATATTAAAAAAAATTTATTCAGTTTCTTAATTCCCATACAAAAAACAAACTTATAAAACATACATATAAACCACATAAATACAATAGATTCACATTAAGGTGCACTCTCAAACTCACTGCTTGTTCTACTTAAAAAATAGAAACATTTAGAAACATATTGCACTTAAGGGTAAACAAACAACAATTGCATATAGTGCATTGTTAATTACAGCTATACTACATTTACTATAGTAGATCAATCAATATGATCTTAGTGAGGTCTGTGGGGGAGGGAAGGAAGAGCCGGGCGGACCGGAGTTAGTGAATCCTATCAGGTTCTAAAAAACCTTTCATTTGTTGTAATTTCATTTATTTATTTATTTATTTAGTTATTTGTTTCCCAGGTTTCAAATTCCAAGGTTTGCATTCCCGATCTACTATCTAAAGAATTTTATCCAGTCTTCTCTTGCCTCTGCGGTCATTACAGATTTCTCTTTTTCCATCTCTAGTTTCGAAGATAATTGCTTTTTAAAGGTTGGCCAATTGGGAATTTCCTCTTTTTTTCCATAATCTAGCAATGTTGATTTTAGCTGCTAATAGGGTATGAATCGTTATAAACGTCTGTTTGTTTGTTAATCTCTGCCAACCTATGTGGAGTAGTGCAGTTCTTGGATGGAGGGCTAGTGGAGTCCCTATCATATCCTTAATAATGGTAAAAAACATTTTCCAAAAATTAGTAAGTGCCGGGCATGACCACCAGATATGTAGGTAATCTCCTGTATCCCTTTTGCATCTCCAACATATAGGAGAAGTATCTGGATATATCCTGTGTAGATGTTTTGGGACCATATACCATTGTGTAATTATCTTATACTCCATCTCTATTAAATTTAATCATTGGAGGTTTTTGTTGTTGTTATAGGGATAATGTATATAATCATTATTGTTTTCCTAAGAGACTTCTTAAACCTTCTAACAAAAACTTGGTCAGCTATTCTGGAGTGGTAGATCTTGCTTAGGGCTGAAATTTGACTAAAAAAAAAATGTTTTGGTTTGATGAATTGTTTGACAAAGTGCATGACTATTATCATTCTGTGACCTCTAGAACTAAAAAAAACACAGAATAGTAGCTGTCTTTCCCCCACTTGATCGTATGGAACTGGAAACAAGCCGGAGGTTTCTACAAGATTTCTGACATTTTTGGATAAGGCTGTTCTTGTGTTATATATCATCTGGAAGTTAGAAACTGTAGTATAGGGCACCTGAAAGTTACAGAAACAAAGGGACATAAAGCTTACTCTTTAACCGAGCTTCAATACGTGCAGTGGCTATTGGTCTGTAGTGAGATTCTGCCAGGTACTGGGAAAATGCTTTAGTCTGCCCCTGGGAGTGGACCCCTAGCATTGTGCCTTACTGTTTAGAAAAATCAGGTGACCTTCACTACATCCCTTACCTTCGTCGGGAAATGGATGTACGCCTAGTGGCTCTGGAGGATCTGTATTCTGGAAATGGGTTTTTTGTCTTGTACATTGGTCTTCTTTGGGGTAACCAATGTTTGTCTCCAGTAGATCTTTAAAAGAGATTGGCCAGTTCTTCATCAATTAATTCATGGCCTGCATAGGGCATACTAAATACAGTAATCTGTATCAGCAGACCAGGCCTTCAACCATAAGGCGGTTCTGACAATGATGGCCAGGGCTGATACGCTCTTGACATCATGTGGAGAGTTTCCAGCGAGGAATCACAAAGAAAGCTGAGAGACAGTTTGATAGTTTCCAAGCTTAGGTTTAATTGTTCACGTGGAACGCCAGAAGTCATCTTCAAAGATTTGGTAACGGAAGCAAAGAGCAATGCCAGGTTTGAAGCTGGAGGTGGATGCTTCGAAAAAGGGTTTGGCTTCATTTTTGTGCCGTCTTATCCATAGGCAGGTGTTTCTCAATTGAAATTATTTTTTTACAACACAATAGAACCCCTAAAAAAGGTATATCATAGGATTGTATAGGAAGCCTTCTGGAGAAGTGTACGCAAACTCTTCATAATTAGGTTGTGTAAGACATTGTTTATAGGAAAGACTTGGCCTTGTTTTGCATACTCCTGAAACATATATCCAAGATTGCAAGATTCTGCCTTTGCACAAGCCGAGGAGGCGTGGTCTCTTCGTGTATGCCCCTATGGTCGACAGGGAGGCTCTTGAGAATGAAAATAATGCGTGTCTGATGCGACGAGTTAGACTAATGGGGAACCCAGGGAAGTGGTTGGAAGCAACCACTCCAGAACGAAGACATGGAGGTAGAATGGTTAGGAACCCCAAGGTAGGAGAGATAATTATTTCTTACACCTGCACAGGGGTGGCTTAGGTAAGTGAAAAAGAACCTGCCCGGTCCTAATAAAATAAAAAATAGGAGGACGGCACCCACTGCACCCTGAAGTAGGGCAGAAAAATACTGATACCTTAGGGGGTTGGAGTTTCAGATTTTGTCCTATGCTATTTTGGGAAGGAGGAGCCATCTCTTTCATTCTCTTCACCACGCTTTCAGAATGGCAGTTTCATCTTGGATGTTCCAACGGCGACAGTTCAGTGCAACCGTTTAGATTCTGAACTGTCAGCACCGATGCATAATCCGAATTCTTAACCCAATTAATAACCCTAGTATGGCCCCTAAAATTAACCATAAATTTTGCACCGAACACCAATACAAACCAGGGTGGATAAAAATCAATGATTTTTTTTTTTAAAAATCAGATTTTTTTGATTTAAATCGGATTTTTTTTAAAAATAAAATGCTTTTTGAGGAAAATATATTACCATCCAAAGGTTTTTCCATCATGAAATAAAGATTCGTTTTTTAATTATGTAGAATATGGCTGTATATGTTTAATTTATTTGGTAAATAAATTCCATTACTCCATTCACAATGTCATGCTCTTCCAGAGGTTTTTGTAAGATTATTGGGCAGTTTCTCTGCCTACAAGATATTTTCACAGATGCTTGGTTTACTTTTGCAGTTCTCAAAACTGAATTTGACTCAGCAGAGATCACATGCCTCTTCTTCACAGCAAAAATGTTATAACATGAACAGAGTTGAGAAAAAAACCTTAATCCTATTGTTCTACAAACCTATGAATACAGAATCAACCCCTTCAGTGCTAAGTTTCAAGAAGTTCAGTGAATAGAATAGAAACAATGTAATGTTATTGTTTCAGTTGAATAAATCTATTTAAATTGTTATTATTATGGTAATGATTATTTTTCTCCTTCCTAAGTACAACAGAAAAGTTGTCCAAATATGAATGATTAACCTATTAAAAACTGGGGATAAAAAAAAAACTAATATGAAAAGTTGTTATTCTAAAAATCTTCATCTACTTGCATATTAAAGTTATACCAGCAAGAATTAGTCTTTATGTAGAAAACTATGATTTAAATCATGCCCACCCTGATACAAACCCTAAGCTCAGAGCACCTTGCCGAATCAGACACGCTGAAAGGTCTGCGATGAAACGGCTGCTCTGAAAGAGTGGTGAAGAACAGTCCGATTCAGCCAATGACAATGCATTCTTAGCTAAAAATATGCTGCAAAACAACTTATGCAAACAAAAAATGCAGATGCCCTTTACATATGCATAGGGTAAATTTCCTTACCAGCCTCATACCACGAAAACTTCAAAAGGCCCAGAAAAGTAACCATATTTTTGTTTGGAAAGACTTTGTAAATATGATAACCCGACTTCTAAAGTAATCTACTATATTAAGAGACCACAGACCTCTCTCACCCTGGTCCCTGTATATACACACAGTACTTTAAAAGCAGTGTTACGACAAAATAAGAATAACTACATTATTTGTAATTTTCCACTAAAAAAATAAGTTCTAGCTAACTCACCTGTAGTCTGGTAGAAAAGCAAGATGGCCACTCCCCCCCCCCCCCCCCCCCCCAAAAAAAATTCTGTCTGCTAACTTATTCTACTTGATTGTTATATTATGAAGACAGGTTTGCAGAAATGCTTAAAGGACAATTAAGCTTTTTTTTTTTTTTTTTTTTTAAAACAACCTTTGTATCATTGAAGGAAGCAAGGGTTAAAAATATGTCCTGCTTGTCCGGAGTAAACCCGACGAAGGCTGGCGCACGTGTGCATAGACAATCAGAGCAGGGGCTCGCTAATCTGATCAGGTCTGCTTTTTATGGAGATCTGTCTATATTGGAAGCACAGGTAAAAAAAAAATAAAGTTTAGTTTAAAAAGTTTAGAATATTTACGATCAGTGTTTTCATTGTCAAACTGAACCCTGTTTTTTCCATATTTATAAGTATTGTCTAAACCAAGCAACAATAGACCAACTGAGCTCTACACCTAGGGTCGCAGTAAACCGGTCATTCCAGAGGAATACCCATCCAGCAAAAGTAGTCAGAGCGTTGTGACAAAAAATTTACAATAAAAATACAAAAAGTGTGTTCCTCAGAATTGCAAACCCATAGAAAACAAATGGCAATTATCCAATAAGAATGTTTTATTATACAAGCACAAGTGAAAAATTGGGCATCCCTAGTCAGAGGATAAACTGGCATGTACTTTTGATAGTAGACTGGCCGCTGCCATGCTTCCATGGGAAACAGGCCGCCCGGGCTGGTCGGCGACTGGCTCTCTCTGATAAAGAGACCCTTATAGTATACATTATGTGTGGAGGGTTTAAGTGTAGATACTATAAAAAAACGATAATGAGGACGCACCAGGCCAGTGATCTCCACCTTGATCCCCAAATAAGCAGTAATGATACACTGGTGCCGGCACTCAGTGATAGGATTTATTCCAAACGATTGCCATGTTTCAATCCAACAGGATCTTTATCAAGCTCGATGCTATCGTTTGGAATAAATCCTATCACTGTGAATGCCGACTCCAGTGTATCATTACAGCTTAAGTGTAAATATTGGTTTTGTTTAAAGGGTGTTTTTTTTTTTTTTTTATTTACATGCAGAGCACCTTGAGATTCTGAAAAACTATTTTAAGACCAATGAGACGTATTATAAATAAGAATATAATTTAATACCTAGAAAATGCTTTTTTAACATTGCTGTATCAGCTTCCCATACCACAGACGAAAAAAAAAAAATGGGCGTGTTGAACCATTATTTCTATATATAAAATGATGTTGCTTTACCATCGTCTAGGTATAAAAATAACGTTTTTGGGCCATTAACTGTTAAAGAATATCTCAGAATTCAAAGAGGCAAGCTATGTCAGAAAATATGTAACCCGGGACATACAAAAAACAAACACATTGCAAACACCTGACACAGATTTTTATAACAATTATGAAAATGTATTCCCTAGGGCTGCGATCAGTAAAATGTAGATAGTCTACAACTCTTATATAAACAAATGCAGAATTGAAGTATGTATTCTTTCTTAAGAATACCAGAATAAGATCACAATGTAGTCCAACTACCTGAGCAAACAACCCATGCCTTATACACACCACAGCATCCTGCACAAACACACTTCCTGTGCTAATATGGCACTGACCAG
This sequence comes from Pelodytes ibericus, assembly GCA_036172795.1. Classification (NCBI taxonomy): domain Eukaryota; kingdom Metazoa; phylum Chordata; class Amphibia; order Anura; family Pelodytidae; genus Pelodytes; species Pelodytes ibericus. The sequence goes on from CM069867.1 coordinate 54,588,290, forward strand.
GTATAGGCTGGATTTTGTGTCTGACAGTTTAATGACCATTTATCTATCCATGACCCTAACCTGTACAAACACCCCACCTGATGTTCCTCAGCATCCTGAAGCACAACACTATCAAGCACAAAAACAGCCCTTGACACACCACAGCATCAATTCTTAACACAAAGTAAGCATCTGAAAGATAAAATCACTCAAAAATACACACTAACCAACAAAGAGGAGAGTAGCACCACAAGAATACAACACAATGCAATACAGACACAATGTACCACATATACATGGCTTTCCTTGCTACTCTGCTGACACCTAACCCATGACACTCTATCGAATGAGGAGCTAGGGTTATGATTGCTGGAGCGTGGAATGTTAACAATCCTTTATTATCTTACGGAATCAGATCTATATATAGCGAGAAGAACAAGGTAACCTTACAAATGAGCAGTAACTGCACACTGCATACACACACACCGAGCTGTGTCATGCGATTCAGCTATCACAATGCACGGTGGGATTATCAAGTATGCAGTAGAAATTTACCTGTTGGGAGTTAATGACAGCAGAGAGATCCAGCACTAGATGCAGATAGAGGATGCACACAATGCACAGTCTGACTCCAGGCTGCAAAAGCCGACACTTCCTGTGACTGAGGAAATGAGACACAGAGGAGGAGGAGGAGGAGACAGTAACCAAAGACAACCCCTAGCTTAGTCTGATCCATACAACAGCTGGAGATGTACCCTGGGGTTGTGAATAATTGGAAAGGGGCGAGCTTTGCATCTTAGGCTGTCTGGGCATCATGGGAAATGCAGTATGCAGCCAGTGGTGTTCCAAAGGAAAGAGTGCTTCCAAAAAGCACAGTTACCAAACAAGCTACAAAACAAAAAGTGCTACTGTTGGGACCACTTAGGTCTCTTCAGGCTTGCAACAAGAGGATCTGCATTAAGCTAGACAGGCAGATGCAGTACACTCTCTCTCAGAGATGCATTGCTCAGAGGTTAGCAGGTAATCCTAATTGTAATCGGAGCTAGTTTAACAATTTCAGTGCCGGGGGGGGGTCACACATTCGTCTAACATTTAAAATCCTTATTTGAGAGCGGATTGCTAGTTGCTAGTTTTAACACGTAGCTGTTGAAGCAGCAGACTACAGAGAGGGCTGTCTGGAAAGTAAGGCAATTTCTCACTATTGTGCAGAGCTGCAAATTGTAGCAAGATGTTTTCAGGCCTGGTATTTAGTAACCCAAATAGACAACAAAGTAGAACACGGATGTGCTTACCCAACCCAGCAACTTCTATCTGCTGTTTTACCAATTCTGACTCCGTTCTTTGCAAGTGATCATATATGTTTTTGGGTAGGGTTACTACTTTGCTCCCTGCAAAGTAGGATTGTTTTTTTAATTCTGCCAGCTTTGGTTGCATTGTAAATTGGAACCACAAGTGAAGTAGGACACTGTATTATGACAGTGTCTGTAGCACCTGAACATTGTTTTTACAATCATTCAAATTATTGAAGATGATCTATACATAGTATTTGCAAAATTGCAAGCAAATGCCTAAATTAGGAGAAAAATTTGTTTTTAATGTGGAATCTGTGGTGTCTCCTACTTATGACATCACCTGTGGCATGGTATGCAAATTAACTGCTTTTCAGTGGGAAATGTTTAATTTGCATACTGTGCCACAGGTGATGTCATAAATGGGAGACTCCACAGATACATTTAAAACACATTTTTCTCCTAATTTAGGCATTAGCTTGCAGTTTTGCTAATACAATGTATAGATTAGCAGGGTCCAACGTGCAGCCCGTGGGCCAAATGTAGCCCGCTGGGCATCAAGGTACAGCCTGCATGAGCCCTCCAGCGGTAGCCGCACCTCAGACGTGAGGTCAGCACATGGGTCAGAGGGAGGGGGGAACTAGACCAGCAGCGTGAGCGGAGGAGCAGGCTGAAGCCCCTTTAAAAAAAAAAAAAAACTGGTCCGGTAGTGTGTGGCTGTGTTTCTGTATGTAAGTGTGACTGTGTGTAATTGTGACTTTGTGTGACTGTATGTAAGTGTGTGTGTCAGTGACTGTGTGTGTGTCTTTGTGTAAATGTGTCTCTCTGTGCGTGTAAGTATGACTGTGTCTGTGTAAATGTGCCTCTGTGTGTGTGTAAGTGTGACTGTATTGTTACTGTGTATATTTTGTGACTGTGTATTTAATGTGTACATTACATGTGTACAAGCATGCACCTAAAGGAGCAGGAAATTCAATAGATGGAAATGTGACAGTTTAATTTCATTTGATGACCATAAGATGGTAAGTTTGCTGTCAAGTCACAGTGCCTCATGATTGCCAAATCCTTACATTGTATAAAACATAAATAACAGAATCTAAACTAAAACAATGGAAACAAAGATATGGTGCTTGCTTACCTGTAGCTGGAGAGGATCACAATCGAACAAACAGAACATTGTTTAAATAGGCATGGAAGGAAACAAGATAGAGTACAAAGGAGCAAGGATTTAAAAGGACAGACAGGTAACATAAAAGTATATGGAACCAAAAAGGCCCTGGACTGACTGGAGCTGGAGCCTGTCAATGTGTTTATTGACCCCTTTGTGACGCATGTTGCTTTCGTCCCAGACGACGCAATCACCAACACGTCACATTTTGTTCCTGGTCACCGATCCCAAGGTGATCAGTAGTCAGGAACACTATGGCAGAGACCGATCAGGGTCTTAATAGACCAGGGGTGTCCAAGTTTTTTGTGCAGAGGGCCACTTCACCAAAAATGTATGTGTGCATGGGCCACATTCATTTATCATTGCGATAAAATTACACACACACACACATAAAAATATATCAGGCTCCACAGCAATAAAAGTCACAGTAATGTGCAGTCTGTGATGCACTCACACATTGCACATTACTGTGAGCTTTATTGCTGTGGAGTCTGTAATACATTCACACACTGCACATTACTGTGAGTTTTATTGCTGTGGAGCCCGTGATACACTCACACGCTGCACATTACTGGGAGTTGTTTTGCTGTGGAGTCTGTGATACACTCACACACTGCACATTACTGTGAGCTTTGTTGCTATGGAGTCTGTGGTACACTCACACATAGCCCATTACTGTGAGTTGTATTGCTCCACTAGACTCCACATCAATAAAACTCACACAAACTTACATACAGACGCACAAACACATTCGCATCCACAGAGACTTACACATACAAAGCCACAAATAAACAGTCACACTTAAACGCACATCCACACTTACACACACTCCCACTTACACACAAATACATACATACACAGACTCTGATACTTACACTGAGTTACACTTACACACATAGGGTGATACTTACACAGACTCATCCTTACATGACACACACATACAGAGTCACACTCACACAGTCACAATTACACAGACACAGAGAGATACACACACAGGTTGTTGTTTTTTTAACGGGGCTCCTCCTCCATGCACATCCAGGTGTGCGTCTGTATTCCCTCCCCCTGACCCTTGCACATGACGTCATGTGCAGGGTAGTGAAGCTATGCGCACCGCACTATATGCTGTGCGGGGAACTTAGTTACCCGATGGGTCTTTACATGCGGCTGGAGATACGGTCACCGCTGCAGATCTCAGGCGGGCCGCACCTCCATGTCCAGCGGGCCGCATGTTGGACACCCCTGTAAAGATTGCGATATCTCCGGTTGTCACGTGTGATGTCATGGAGGCGTGCGCCGAAGTTCGGGCACAGCGTGAATAAGTAAAATGTAGCTGGTGCTCGCTTTGAACACCGTCTACATTTTCCCTGTCAGACTGGCCTCACCTGACAGGTAGGATCGCGCTGCAATTCCAAACATAGCTCATCGCAGGGAGTCGCGATGAGCTGTTCAACGCTGGACGTACTATGCCGTCCTACCGTCTTTTAGGCACTCTAAAGCCAGGACGGCTGAGAGCATTTTAGGTTCGGGAAAGAGGTTCATTCATTTTCTAAAATTCTAATTCTTCACTAACTACATAAATAGTTATCTATATTTTATGAAGTAATTTATAAACTCTTGAAAACTCCTCAACCCTCAACTTCCAAAACAGTCTACCAAAGCCAACGTGTATGTTTTTGGCCATTTACAATGTTGTGAGTTATGCCTTAGACGACCCAAATTTACAGGGAGGGAAATAAATTGTGGCTACAAATCCATTTAATTCACTTCTGTTTATTTTATATAGAAACACATCACTTTGTTCTAAATCAGACCGAGTACTCAAGAGAAATGCACTGTACTGGTTTGTACTTATACTGTGATTATAGCTCAATTATTATTGCACAAAAATATATAAGAAAAAGACAGCAATTCTGTTGTATTCAAATATACTTTTTAAAGTTTTGTACTAGTGCAGGGATTCAGAAAATAATGATTATAAGTGGTTAGTGTGGGCAGACATCTCTTCCCTTTTATGTGATGGCTCAGCTGTTCTAGAATCGGAAATGACATCACAGCATGAGAGGACTTTTCTTGTAAATGGAAGTTTGGATTCTTTTGTCCTAAAAAAAATGCAAATACACAAATTGTAATGGGCTGGGTTCACCTCTTTGCAGGCAGGTTAGGCACCTAATCACACACCATCACATACACACTCAAAAACAGTGTCTCACACACACATACACACCCAATCACATAGTGCCAAATACTTACACAATCACACAATGTTAAACACGCACACAAACAGTGTCAGACACAGTGTTACACACACAGTCAAATACACAGTCACGCACACTCACAATAAGTGTCACACACACATACACACCCAATCACATAGTGCCAAATACTTACACAATCACACAATGTTAAACACGCACACAAACAGTGTCAGACACAGTGTTACACACACAGTCAAATACACAGTCACGCACACTCACAATAAGTGTCACACACAGTCAAACACAATCACACACACAAACTCATCAAACACACATTAAAAGTGTCACACACAATCACACAGTATTATACAAATACACACAATCACACACATAATCAGTGTCACACACAGAATCGCAGTGTCACACATACACACACTCAGTGTCCCCCACACAATCGCAGTGTCACACAATCACACATGCATACACTGTAACTTACCGTGGGAACAGAGGTCCTGGAGATATACTCGCCGAAGGGCTGACTCCCTGCTGTCGCCCCGTGCGTCCTCCGAGACGGAGCGGACGCACTACTCTGCCGTCATTACTCTGCAAAACAAACAGGTACATTTATAGGTCTTGGTGTCTGTGTTTCTATTATTCAGTTAATAATTTCAGTCTTTAGTTTAGTGTTAAGGACTTGCCATATTGCGAGGTACATTGACACTGGTTGGCAAGCTTAACATCTTATTGCCATTTGGAGAACTAAATCCTCACTATTACCATCTCAGAGTATTAGGCTAGTTCCTGCATTTATGTCTGTATGTTTTTATGCTCCCTTACCCTTTTCCCTTATGCACCAGAGGATCCCAGCTCCTCTATCCTATCCCCATGCCGCATTTTTGATTCCCCATATGTAGTATTGTTTTATAGCCTTTATCCTGTTCGCGTATGTTTTAGTTTTACCTTTTTTCCTTAGTCTATCATGTAGCCCTGCACTATGTATTTAGTCCATCCTGTTTCTGCTCTGTCTGCGTTTGTGTGATTTGCTTGGTTTATTCTCTCCCAGCCTGCAGGCACCCCACTAACCTATCAAGGTTGTGTCCCATGCCTGCTCCAGGATGTCTGCAGGGTTTCTCCAGTTCCTGTATCCAATACTGGATACAACTGCTGCTACCATAGGGTCCTGGAGTGTTGTTTTACCAGCCTGGGGAGTGTGGTTTTCATTCCTGCCAATAGACTCCTGAATCCGAGCACTCAGGGTCCTATATCATCTAGACACCATGCGTGATGGGCCTTATTACCTACATACAAATACATATTTTACTATATGTCGCCCTCCCTGCTCCTTACCTTGCATTGTCTGGGTACTCCAGGGTGGCGCAACTTGCTCTATTTCTCTTACAATGGCACAGACCATCCCCTGCTGCAGTTCCACGGTTGTTTGTTTGTCACAAGACACCCGCTGCTCTGACCTGAGTCTCTAAGTGGGTGGAGCTCATCCATATCGCGCTCCTCTGTTTTAGGCGGGGATGGTCAGCCCTTCAGTTGGAGATGCGGTTACCACTGCCAATCTTATGCGGGCCACACCTCGATGGGCACATGTTGGACGCCCCTTATCTAGAGGCAGCGTTTTTGCGAATCACTAGTTTCCGTGTAAAACTGATTGATAATTATTTATTACAAAGTAACTATACTTCTACTATGCTAAAACAATGAAAAAAGTTCCAGGAATTCTTAAAACAAAAATGCTGCTCACAGTACTAGCTAAGGCTTTCATTGTATAAATGGGCACATTTGTGTCTTTTTACTATTGGGTATACTGTTTGGTTTTTCCAGTTAGCATGCACCTGCAAAGAGCAAATATAACAGCAATCTGTCATAAAGTAATTGCTGACAGTCTGTGTTTCCGTATATTGAATAAGAAACAAAAGATGGTTATCCACAAATAAATAGCTTGTGGTGCGATATTGGATTGGAGTCAATGCCGGCCATTAAGTGAAAATGGCTGCTTAGCGTAGCTGATATTTGCACATTAACCCTTTCAGTGCTGGATGGCAGGGCTTGACAAATGTAATTTTCTTTTAGGAGCCAGCAAAAAAAACACGTATACAAACAATAACGCAAACATGCACACACAATCACACAGTCATGTACACTTACATAGACAGAGACAGTCACATAGAGACAGTCGCGTAGACGGAGATAGAGACAGTCACATAGACAGAGATAAATAGACAATCACAGAGACCGTCACCTAGACAGACAGACCTTGACAATTTTTTTTTTAAATTAAAAAAAAGAAAAAGGTGCGAGATTCAAAATCTACCCAAGTGCCCCATGTTTCCTAAAATAAATGGGGCTGTCTAAAGGTCCCCATGCCTCTTAAAAATCAATATCATAAATTGGTAGAATTATCTACCTACCCCCTACTTCTACGTTGCCCAGGTAGAGGAGGGAATGAGATCAAAACTGTTAAAAAACACTGTTTAAGTACCAGGAGGGTGGGCAAAGAAATTCCTTTAAAAAAAAAATAAAATCCAAAATAAATCCACCTAAAAAAGTGTTGCACAGAAAATAAAATTAAAAAAACATGCAACGCACCTAAAACCATCCTGCTTGTTTTATAGTGTGTAATTATTAAGAATATCTTGAAGTCTATGTAATGTCTGAACTAAGAATTGCTAGATACAAATCACACCCTATCCACATATTACACAGTGAAGTGTGAGCATACCATTTGCCTTTCCAGTAACAGTGATACAGTGGAGAAATGTTCTCCTAAATTCATCACATCATGTTTCTTAGGCTCATAGTCTGAAATGCACCATGAGATTTGCAAACTTCGATTACTTTCAAAGTAAGAGAGAGTATTGTGCATATTTAATATACTTTTTTGTTACAGTAACCAACTCACAAAAGAGGCAGTTAAGTGTGGGTAATAGAAAGAATAGAAAAACCTAACTCCACTGATAGAGGTGATTGAAAGTAATGGACCAGGCTTGAAATGTACAGGGGCTTGATGAGAATGGTCTAGCAAGACATATTTACTCAAACAGATCATTCCTGAACCCTAAATGGTGCAAGCCTCTCTCTTCTGAGAAGCAACTAGTCCCCCCCCCCTCTATAAGAGCTATTTACAGCCCTCCAACTGTTTCTGGTCTACAACTACCATAATTCTCTGCCAGTCTTTGGGGTATTTGTTGTTCCTCAGCAGATTGAGGGTGGCAACTGGACATTTAGGACATAGGGCAGTGGTGTATCTTGATTTTGTGCTGCCCTAGGTAGACAAAATCCGGGCACCCCCCTACCCAAGCTGCACACCCACGTTACACACCTAAGACATGCCCCTTCATTCAGACTCACATCAAGCTCATACTCCCATCACACACACACTCCCATCACACTCAGTCACACACTCCGACTCCCATCACACTCAGTCACACACACTGTCTCCCATCACACACACTGACTCCCATCACACTCAGTCACACACACTGTCTCCCATCACACACACTCTGACTCCCATCAGCACTTACCTTTCCTTGGTGGCTAGTGGCAAGCAGCATGGTCCCTCCATGCTGCCTGTTCGGCTTCCCGGCGATTGTGCCGACAGGTCAAGTGACCGGGCGCACGTATGACGTCAGCGCGCCAGTCACGTGACTGTCGGCACTTCCGTGTCGGCACACTGCACGGGGAGCCGAACAAACAGCACAGAGGTTTCTCTGTGCTGCCTGTTCGGCTCCCCGTGCAGCCTGGCAGGCAGAGCGATGGTGAGGGGGGATCTTCCGATCCCCTCTCACCTCCGTCTCTGCCTGCAAGCGCGGTCTTTTTTTTTTTTTTAAAGGGCCGCATTTTTTTTTTTACATTTTTTATTTATTTTATTTTTTTTCAGTGCTGCCGCCCTAGTTCATTTGCTGCCCTAGGCATCCGCCTAGGATGCCTCGCGGTAAATACAGCACTGACATAGAGGTCTATTCACTAAAAGGTGAGTTGAAAGGAGAACATTTTGTCTCATTAATTTAGCTATGCATTGTGCAGGGACAAACCCGTCTTCATAAAGTCTCATCTACATCCAGGTTTTCTCTGCTCTCAGCTGCCTTGTAACTTACACTGTGTTGCAATGTCTGCAGAAGACCTTTGTCGAAGTAAACTGGGACCCCTACCAGCCTACAGTGGAACTCTAGCAACGAGGTCAGGAATAAATAGGGGGACAAACGTCTAAAATGGAGAGGACCACTGAACCTAATATATGATAATACAAATTATATACTAAAACTAAAAGACAGCACAGGAGGTTTTAAAAAATATATATATTTTACATATATAGATATTCCGGGAGGGGGGGATCTATCTCCTAAAAATGGCCAGACAGGAATGCTATTTTGTGCTTTTTGTTTGATGGTCATGGTGATTAATTTATTATCCGTAGAATAGTTACCTGGAACCAAGTTCATCGTGATGTCCTGAAGCAGTTGACCTATCAGATCCACAAATGGATAAATGTTGTCTCTGTACATTTGATAGGCATTACTTTTTTCTCTCTATTTAAAATGTTTTTGCTATATGAAAGGCCATTTCCTACCTGCTTTATATTATTTTTAAAGGCTCCAAAGTACTGTACCAAAGATGTCCCATAGGCTCTCTCAACAAACAAAGACTTGGGAAAGATTATTTTGTGAGACAGTTCTTCTCGGAGACAGTCCGGTGACCACCAGTCACTACTAGTGGTGTGCCGGTGTGTCCACGATGTAAGCTCCGAGGGAGGAAAGTATGCAAATATAGGAATGCAAATGACGATGTGAAGTCTAGCATATGTGATATAAACACTCCCAATTTTCTTGCGCCAAACTTTTTTTAGAGACATTTTATATATTTAAGTCAATAAACAGGCTAGTCGGTCTTCCAACCTAGAGAAATACAATAAGGCTACTCACCGGCCAAGAATAGTGGACTTTACCTGCCCATAAACTATGGATATTCCTGGAACAAAGAAACTTACTAGACCATAGCCATATTTAGGCATTTGCTTGCAGTTTTGCTAACATAATGTATAGGTCATTTTCAATCATTTTTATTCTCAACATTCACAGTATCAGCAATGTTTAGGTGAAACAGTTGCAAACAAATGTAATTTGGATTAACAGCAATCAAGTGATTAAGAAAATATTCAAAAATAATAAGAAGACAGTGTTTTCAATTTCTGACTTTCAGTGTTGACTTTCTTTATTCTCTGTCACAACTTGAAATATGATTATCGTAATACAGAGGCATGTTTTTCACTGTAGCAATTTTCCACAAATGAAATAAATAGTAATAAAAGGAAATTTATTAGCAGTAGACTTTAAAAAAAAATAAAAAATTAAAAAAATTGGAATATCACATTCACAAGACTAAAAGCATGTTTTAAAAACATTACTGCGTATAGTACATCCGTGTTTGGCAAGACGTCTTAACCCTTTACTTCTCAATGGATCCTGTTTTACATTTAAATAACTACATGTAATAAGTATTATGATAGCACTGCGTATCTATTACAATTTAAATTTCCAGAGATGGTGTTAAGACAAGCACATGATCCGTTTGCTACCTTTTTAGGCTGTAAATATGTTGATGGGTCAGCAGCATGGATTACCAAAAATGACATGTTCATATAACCATATTGGCAGTTCTGTAATGTAGTCTTGCCCCTTTCTCGTATACAAGTCTGAATTATAGAGTCCATTTTATTGCCCCCCCCCCCCCAGATTTATTAATCCCCATTGTGCTGTCAGAGTTAACCCTTGAGGGGTAAGCAGTTTATTTCCCTGTGTTTCATTGAGTAACGGACTGGTATGTAAGCAGAGAATTAAAAAGATATTAAATTAGTACAGATAGGCGGAAGGTGTCGTATGAGAAAAGTAAACACCTTATCAAAACATCGTTTTAGCAGCAGATCTGAAATACAAGATAAAACCAGATAAAAAAAAAAAAAAACACACCCTAATACATATAACTCAGAAGAAAGTCTGTTGTAACCCTGTGTCATTACAAAAAAATTAGAATATAGCCTCGAAAGGATACTGGTTGCCAATCCCTATTCATGTTAAAGAATAGATACAATTGAAGAAGAAAAAAAATCAGTGTAATGGGAAATATGATCTTGTTATCCATAAACAAGCTCCAAAACACTATCAACCCCTCTTGCTCCATCAGCACACAACATAAGGCAACAAACATTTTCTCTCTCCTATGAAGTAGTGTCTTGCTGTTGTGTCACAATTGGGTGACATGATATTCAGTCTTAAGCACAGTAGCATGCCCTCATCTTCAATTTTTATCTTCTTTTTAAGGACAGCATCAAAGTACAATATATTATGGCGTAGTACTGTGTTTTACTAGTGCTGCACATGTATGATCCTCAACTGCTTAGCTTTGAAGATAATTGTAGCTCATCTGATAGGCTTTGTTCTGTCCAGTCTTTGTGATCTCCAGTGCGAGGTATACCCATACCTTCGGTGTCCATTTTGAAGCACGACTGCCACAGATCACTAAAAGAGGGCACACAGCAAGTCCAACAATCTTTCTTTCTCATCAACATCCTTACTGGCTCCTGTTTTGGAAAATTGTCCTTCTCGTGAATAGAATACATTTTATATTATATGGTGACACGTATATGTTTTGTTAACTTAAAAAGAATAGCTCCAAAAAAATGAGCTATCCCCATAAGCAATGGAGTAGGGTGATGTAGAACGTCAAGATACAGGTTCCAGAGCAATTATAAGTTGCACATGGTCTAAGATGTAAACAAGACATGGATGCACCTATTGCACAAAACGCAAATCAATAAAAAAAAAACGCAATAAATTTAAACGTCTTGAGCAAAGTAAATGGAAAACAGCAAAAACAAACATTTTAACCTATACACAATTATTCTTTGGTGTGCATTACTATAGGAAAAATTATTGTATTGTAATACAGCTCATACATGGATTAATTTGGCAGATTTGCTGAGCAGGTTATTTATTATTTTGCCAACAGTATAGACTTGATGTCAGCTATTCAGAATGGCAATTTATTTGGCCATGTTTCATCACTTAACACACAAAAAAAAACAAAAAACAACACTATTTCATCACCAGCCTCTACTAGGCCAGGAAAAAAATAAATAAAATGTACGTAAAACGCATCTGGGCCAGATACAGCAGGACATGCTAACGCTTATCATGGTTTGAGATGTATATAAACATGTCTTAAAGAATAGGGATTAATAAATACTTAAAACATGAAGACCAGCTAAATTTTATTAGCCCGTTTAATGGGCTATCAAGCCAGGCAATTATTTTAGGAAACGGAAACTATATCCAAAATATACACATTCTCTACTTAAAAAAATACATATAAAACTAATATAAAACCGAAAACTGAAATTCTGCTAAGAACTTCTATTTGGCTTTTTTCTTTCTTTTTTTTTTTTTAGCTAAAGAACAATTTCTTGATTTTTAAACAGTTTCCTTAAAATAGTGATAAAAGTCTCTATTGCCAAAAGAACTACCCACTACTGATGCAAAACGTTTGGGGGATCCTACTGGCAGTAAAGTGGTTAAAATTGTATGTGATTGGAATGTTTTTTGTTTTTTTTTGGTGTACAGACAAGAATATCAACTTTGAGGCTGTTCAGGTTGGTGGAAAATCTTATGCAAAAAAAAAAAGAAAAAAAGTCTGTTTCTACAATTATATGGAGATCCATATTTTTTTTTTTTTAGATTTCAAGCATTACCCATACTTTGGCTGTCAGTAGAAGGTTCAGATTTAAACCTTCAAAAGCTTTTTCCCATATCCCAGTAGGTTGAAAAGCACAAAAATTATTTTGATCTATATATTCAAAACAGTATGTGTACGTTTCAGTTAATACCATTTCATATGAAAGCAAATTAATTATATAGATGATAGTACATACATATACACAAATCTTCTCAGTAGTGGTAAATGATACTCCCCCAAATCCTGGTATTTACCATCATTTGGATTTCCATTAAGGAGAAACTGTTTAGCAATAAAGAGACAACTTACACTGTAAGAATAAAAAAATTAAATTATTAACACATGATTTAAAAAGGAAAAACAAAAGTTAAATTTTTTTTTCACAGCAACATATACATTGGTGTAGTGAATACAGAATATTTGTGCAACAGTAGCTTATACAAAACATTCTACTGAGTTTTGCTTTACAGAGTTGATATGTTCCGGAAACATTATGAGACCTCTTTGAGCTGCGGTAGGGGAGAGAGACATAGGGAAGTCTTAAGCAATGTGCAATCCCCTCCAGCAGTTTGAGAGGTAGAACAAGCCAAGAACAGTTGGCGCAATTTACACACAAAAGTAAAAGTTAGTTTAATCACTTTTTACTGGCACAAAGAACCAGCCATCGGACTTTCCATTTATTCTTTGTGTGTGTTTTGTTTGTCATTTTTGTGTTTTTTTTTTTCATTTCTCCCCTCATTCACAATTTTTGTTACCATCCAGAAGGAAAAAAATATTGGAAATTTAGCTATCAAACTTGTCCATAAATTTTGCCGTTGAGGGTGGAATCATCCAATTAGCATAAACACAGTCATTGGCATATCTTGAAAAAACAGACTTATTGGCATCGAATCTCGGGATTGGAACGGGACTTTCTTCAGGCCAATTCGGATAGGACATGCCTAAAAATGAAAAGAGATCATTTGTTCTGCACTGAAGAATTCCAAAAAAAAAATATAATGATATAGTAATAGCTTCACGTGCAGACAGTAAGGCCCTTGGCAAAACTCCCTTTAATATAAAAAGATAAGCCATTGGTGTTGCTACAGAGACAAACAAGCACATTGAAACAGGAGCACTGTTCTGATCTGGTAATGCATGTAGACAATAAGTAAAGAGGTCTCTCCGTCAGGGCTGTCAATTATTAAATCAATCTATTTTCAGGAAAGTCTACAGAACATTGGGAGAGGCTAAAAGACTTCTCCTTTTTGCTTTTTCATTACATTGGGCTATCATCAGTAGGTGACTAGCACAGACAATGTAGTTAGATGTAGCTGGATTCTAGAAAGTGATGAAAGTGGACACCCTATAAGGATCATGAGGAAATCGCACCAAATAGTGGCGCTCTTGCTATGTGCGCTACTGTATTATGTTAAGTCCCAGCAAAAGATGTGGGGTTGATGCCATCTGTACTGGTGCTCTTGGTGCTGGAGCAACCGACATATATATAGAAATAGGCACTGAATTGCTCCTCATAAGAAACAGATTGCCGTTTTATTTTTAAATATGCCATGACCTCTGTACTGTGTAAATAGTGTAATAAAACCTTGTATAATGTGTGTGGTCATCATTATCTGGGGATTTAAATAGTGCTAGAAAACTATTGAAACCATCAATTAATGTGCACGTATTTAACAATTCAGGACCTAACCTTGCACAGCTGGAATTTTATATATAGCTCCATAAATTATAGGTTTTAATTCACGCCAGGTCTCAAAGAGAACTAAAGCATTCAGCAGTGAGGCAGGAGATATTATCTATCTTCTTACAGCAGAAGCATGGGGATGGGCAAGTTTGCCAGGGGTAAAAAAAAAAAAAAAACAGCATTGTTCATAGTGGACATGTAATGGACAATGTAATGCTGTTCTAAGGACCTTTACAGACTTTGCCATGGACACTGGTGTCCGGACGCTTTTCTATCCCAGATTGTTACCCTTTTGAGTTTGCCTGGGAACCCCTAGGCCTGGTTGACAAACTTCTTCTATACCGTTGGTAGGAACTGACTGAGTATTGAAAACTATTTGATGAACTAAAAAAAAAAGTAAAATAACACAAAAAAAAAAAAATTTTTTTTTTTTTTTTTTTAACAACATGAATGAGCCGCTCGTTTTACAGAAACCCTAGTTTGGCCATTGGGCCTTTGCCTCTGTCTGTTGCAAATGTAGTTTCCATGACAACATCAACGGCCAACATCTATGCAATACGAAGTGTTTTTGAAACAGGAAGTTAACCAGAATATACTAAGAGGAATTCCACCACATTGCTGGCCTCTTTAACATCAACTCAGTCCAGTATTAATTTTGATACATAAATACATATTTTTTTTTATAATGCATGTTTGGTAAAGCCATGGAAAATATTCACATCTAAGTTTTTCCAAGCATTAAGTAGACTGGTCCACTTTTCAACCCCCATATATATTTAGAAATTTGAAAACACTGAATAATGGAAAATCGTAGGTCTGTTTCCTTCATTGTGGAAAAAAAAAAAAAAAAAACTATAAAATTTCAGATAAAAAAAAAAACAAGAAAAAAAAAAAAAAAAAGGAGTTTTGGCAAGAACTATTCTTACTGTCTCATGTCACCACCACAATAAGACACATAGACAACAAACTGACATCTGAAGAGACAATATGGCAGAACACAGAGATTTTAAAAACTTAGAATGCAGAAAAAGCAATCAGACATCTGGCTTCCACGGACAATGAGATTCTTAAATCCAGTACATTAGCAATTCAGATTTATTCATCTTCATTTTGTTAAATGATTGTAGAGAAAACCCTTTAACAGAAGCCATTATTTGAATATTATATACTAAGTTGGCAGGGTATTGGCCAGTAATACATTCTTTCATAATGTTTTACCTGCCTTTTGCGCAGATTCCGTACCAGTAGGATTGCCACCCAACCTGGCTGGTATTTTAAATTGGCTTGAGGATAATGTTAAGTCTATGGAAACTATAGCATTTTTTTTTTTTTAAAGAAAAGTTGTCAGTCCTACCCTCAAGGTGGAATCATTAAAAGGCCCTGTGGTTTCTATTTTCATATTTTTAATATGCAAGTTTGGCAAACGATATTGAGGTGCACAATTGAAGGCTAACAACTAGATTATTATAATTAGTGAATTCACGTAGCATCCCCTGTAAATTACAAATGGGAACAATTCACTAAAGTGAAGTTCAGGTAAATTAAAATGCAATGAATGTGTTCTCACCGACTTAACTATGCATTGTCCAGGGACAAACCGGGCGGGTTTCTCCTGCTAGAAGATGCACTATGTATAGGTAAATCCTTAGATATTGAAGACATGTTTATCACAGCTCACCTGCACCTCTGTTTTAGAAAGGAAATGTGCTTATCATAGATAATATCAATGTACATCCTGCTTCTGCAAACAGTATCTGGACAAATGTATGGTTTTTGGCCTTGTGCACTGATGAAAAGCCACTTAAGGGACACCAAAAAAGGAATGTATAATCTCTCAATGCATATATTCCATGTCACTGTTAAGGTGATGCTATATCTTTACATTACCTCTAGGAGAAGGACAGAAATCTCTTTATCAGATCAGAAGCCAGATGACAACAACATGGGTCATAATGCACTTGAACAAAGTACGCGGGTAAATATCAGATAGTATACTAACCATTTAGTTTCCTCAGCTACATACAGTTTTTTTTAACTTCATCACCAATTAGTTTGCACTGAAATAACTCTAGTTAATTGATGGTATAATAGGTAAGGTTATGTTGGCACAATCAAAGTGCACAAGCAAAATGTACATTTGGAGAAGACCCCATGACCCCTTCTTGTCTTGGTTTGTGGTATTGCGCTAATATTTCAGAATTAGTACTCATCAACTCTGCAATGTTTTCTTTTATATATATATATATTAAAGCTTCATAAATAAACTATGAAAATGTTTTAGTTATTTATTAATTTTTATTGAAGATTATTTAGCTTCACATTTTACTAAGCAGAGAATTTCTTAATGCCATCAGCTGCTTAACATATAGAAATATAAATATATTAACGTACATGTGAAACATTTAGTAACTTTGTTTCACCATTTTATTGTACATTATTCATTTGGCCTTTTGTTGATATCAAAACCTTAGCCTGTTTTATAGGCTTTCATACTGTCACATGGTGGGTGCTGGCTATACTTTATTCATGAACCCACTAAGTAAGGTAGAGTGACATTATAAGTACTGTATTGCATACAGACATCAAAAAGTCTGGAGGAGCAACTCAATACTGCTCTCAGTGGTGGTATAGCACAGACTTTTCCTAGATAGCTCACTGTAGCAGTCAATGAAGGTACCAGGATATGATATCATAAGAATCATAGGAAACGAGTTAAGTTTACACCACCATGAAACATCAAACCTTCTCTTGGACAGGTATAAAAACATGGCAATAGATTTCTCAGCCAAAACGCCAACAAGATATGACAAGATGATGAGAGAAAAAATGCTATTCTAACAGAAGCATGAAAATGTAGCTATTTATTTTGGACAAAGTCCTGATGGCATGGTTGCTCTCAGTGGAGTACAGCTAGTACAATGGTAAGGGAGCTAGTAACCTCACTAGATATAAACATGAGTTTGGTGCCAGCCAAAATCATCGGGACAGAAGGCAAGGATATCTTCATAGCAGTTAGTAGAAAAATCTTTATTTGTTCAAAAATCATTAAAAACAACATGCATGGAAGGGGGAAAATGGTGCAAAAAGTGTGAAGCGTTTGTCCTTCTTGCTGATCCCCTTCCATGCGTGTTGTTTTTACTGATTTTGGACCAAATAAAGATTTTTCTACTTTCTACTATGAAGAAATAGTCTATTTTTTATGTCTACTATTTGTTCGAGCCAGGAGTAGGCTCACAGTGTTACAACATCTGGAGTAAGGCTACACACTCACGTTTTTAAGGGAAAGACTGGAGCTGGTCACACCTGCTTGCTTGTTAGCTAGTAACCTCACTAGCCTAAGCAGGTCAGGCCCACCAAAGAGAAATGCATGTATGGGCACTGTATGGGGTAGGGGTTTGCGGAACCATCCTATTCTTGTTTTGGTCTACACTGCACTTCTTGCTGCAAGGCCCAGGAACCAGAATAGAGTGGGCAACTAAACAGAAGAAAGTAGGAACACAACACGGACAATGGGGGAACAAAGTGGTCTAAAGGGTGAACAAGAGCTCTAGGGCAAAAAGAGAGAGAGACTTTAAGAAGAGAGTACTAGTGGAATTATAGGGAAGGTAAGGGAAAGGCTGCCCCACCAAACAGCAGAGGAGGAAGTTAAAGAGATGGATACAAAAAGAACAAAGAAGATAGGGGAGGACAGTAAAGCAGAATAAAGGAAAGAATTATAAATGAAAACAAAAAGGCGTAGTGTAATTGAACATATTTACGAGATCCTACATAAAACAAGAGGCTGGGGGAAGTGAACCAAAATGGATGGTGGGCTGAAAAGTACAAGACGTCTAAACGAGGCTAGAGCAAGTTAACAATTCAGGTTGAATGCTAATGAACCCTAAAGCTATAATATATATACGCTATCATTAAAGTCAACTACACAGGTCACTATGATCACTATCAATATGACTACCTCCATCTTAATGTAAAATGTGTGTGCCGAGATATAGCCAAGTAGACATCTTTGTTTGTTCTAGCCTTCTCTTGAACCTAAGCTGTATACATTTCTACTCCTCTTTTTTTAATAGAACTTTAGTATCCAAGATAATTATGTTTTATGAAGGTGCTATGTCATCAAATTAAAAAGCTTTTTGAAATAATTTACACCCACACACAGGAAATTCAAATTTTACAGATATGGTAATTGATCCCCCCCCCCCCCCCCCCCCCCAATATGTGGCCGGGGTCTCCTCCCAATAAAAGATTGCACGATATTGTAGAAAATATACAGGTTAATTGCTACTGCTCATGCCACAAGATAGCAATATTAATTAGAAATACCGCCTTATCATTTTTCTTGAAATCTGTTCCTTGGCTATACTGTTGTGTTTTTTTTTTCATAGCTGTGTATAGTTTTTTTTGTTTTTCATATAGTGCGTTTTTTTATTTTTTTGTTTGCTTCGTTTCAACAGAGCTGCAAAAAAACATCTGCGAACATATGCGATAAAAGATGCAAAAGAATAAAAAAATATTTTTTTTTTTTAAATAAAATAACAGCTCTTCAAGCAAAGTTTTGACTGATTTCATTCAGGCACAAGCCCCTGGGGGGGGGGGAAGGAAGCAGAGTGCTAGAGGTATGCAGCGAGAAATTGACGCCTGCTCTAATTCGATAGTGCAGCTAGAATCTAGTAAACGCATGGGATATTCTACCATAGAGTTTGTTTTCAATCCAGGTGGAAGGGAGAGTTCGAGGAATTGGGGCATTATTACAGTCCACCAGAGGGGTCTCCTCTTCAGAAAGCCCATCATCGTAGAGTATGGAGTCTGCAGGTGTGGAAGCAGCCAAGTCCAAATAATCCTGATGATACAGAAGGGAGAATTGGCACATAGTTAAACCGATTGCCTTCCTGTGAAGGGATGTACAATTGGTAGACTTGATAAAAGCCATAGAATGAAGAAGACTCGAAGGACAACTGTAACTGTTTGTATATTATGGGAAATGAGAAATATACTGGTTTGTAGCTACTTCTTTAATGGTGTGATTTGGAATAATATTTGGTTGGATGTGCGATTATCCAGTCAAATAATGGGCAAGAACATGTTTCAATGTGCATTCCAATCTCCCTAGGTCATATAAGCTCCAATGATCAAAGGCTCTAACAGTGGATTTAATATAAAAATACGTTCTATTGGGCAGGCTAGGTGGACAGAAAGGTTCTTATCTGCCAACACATTCTATGTTTTAATAAAGAAACAAACAAACATTCTCTTTAACGTAGTACCACTTATCACAACCTTTTACTTTTAACCTGTGTAAGCCAGGGGTGGAGAACCTGCGGGACTACATTTCCAATACTCCTCTGCCAACCTCTTAGCTGAGAGCATAATGGGAGATGTATTTCCTCTCCCCACCACTGGAGTAACACTTAAAAGCACAGGTGGTTATGTTAAGCTTGTCCTACATTACATTAACATTTAATAGCGCCAACAACTTACGTACATCCTCATACAGATGAACAACCTGCGTTTGGTACTACATTTTACACAAAGGTAACCATTACACAAAGGTACTTTTTATGTGTTAAGCTTATGGAAGTAATAGCATGGCAAGTATTTTGTTTTTTGAAGAAAAGGTGGCAACCCTACTCACAGGGTTAAATTCATAACTATACTTGGTGGCAAGTTTAATGTCACGGCCAGGACATATTAACCAAATTAATGTGTCTAAGAATTATGTTAATTGTTCTCCTTGGACTTGCAATGACCTTGCGTTGATAAGGAGACATCACACATACCCTGCTTTTCACCATCATCTTTTCCAGTTCTTTGCTGATCTCACCAAATGTTGGTCTCTTGTCTTGCTCCTGTTTCCAGCATTTCAACATGAGATTGTACCTACGAGTTAGGGATGAAAAGGAAACATTATTGATTGCTGTGGAATGTTTCATCTTCTAACTGTTTCCAGGGATTCTATGATGTAGACTTATCTACTAGTTCATGGCCTTCAAGCTGTTGGACTGTCAGGTGCTCACTGGACTACTTAATGAATCAGGTGAGTAGGACAATGGACTGTGTTGGGAAGCACCAAAATGAGGGGAAACAATTATGGAAAGGGGCAATTAGTCAAATCCCTTTATATTTTTCACTGATAAATGATGGGCCCTGGCACTGAAAAGGGGTTCTGTTTTTTGGGGAGGTGGGCACAGTGGGTATATTGCACTTTGCTTTGATTACAGTGTGTCACAGGGGAGTCACGGACAATGATTGATAGATACTCCCTCATCCATTGCTCTGTGTTAATTGAGTTTACTGTTAAACTGATTATGTTCTGTTCATTATGTGTCTGTATGTGTCTAACATGTGTGCCATGAAATTATGTTAACTCATTGTATGTTAATGTGGGTGATGTCATTATGTCTGTATAGAAGTATGTGTTTTTATTCTTCATCCTGCACTAAGTCTAGTGATTTGGATTGCTGTAGAAATCAAGAGATCCCGGGGCTAAAATCACTGTTCTCAGCCCTTGTGAGGGCTCAGGGTCCCTAGGAAGCAGAGAATGATGGAGGTATCCAGGCGAGGTACCAGGGGGTTCCGTAACAGACACTGTAAAACTCCTGGCCTGCGATATTTGTTGTGCTTACATCTCATCACTGCAGTTCTCTGGTTTCTCCATCCTGTAGCCAGTTTTTAGAAGGTTAAAGAGCCGTTCCGGGGCGATACCTGGGTATGGGTTTCCTCCAAGGGTCACAATCTCCCACAAAAGCACTCCAAAGGACCACCTGCCAAGGATATACAATGGACAATAAGTTGTACAATGGATAATAATTTGCAATGTAAAATAGATTACATTCTTCCCAAAGTAAACTCGCTCGTCTTTTTCTTGGTTGTGTAAGAGGTCACAATCGAAGAAAACATTATTAGTGTGTACCATTAAATTTCAGTTAGCATAAAGTAGTTTAAAAGTTGTTAAGTTAAAGTAGAGTAGTTTGTAGTTTTTAAAGTATACGTTTGATACTCTCAACATAATTTTAGTTTTAACTTCCCTGTGATATATATCTGCAAGCCCCTTGTGGAAACATTGCTCTACAAACTCGTTTGCACTGGCAATTTTATTATCATAATCCATAAAATATCACAGATAATCACAGATAATGTGTATAAATAACTGGTGAGGCTCTATGGCATGTAAAAAGATAAGATTTTAATCATTTTAGTGAAGATAAGCTTCATTACTTAAAGAAATTTATATAGACGACACTTTACGTTTATGCAAATAAAAGTTATCTATGACTAAGAACAGTCTTTAATCTAGTTTTCCCAAAAAAAAAAAAACTTGTGTAATATGGTCATAAAATAATAGCAAACATGCCAGCTATGCAATAGAACTATTAAAAAATGTTGAAAAATATACTGTATTCAAATATCCAAGTCAAAATTAGCAGACAAGAAGAATTAATGTAAAAAATCAGGCATGAATACCGGAGAAAAGGAAGTTGCCTATGGACGTAGAAAGCTAAGGGCTTGCTAGTGTAGTTACCAAACAAAAGCCTGGATTCGATTACCAAATGAGCCAACGTCATTCGGTTTTACTGCACAATCGCTATCACCTTGCTAGAGGTAACAGCCAGTAGGGGGGATTTTAAACCCGAAATGATCAAAAGAAAAAAATGCCACATAGAAATGAATGAAAACAGTAGTTGGATTTGCCATCACCCTTCATGTGGTTTAAAAAAAAAAAAAAAAAAAACTACTCCAAAGAGGTGTAGGAAGGGCAGGCTGGTCTTCCCAAACTTCTAAAATAGACCATCCCCCACCAAAAAAAAGAAACAGAAATCCATAGAAGAATAAAAAACCATCCAGTGATCTATATAACATGCTGACATTGGTTCAAATAGTTTCAGTGTATGAAGAATGCTAGGGGCATTGATATTTCTCTAGTTATAGGAGGAGGGAGGGAAGATAATGGCCAGATTGCGGATGCACAGTTAAACAAATGTATGTAATTCTGTTAGCCCATTTAGTACTACAGAGCTCATTTGTGGCTTGTGTTGGTTCAGTGGATCAGCTCAGACGTGTTTTCATATAGATCATTTTAACTTCACTTCCTGACTCTGTCCCCTTGGCCTCCATCATGTCACACTTGGTACAAAGCCATTTTAAATCCAGTAAAATCCAGTCAGTCATACACGTACCCAACCACGTATAGTTGATTCACCCTTATATCATTACTTAATAATAAAAAAGATGGGTGCCTGGGCTGTCAAGGGGGGTGTTAGGAGTGCAACATTCCCTCAGACTGCTCTCTAAATCTCTCTCAGTGGGCTGGGGCTGACCATTTTTCCCTTTTAAGTGCCTCAGTCAGTACCAACTCTGATCTTCCCATCTAATTGTCTTGTCTGCTAATCAATCTTTGTACTTCATCTGTCAGCAAATCTGTCTTGCTTGTGTATTTGTGTCTATCTCCGACAATATCAGATTGACTGATGAGCTAAGGCTGCCTCTTGTGAGTTGTCAATAATAAATGTATGGCAGTAATGCCATGGCGGAAACATGTAAAACATTTCTTACTACTTATCAGGCGCGTGGCTAGAATTTGAAATCTGGGGTATATAAATGGCAGTATGGAAGTGTACATGTTCCTTATGGTACATATGTACATACACTATATACACTGATTTATCCCGAAATGGATTTGGGTCGAGTACTTATAGTCTCGACTCCACTGAAGCATCAGAAGCATTCACATAGGGAAAATTGTCATCATGCAAACCATAGATTTTTGGCTATCCAATATGCATCAGATCACCCCCCGAACGCTAGAACTCAGGTAACACAGGCGAAATTAGCCCAATTTAAATCTCCAGACTTTAGCTGGAGAATGGAAGAGAAGAATTAAAGTAGACCTATTTTAAACACAGAAATATTTTTATTTATATTAAATGTTATATTATAATGGTAAATTTACATTAATGGAAGCATTGTAAAATTGTAATAAAAAAATGATTTTATTTTTGTTCATTTACTTTATTTTATGTATTTAATTAATGTATCGTGTTATTTTTTCAATTTTATTTTTACTGATTAGTATTTTATTACACATTGGGCCACTTCGGGAGGACTTTGGCTATAGTTGAACACAAACAGTGCTCCCTACAGCATTGAAAGAGTAAAACTGTAAAAAAAAAAAAAATGTTGGGGGAGTCAATCAGAAGCCTTGCTGACCCAGCCAGTGGGATTTTCAAACCAGCCAATAGTAGGGCTGGGACTAGGGTTGCCACCTGGCCGGTATTTTACCTACAGGCCGGGAAAAAATTGGGTTAACCCCAATGTTAAGTCTATGGAGGTAGTTGCATGGCCTGTATTTTTTTGAAGAAAGGTGGCAACCCTAGCTGGGACAGGGAGACTTCTGATTGGTATTTCATTCTCAGCAAACCAGAAAGAGAGCTAGGTTTTTTTTTTTTTCCCCCCCAGAGAGTTAGAGGGAGCACTGTTTTTGTTCCCTACATTGTCATTGTCTGTCAATTTACCACTGATGCCAGTTTTTAACATAGCGGGGTCCACTGAATCTACCCCAATGTGTTTATTCGTATAAGATACTCCCGGACTGCTCCAAGCACTACAATAATAAAAATACGACACGAGGAACTAGAGAATAATATAATATCAACCACAGAAGCGTTGCTGGGTGGCTAGCCTGCCTCCCCCCCCCCCCCACCCCCCACTAGCTAGTTCCAACTAGCCCCTTGGCAATGCCTCTGATGTTTATTAAAAGTAATGGAACAAAACCATAAACACATTTTTTGTGCCATTTCATTGTTTTCAGTATATTGTAATTTGTTTATTCCATTTTTATTATATTATTAATCTCTTGTTCCTTGTGTCATATATTTTATATGTCTGCTATTAAAAACATAAAACCTTACCTGAGATAACACTTTTATCAGTAAAGTGCTTGCAGCAGTGTATACGAATAAAGACACACATTGTGTTGCGTTGAGAAAGATAAGAGATAAACATCTACCTAAGCAACAAAAGTAATGAACTTGTATACACAGTGACAGTGAAATAATTGTAAAAATTCAAGGCTCAGACTCAGGCACCTAGAAAGTATTTCTACCAGGATAAATAGATAGTGTTGTGCTTAATATGCACATTGAAGATAGTTAATCTGCATATTAAGCCACAAGACGATGTCATCAACAGGAGACCCCATAAAGCACATTTTCTCGTATTTCATGTCTTTGTGGGCACATCTTCTTACACAAAGTATAGAACATTTCGTATCATGTTTTTATTCATTATATTCCCAGTATAAATAATGTTTTGGTGACAAGGGTTGCCACCATTTCTTCAGAAAAATACCGGCCTTGGTACGGTCTCCATAGACTTAACATTGGGCTAAAATACCGTCCAGGTGGGAACCCTATTGGTGACAGAGTCCCTTTAAATGCAAAGAGGGTAGTCAAAGGTGGCATGGCTTTACATCACCACAGAATTCTGTTTTTTTCTTTCTTGTCTACTAAATGGAGAAATGTTTAGAATTTAATACAGCTCACATTATTCATATTGGAAGTTTGTGCCGGACTCAAAACCTGATGTTTTATTTTTCAAATAAAAAAAAAGCAACTACTTACACATCACTTTGTGTCGTGTAGATATGATCAAACAGGGATTCTATAGCCATCCATTTAACTGGTATTCTCCCCTGCAAAGACAGAAACATAGAATT
Organism: Pelodytes ibericus; assembly: GCA_036172795.1. NCBI lineage: Eukaryota > Metazoa > Chordata > Amphibia > Anura > Pelodytidae > Pelodytes > Pelodytes ibericus. The sequence continues at coordinate 54,613,053 of CM069867.1, forward strand.
AACCTAGCAAAATATGCACATTGTCTAACTGAATTTCAGACACATGTTCTCAAGCTGATGACTTGGAATAAACAGAATCAGGGAAGAAAACTGTTTAAAGGACAAATATTGCAAAAAAATTAAGTTCTGTTTCATTGAAAGAGCCCATTTTAAATATAAATGCTTTAATGAAAGAATCTAAATAAAGAACCATATTGAGCCTTCTTTGCTTTCATAGCTCTATCATGGGGCAGACATGTTGTTTAGAATCTTGGGTCAGGTGAATGAAGATCTGACCCATCTCCCCCCAGATAGTGTGTGTGTGTATATATATATATATATATATATATATATATATATATATATATATATATATATATATATATATATATATATATATATATATATATATATATATATATATATATATATATATATATATATATATGGGATGGGACACTTCATCGCGGCTGCATCCATGCAGCCGCTTCACCGCCGTCTCTTCACCAGACGACAGCTCGTCGCGGGAGATTTCATCGCGGGACATTTCATCGCTAAAGGCAAGTTTATTTTACCTATTTTAGTTTATTTTAGTAAGTGTGGTTAGAATTAGGGTTTAGGGTTAATTTTAGTATTAGGGTTTAGGGGGTTAGTATTAGGGTTTAGGGGGTTAGTATTAGGGGTTAATTTTAGTATTAGGGTTCAGGGGGTTAGTATAAGGGTTCAGGGGGTTAGTATAAGGGTTCAGGGGGTTAGTATAAGGGTTCAGGGGGTTAGTATAAGGGTTCAGGGGGTTAGTATAAGGGTTCGGGGGGTTAGTATAAGGGTTCGGGGGGTTAGTATAAGGGTTCGGGGGGTTAGTATTAGGGTTCGGGGGGTTAGTATTAGGGTTCGGGGGGTTAGTATTAGGGTTCGGGGGGTTAGTATTAGGGTTCGGGGGGTTAGTATTAGTATTGGGGTTGGGGGGGCACTGTGGGGGGGAATCATTAGGGGGTTAATTTCTTTTCACTTTTACATTTGTAAGAGCAGACAGTTCAGCGCTGAACTGTCAGCTCTTAGATAGCAGCGTCCACGATCAAACGGCCGCGTTATTCTTCATTGCTGACAGTTCAGCTTTTTAACTGCTGCACTGAACTGTCAGCGATGAAGCCGCAGCGAACAAGAGCCCTAGACATTATATATATATATGCCGCTGCGTTAATGAGCATACTAATGAGGGGGTTGGTGGGCCTTATCGGTCAGCTGTGTCTGTCTCTGATGATATTGGATGCGCTGATGAAATGGCACCAAAGGCAGTTAAATTGGTTTTAAGAATTCGTGAAAAGTGTATACTAATTTAAAAAGGTTTTCCTGACGTATTCACCCACTCAACCTTTACACCGTTTTCCTTTCTTCATCCCCACAAAAAAAAAAAAACTCTGTCTCAGTTCATTTTCAGATATATTACCTTGCTCCTCTTAACATACGAGTCTTCTTCATAAACATCTCTGGACAGCCCAAAATCTGATATTTTCATTTTACGTCCTTCTGCCACAAGTACATTTCTGGCTGCCAAGTCTCGATGGACAAGCTAGAGACAGGTGGAGACCAAATAATATTAGATATAGGTTTGATATAATGTAGCCAATTGGGAACTTGAAAGGTTTGACCGGAAGACATAAGGCTTGACTGACCCCAAGACCTGGCCTCAGAGCCAGAGCTCCCTTTCCCAGGTAAGGTCACCCACACTCCTTATTCCACTGGACCACCCTCTTCCTGCCCAATGAGGAAGGAGACAATCACCAAACCACAAAACTATCAATGTTCGAAGGTATGAGGTTGAGTTTATGGTTGTAACTTGAACATAGTTTAAATTCTAAGTAATTTATTTATAGCTCAGTGAGCCAATGCACAATCTGTAAAATCTGTTGAGTAATAGTAGCATCCCCTGGATATAGGGCAAAAGTAACATCCCCAGGGCATAGTTGAAAACCAGTAAGGGTTGTCTAAAATGAACATTGCTACAGCCAAATTAATTTGGAACTCTATATGGTTTGTTAGACTTACTAGAGGGTGTGAACTGTTGACATGTGTTTACCCCCTTCATTGTCATATGCAAGTTTAAGTGATCATCCACATTTGGTTTTGTTATTGTAATATTGCTCCATAAAAGATATTGAGGACAAAAGGAAAATAATCATCATGGATCATTACCTTCATTTCTGCTAAATATTGCATTCCTCTGGATATTTGCCAGGCAAATGAAATGAGGTCTCCCATTGTAAGTGCCCTTTCATCCGGGTTATCGAGGTAGCTGGAGTTACGATTGGAGTCACCTCCGATAGAGCTAGGTCCCACCTTCCGACTTTCTCTTAAGAAACTCCGCAAGGAGCCATATTTTGCATATTCCACGATAAGGTGCAAGGGCCCTAATTGTCGACAGAAAATAGAGCAGTTATTAGTACCCAAATAGAACCCAGACCACATGCAATATTTATTCCTTTGCCTTTATCAGAACTTGGAAAACAATTGGCCCAGAATCATCGCCATCTCTAATGAGGTCACTGAATATGGCCAAAGAAGGTCAGGTGGGTTATAAGTAGCAAGTGGGCTGAGATGACCAAATGAGGGTGGTTAAAACAACTCATTAGGAGAGAGTGGTGCTATGTGTTACACAGCCTTCATGGTTGTGATTATGATTGGTAGTGTTGGCTGTTATGTCAGATAAAAAAATCTGTTTTGATGCATCGTGTGTCATGGAATGGTGCCTTAAATATAGTATACATCCTTTGTGTTGGGTGTCATTGACTAGAGGAGGAACAGGCTTAAAAAAAAATGTGTTGCTGGTTCTGCAAGCAGGAGGGACTTCAGGATATTGGGATGTGTGTGGGAAAAATAGATGGTGAGTGAGTGGAGCACCCTGGGACACAGAAAGGTGAGGGCAACCGGAAATGAGCTCCAGAGAGTTCTCAGGCACGTGTACAAAACATCTGTCTGTTTGTGCTTTGGTTTGTACAAGTGCAATTCTGGATCTAATGTAATCAACCTCACTGAACACACTTTGATGGTCCCGCGGTACTTACCATCCTGGGTACAGGCGCCATAAAGTTTGATCACGTGTGGATGATTCACCTGTTTCAGAAGGTTAAATTCAGACAGAAGATCTCGCAGCTCACTCTGAGAGGCACTTTCTGTGAGGAAAAACGTCCCAACCAAGTTAATTATCACTGTAATTCAATTAGGAACCAAAATATTTAGTATTTAAACTATAGGTGTTTAGTTAGCACATTACATGGCCCTTCACTCCAGGTCCCAGACTCGGAACCAAGCTTGGGTTCATTGACATCATTCAGCAACATAGATGTTGACTCATCTGTCAAGTATTTTCTACAGCACAACCAGTGTTCCCTTATGAGATGACCATTGAAACCATTCAGAAGGTACCTCCCGAGTCCCTGAAAAATGTATTTTTCCATCAGGAGTGTCCTTTTAACAATCCGGCCTACTCACCCCGTAGGGAACAATAAATCGAGCTTCCACAGCTCGTTAAAAAGGGAAAGTTTTTTTTACATGTCTTTCTCAAGAACTTGTGTCATTCTTTAAAACATCAGTCTTTTAACCAAGTTTAACCACTGAGCACCTGCCGATGATCTCCTTGTGTTTGAATGCTCACCTTTCAGCATTTTTACAGCCACGGTGGTGTAGCCAGCCTTTCCCTTCAGTCTAAATGCTGTCGCTTTAACCACTTTCCCAAACTCTCCTTCGCCAAGGGTTTTTCCCAAGACGAGATTTTTACGTGGAAACTCCCACTTTGGATCCTCCTTTTGATTGACAAATAAAAAGAGAGCAGAAACATAATTAGCCATCAAAAATCATTATCTTTCATAAATGATTTATTATGAAATGTGAATATACATCTGTGCAGCTGTGTTTTCACTTTCTGCAAGGGAATCAAATAAATAAATGTGATTTATTTTTTTGTTGCTAGTGTTTTTGAAGAGTTCCAATGGAACGGTGACTTCAAGGTTGCCATGTCATGGAGGTAGTTCTTGCAATCTTGCAGTGCTGATTGGTGTTTGGCCGCTATGACACCACACACCAACTGGAGAGGAGATGATCATCTGCACCCCACTGATTGGTGTGTGTCTGCATGCAACACAACCAATCAATAACATGGAAGTCTCCTAATATTTGGTTTTTGCCAAGACTAGTGGAGAATATCTTTAAAATGGTGCACAATTATTGTACCATCCAAATAATACTTTTAATTAAGCAGTAGTAGCTTTCTAAATCTACCTAAGATAGACCAATTGTTCATAACCTTGGTCCTCAATAACCCCAATGGACAAAGTTTTATAGATATCCCCATTGCAACCCTGAATATTGCCATTCCTTGAGGACTGGTTTGGGAACCACAAAGATAGAGTGATGTTGGTAAAACAATAGGTTTCACACTCTATTGCATTGTCCACACTTCTAGAGGTACTCAACCCTTCTCAACAACTACCGAGTCAGACGGTCTACTATCAGTGCACTATTCCAAAGTAAATTTTACTCAGGCGGAAGTCGCTTTCTACTTGGTAAAACCGATTTTTTTTTTTTTAAATATTGGCTTGTAGTGAGAATTTGTATTCAAGTAACTTACGGGTATTTTAAAGGAATCCACTGAAACTTGATTTTCCATGGAGTCCAAAGAGGGTCGTCGGGCGTTGGTGGAAGAGTAGCTGACCGGGTAAGACTGGGCAGGCCGGCGGAATGTCATCTCAGCAGAAGCAATGGGGGGCTTGGGTGAGTTTTTATGATAACGGTGAATGAAGTATGAAGAGAGCAGCACGGAAATTATGAATGAGAAGAAGACGCCACATGCAATCACTGTTTTGCAGGTGTCATCACAAAGTGGAGCTGTAAAAGAACAACACAGCTTTTTATTAATAGAAAGAAACTCACTATAATATTAATTCTATGTAATGTCAATACATGATAAAGTGCAGCAGAGGACATCTCTCCACAAACCGTTAAGTTATGTTTCACCAAAAGATTTTATCAAGTGTAGGTATTTTAAACAGAAATGCTTTATTGACTGAATAGATATAAAGATCCTTATTGAGCCCTCTTTTCTGGTGTAGCATTATTACAGGACTGACATTTTGGGTCAGATGAATGAAGATCTGACCTAAGATTCCAACCAACATGTCCGCCCAGGATATGGCGCAAAGAGGGCCTAATAAGGCACTTTATGTATATGTTTTCATTAATTGCATTTCTATTTAAAATATCAACAATTGAGACAATCTTTCAATTAAATAGAACATATTTTTTGCTGACATTTGTGCCTGTATGTCTGACTACAAGACCGGTACAACTGCAGACAAAGCTAAGTGAATTTTCATTTGTGGACTCTTAATTCATTGTCATACATCACTTGCGCACCCTCTTATTTCTTTACAATAGTATCTTGTGTCTTTGGGATATTTCCCTCAAAACAATGTAACAAAACAACTAACAGCATTAAACTGGTAGACACTACAGTTCGTGTACTGCAATCATGTTTAATTTACAGCTTTGATAATGTGTTTTTGTGGTTTGCTATATTTAAAAGCAGTCACTCTACTGAGACTGCTTTGACTAGTGAATTCACAGTGAATTGGAGAAATGTCCTTACCCTCAATAATATTCTTCTCACAGAAGCATTTATCAGACTGATAGCAGTAGCAGGTGCCATAGCCGGCCTTTATTCCCAAAGGTGATCCTTTCTCATGACCACCAATAATATTATCCTCTGGAACAACAGGGGGGGGGGGGTGAAAACAGAATGGTATCAACACTTTTTCTTGCAAGGTAAATTTGTTCCAACTATGGACACTATCTGAGGTTTACAGCAACTCTTAACATGAGGAAGGCAGCCTCCCTAATCTCTGGTTACTGGTGGGATTAGGAAAGGACTCCAAATTCTAACAGAGAACCATCACAATCATAATGTGCTAGCAAGGCGATGGCAAGAAAGATGCGCTAATGTGCTAGCAAGATGATGAGGTGCATCACCAGAGGCTCCCTCCAATGGAGAAGGGCTAAAATGGAATGTACCTTAAAAACTACATGTCACTTGATACTCATACTAGAGTCATTGAACATTTCAAAAAGTTTAACGATGCTAGAATTTGATGAGCAACAGTTCTCGGATAGCTCTATCCAATGTAGAAATATGCATACTTATGCAATCCTGTGGACAGATCGCCCGATGCTGGCGCTCCACTGTGTCACAGACCCCATCAGGGCAGGTCTTAACTCCTGGGGTGCAGGTAGAATAGTTCATGGTGATTCCTTTCCAGAAACAAAAGAAAAAAAATCAATAAGGGAGTAGGTTCAAATACTTTTGACAATGAATATAATACACACCGTGTTTACATTTAACAAGGTCACTAAGAGTCAATAAGGGACATGGATACTCTCTGGACCTATGGGGCTAAGAATTATGTAAATTAAATAGTGTACAATATACTATAATCTGAAGAAGGAACAGAATGACGGGAGCGGAGTAGAGATGTACCTTCTCCATAGCCTTGTCTCCACTGGCATCGTCCAGTGAGGGATCCCAGGCCCCCACACTCCTCACACTCTGACCGTTGTTTATTTTCTGAACAGGATCCTTGACACTGCTCCTCGAGTCTCCCAGCTGTGAGGAATACAAAACGTCATCAATATAAAAGTTACAAATAACCACAGGATTTCTTATGGATCAACAGCAGCAACATGGAAGTGTGGATGGTTCCATTTTGATGGACTTGAGTCTCCCCCCCCCCCCCCCCCCATCAAAATACTTTGTTACTATCTGCTTACCTCTGTGACCTATTGTCCAGTGGAAAGCTGGTAATTTTGACTCTTATCAGGCACCATAGTGACACCTGTCCCATCCCATATAGTAGTGTATGTTTACACGAAAAATTCTTACTCACGCTTTCCCTCAAGTAGTATAGTGATTGGAGTCTTCACTGGTTTGTCAAGGTCTGGATTTGAAGCAAATACAGTGCCTTGTATCTCTTTGCCATCATGGTTTACCAAAGCAGATGAATGGTTGACAAAGAGAGTTGCAAATGTCTCATCTTCTCCCTGGAGAATAGCAATGGCTCGAGTAGTGTTTACAAGCTGCAGCCTGTAAGTGATGTTGATGCCTCTGAACAAATAGTAGTTTTCAATGGATACTTTCCCTATCTGGTGCAAGAAAAAAAAAAGAAGAAATATTATTGGAAGGTCTTACTTTACATCTCAGTGTATAATTGCACAATAGTGAATTTGATATGTGCTACAATTTTGTAAAAAAAAAAAAAAAATTTGGTGGCGGACTTTGGCCATGTATTTTATAATGAACCCAACAAATACCATTAACACAATTCTTCCAATCTCATCATTTCTAAACAGCTAAGAATGTATTCTTTCATTAGTTTGTGTCAAAACAAAGGAGAAAAATGTATTAATTTGATCTTTTACTGTATTCTGCTGAGATGGTAACATTAAAGGCGGAATTTATATAAGGAAAAGGTTAAACACCAAAAAACAAAAAAACACACAACACTCACCTGGGCATATCGGTACGCCTGCCGATTCACAGTAAACCGGTAAGTCATGTTCGGGAATTTAATTTCCACCGGAAGAATGGTAACATTGAAATACAGCATGATCTCTGCATTAGGACCCTTGAATTCAGTATCATTCACCAGGACAGTGACTAGAAATGATCCAGTTCTGTTTATGGAGATATTTTTACTGAGTACTAACCCTAGAAAGAGAGAACGAAAAGACAGGACATTGAGTGAGGCAGCAAAATGTACATATTCTAGAGTTATCTTCTGCAATTAAAGTGTAGAGTAGACATGTGCAAAACTAAAATTTTCGTTTCGTTTTCGTCCATTCGGACGAAAATGTTATTTATTTCGTCTAAAACGAATTTCGTTCATTAGTGCATTCGTTTCAGACGAAATTCGTTCATTATTTTCGTTTCGTTAATTTTTTTCGTTCGTTTTATAGAATACAATGTAATACTATTGGCTTTCTATAAACCGAACGAGAGCCCCATTCATAAGAAATTCTTATGAATGGGGCTCTCGTTCGGTTCATAGAAAGGCAATAGTATTACTTGTATTCTATAAGCCGAAAGTCTATAAACCGAACGACTTTCGGTTTATAGACTTTCGGCTTATGGAATACATGTAATCCTATTGCTATTCTATAAACCGAACGACTTTCGGTTTATAGAATAGCCATAGGTTTACATGTATTACATAAGCCGAAAGTCTATAAACCGAAAGTCGTTCGGTTTATAGGCTGTCGGCATTTAACTATACAGAGACAGAGTCTCCATTCATAAAATTATGAATGGAGACTTTGTCTCCGTGTAGTAAAATGCCGACAGCCTATAAACCGAACGTTCGGTTTATAGGCTGTGGGCATTTTACTACACGGAGACAAAGTCTCCATTCATAATTTTATGAATGGAGACTCTGTCTCCGTGTAGTAAAATGCCGACAGCCTATAAACCGAACGTTCGGTTTATAGGCTGTCGGCTTATGGAATACATGTATATAATAAATAATATGTTATAATGTATATAATAAATAATAAAATTATGAATGGAGACTTTGTCTCCGTGTAGTAAAATGCCGAAAGCCTATAAACCGAACGATCCGTTTATAGACTTTCGGCTTATATAATACATGTAATCCTATGGCTATTCTATAAACCGAACGTTCGGTTTATAGAATAGCAATAGGAATACATGTATTCCATAAGCCGACAGCCTATAAACCGAACGTTCGGTTTATAGGCTGTGGGCATTTTACTACACGGAGACAAAGTCTCCATTCATAATTTTATGAATGGAGACTCTGTCTCCGTATAGTTAAATGCCGGCTTTTAACTATACGGAGACAAAGTCTCCATTTATAATTTTATGAATGGAGACTCTGTCTCCGTATAGTTAAATGCCGGTGTTCTGACAAATTTCTGGAGCAAATTCTCCTGCGCAATCGCAGGAGAATTTGCTCACTGCGCATGCGCATAAAGTTACAGCTGATAACTCAGCTGTAACTTTGTGACCACCGCGCATGCGCCAGCTGCGCAACCCACCTCCCGCCCCCTCACACCCCCTGCACACCCCTTCTTAACCAGATCATCGACCACAGCGATACACAGCGCATGCGCACGCCTATCCAGCCGTTTGGGAATGTGCGCGTCCGTTGTTGTGTTCTTAAGGTGGTAAGTAACATGGGGCGTCGGGACATAAGGGGGCAAGCATCCTGGTGAGGGCTGCCTCATCTTGATGGGATTTGTGATCCTCCTGCTGCATCAATAATACAGCAGGAGGATCACAAATCCCATCAAGATGAGGCAGCCCTCACCAGGATGCTTGCCCCCTTATGTCCCGACGCCCCGTGTTACTTACCACCTTAAGAACACAACAACGGACGCGCGCATTCCCAAACGGCTGGATAGGCGTGCGCATGCGCTGTGTATCGCTGTGGTCGATGATCTGGTAAGAAGGGGTGTGCGGCGGGTGTGAGGGGGCGGGAGGTGGGTTGCGCAGCTGTCTCATGCACGGTGGTCACAAAGTTACAGCTGAGTTATCAGCTGTAACTTTATGCGCATGCGCAGTGAGCAAATTCTCCTGCGATTGCGCAGGAGAATTTGCTCCAGAAATTTGTCAGAACACCGGCTTTTAACTATACGGAGACAAAGTCTCCATTTATAATTTTATGAATGGAGACTCTGTCTCCGTATAGTTAAATGCCCACAGCCTATAAACCGAACGTTCGGTTTATAGGCTGTCGGCTTTTAACTATACGTTTGTCTCCATTCATAAATTTATGAATGGAGACTCTGTCTCCGTATAGTTAAATGCTATTGTATTCTATAAACCGACTCTATTTCGGCTTATAGAATGCAATAGTACTACGAATGGACGAATGAACGAATGATTTTCCTTTATTAACTATTCGTTCATTCGATTTAGTTAGCTTAGCATTTTCGTTCTTCGTTTTTCGGGCGAATGGACGAAAATGCAATTTTCGGACGAAAATGCATTCGTCCGAAAACGAATGCACATGTCTAGTATATACTCACATGTAAATTGCTTTTTTAATAAAAAATTATGATATAAATAAAATCTTGTTTTTATTTCCTTTTATGTGACAAAGCTGCCTCTCTCTTTCCCTTGCCCCCAGATTTGTCGCTCTCCCCCCCTTAGTGTTGTCTCTCTCTCACCCTCCCTTTGGCTCCCCCCTCGCTCCCCTTGTGTCTGTCTCTTCCCCCCTTCCCTCCCCTTGTTTCTCTCTGCCCCCCCCCCCTTGTTATTCTGTCCCCCCCTCACCTGTTTCTTGCTCCCTGGTGGCTAGTGGGGGCAGCCGGGGGATGTATGCACTATACATAATAGACGGAAGTGTCGGGCAGCATGGAGGTTGTCTGCACGATTCGTGCAGACATCCCCCAGCTGCCCGATTCTCCCTGGTGGCTAGCGAGGCAGCGGTGGATGTCTGCGCGATGAGCGAGACCTCCCCTGCTGCCGCCCGGAACGACAGCCAGGACTTTTATGAGGAAGCCGGAAGTACCCAGCTTCATCATAGAAGTCCCGGCGGTCATGCCGGGCGGCAGCAGGAGAGGTCTCGCTCATCGCGCAGACATCCTCCGCTCCCTCGCTAGCCACCAGGGAGAATCGGGCAGCTGGGGGATGTCTGCACGAATCGTGCAGACAACCTCCATGCTGCCCGACACTTCCGTCTATTATGTATAGTGCATACATCCCCCGGCTGCCCCCACTAGCCACCAGGGAGCAAGAAACAGGTGAGGGGGGGACAGAATAACAAGGGGGGGGGGGGGGCAGAGAGAAACAAGGGGAGGGAAGGGGGGAAGAGACAGACACAAGGGGAGCGAGGGGGGAGCCAAAGGGAGGGTGAGAGAGAGACAACACTAAGGGGGGGAGAGCGACAAATCTGGGGGCAAGGGAAAGAGAGAGGCAGCATTGTCACATAAAAGGAAATAAAAACAAGATTTTTTTATATCATAATTTTTTATTTAAAAAGCAATTTACATGTGAATATATACTAGACATGTGCATTCGTTTTCGGACGAATGCATTTTCGTCCGAAAATTGCATTTTCGTCCATTCGCCCGAAAAACGAAGAACGAAAATGCTAAGCCAACTAAAGCCGGATGAACGAATGGTTAATAAAGTAAAATCATTCGTTCATTCGTCCATTCGTAGTACTATTGCATTCTATAAGCCGAAATAGAGTCGGTTTATAGAATACAATAGCATTTAACTATACGGAGACAGAGTCTCCATTCATAAAATTATAAATGGAGACTTTGTCTCCGTATAGTTAAAAGCCGGCATTTAACTATACAGAGACAGAGTCTCCATTCATAAAATTATGAATGGAGACTTTGTCTCCGTATAGTTGAAATGCCCACAGCCTATAAACCGAACGTTCGGTTTATAGGCTGTGGGCATTTAACTATACGGAGACAGAGTCTCCATTCATAAAATTATAAATGGAGACTTTGTCTCCGTATAGTTAAAAGCCGGCATTTAACTATACAGAGACAGAGTCTCCATTCATAAAATTATGAATGGAGACTTTGTCTCCGTGTAGTAAAATGCCCACAGCCTATAAACCGAACGTTCGGTTTATAGGCTGTCGGCTTATGGAATACATGTATTCCTATTGCTATTCTATAAACCGAACTTTCGGTTTATAGAATAGCCATAGGATTACATGTATTACATAAGCCGAAAGTCTATAAACCGATCGTTCGGTTTATAGACTTTCGGCATTTTACTACACGGAGACAAAGTCTCCATTCATAATTTTATGAATGGAGACTCTGTCTCTGTATAGTTAAATGCCGACAGCCTATAAACCGAACGACTTTCGGCTTATGTACTACATGTAATCCTATGGCTATTCTATAAACCGAAAGTCGTTCGGTTTATAGTTTAGCAATAGCATTACATGTATTCTATAAACCGAACGTCGTTCGTTTTAAAGACTTTCGGCTTATAGAATACTATTGGCTTTCTATAAACCGAACTAGAGTCGAGTCCCCATTCATAAGAAATTCTTATGAATGAGGAGGGACTCTAGTTAGGTTTATAGAATGCCAATAGTATTCTATAAGCCGAAAGTCTTTAAAACGAACGACGTTCGGTTTATAGAATGCATGTAATGCTATTGCTGTTCTATAAGCCGAATGTCTTTCGGCTTATAGAACAGCAATAGCATTACATGTATTCTATAAACCGAACGTCGTTTGTTTTAAAGACTTTCGGCTTATAGAATACATGCTGCTATTGGCTTTCTATAAACCGAAAGAGTCCCCATTCATACGAATAGGTCAATTGACCTATTCGTATGAATGGGAACTCAATTTCGGTTTATAGGAAGCTAATAGCATTACATGCATTCCATAAACCGAAAGTCATTCATGTCGGTTTATGGAATGTAGTACAATGCTATTGGTATTGTAAACCGACTCTATTTCGGTTTAGAATGCCAATAGCACGAATGGACGAATGGACGAATGAACGAATGATTTTCGTTTATTAACCATTCGTTCATTCGGATTTTGTTAGTTAAAATTTTCGTTATTCGTTTTTCGGACGAATGGACGAAAATGCTATTTTCGTCCGAAAATGCATTCGTCCGAAAACGAATGCACATGTCTAGTGTAGAGCACTTTTGGCTAAGTTCCAAAAGTGGACCAATCAGCAGAAAGATCACTGGTTTCCATGGGGATTGCTTCACTTTTAGAACCAATGTTCAGATATAAGCATCAATGTGCAATATGCAATCTATTATACAAGGTCCTTACTGTACTCGTGTAGCGTCCCACGAATCAGGCTGCCTTTGGGCTTAAATTTCATCTCTTGAAAGCTGTACTTCACCTCGAAGTGCTCCTGGATGAAGGGGTCGCTGCTGAGAATTTTCCCTGTGTATTTTTCTGCACTGCTTTTAAAAGGGAAGTTGGTAGTTGAATCAGCATCACACACAGCCAGCACCCCAATAACTGTTCCCTGAGGGATAAAAAAAATGCACCACATGAAGACTGAGGAGAGGTAATAAAATTCTGTCAACACAATGTACAGAATCAATGTTTAAGTGACTGGATCCCCTTAACCCTTGCCTGCCAGTTTTGACCAAGTACCCATCGTATGGTTAATTCCAAATTGGCAATTGAAAATAGTCAAAAATACCAACAGTAGCTTATGGAAAAAGAATTTTCCAAAACCAGAGGCGTCTCACCAGTGGCATAGCTAGGGGTTTGGGCAATCGGGGTGACTCAATACACATGCATAATGCTGTGATTGGGAGTCAGTCACACACAGGCAGAGACCTGATCAGCAGTGGCTGATGCTCCTTATGTGCACCTAACACGGAACACCCGCGCTGTGTATTTCTGAAATAAAAGTGTATTTCAGAAATACATCCGAAAGACAACGCTGCGCTTAATTCGGCAACAGAGTTACTCACTCTGTTGCCGAATTCAGTGAAGCGCCATCTTTCGGATGTTATGACGTCTCTCGGGTATTTCCGGGGGTTTGTGTGCTGGCTGTTCTCAGCACACAAACCCCCAGAAATACACGAGAGACGTCGTGCCTCTGAGTGACAGGAGTGCTCGGGGCTGGCAGCATGCCCGTCACTCGGGGGTGTGCACAAAGGTGTGCCCAAAGTTTGGACAAGAGTAGTTTCAGTAAAATGGAGCTGGCGCTCACTCAGAGTGGCCTCATCTAACAGAGGGATCCCGCTGCAGGTGCCAGCAGTGGGATCCACAGCACAACTCATTGAGAGCCACAATGAGCTGTAATATGTCTCAGTGCCGCCCTCCAAAAACTTCCTGTCCATCTACTTAAGCTTGCTGATCCCACGGATAAACGAGGGAATCTCTCGGCACTCACAGAGAAGTATGGCAGCTGCCAGTCAGAGGTTAAACTGGCATGTATTATTATTAAAAGTACATGCCAATTACATTTAAGAATGATAACTAGGGAAAACAACTAACAGCCCTGGCTGGGAGACAAGAGGAGGCCAGATTATAAATCAATGGAAGATGGAGAAAGGTGGATTAAAACAGACGTACAACAGGGGAGAAAGATACATAGATTGGAACATGTTTATAATCTAGCTGGTCAATATAAGTTAAGCTGCAAGCCATATTAGAGTCCATATAAGCCACGGGGAATAATGAGCAATAAAGAAAAATTTGGACTCTGTTCGCACCCCCCTTGAAATAATTAAATAAATGCCTTATATGTTTATATGTGCATGTATGTATAAATGTTTTAGATAAGTATGTAATATAAGAAATCGACACAAATTAGAGCATGGAAATTAACCTACTGAGATATAATGGGTAGAAGGGTAACAACTCCGTAAGAACACACAGTTATAAAAGCGAGTGAAAGAGAAGAAGGTTACGCCAGTCATATCTATTTATGTGTCTGTTTGTATGTTTTTTTCTACTTTATATAATAAAGAATAAAAAAAAAAAAGTACATGCCAATTTATCCTCATAATAGGAGCAATACATTTTTCACTTGTGCTTCTATACTAGACATAATTTTGGAAGTCTAGTGCCATCATGAGGTTGCAGTCATCATTCACATATAAAAAGTAACAATGTATCATTCTGTATAGAGTTGTCCCCTCTGTCTAGAAAAAGCTCTATTTTGCTATATAAAACAATGTATAGAATACTTAAATGCCCTTTATGTTCTCTGCCTTGCTGGTGTGGATCTCTGAAGGAAGCAATGGTTCTAAAAACTGTTTAATTGTCCTTTAAATACTAAAAGCCTTAGGGAGCTGTTCACTAAAATTGAGGTGCAGGTGAGCTGAAAGTTTCATCTCACTGAATTAACTATACATTGTGCAGGGAAACACTTTTTTCCCCCTCCTGCTAGACAAATTCCCCAGTTATGTCCCTGCACAATGTATAGTTAAGTCAGCATGATGAAGTGTTCATCTCACCTTCACCTCATTTTTAGTGATTATCTCACTAAGGATCACTACATCACTGACGGACCAGGATGTAGATCAGAGGTAGACACCGATATTACCCTCAATGGACATTTCATGGACTTACTAATGGACAATTGAATGATATTCTTTCTACCTTAAATCGACCTTGCCATAGACACCGGTGCTCTTGTAGAGACACTTTGCCTATCCCTGCTGTAGCTAACCAGACTCCATGACACAACAAAGATTTTACTCACCTTTAACCTCTGGAATTCCACCACAACATTACTAGTGTCAGTTCCATTGGGGACAAATGGTGCAGAGTCATCTTCATCATCAACCATGATCTGGAATGATTGCTTCACTTCCACCTCCACCTTAGAGTTTAAGTCCCTGATTATGCACTTTGCCACGAGATCATAATTCTCACTTTCTTCTCTATCCAGTGAATGTAAGAGGCTCACCTCGGAGGTCTCAGGATTGTACTGGAATGGGTATCCATGTTCTGCATAATAAGAAATTAGAGAACTAAAACATCTTAGTTTCTTTGGGAAAAGGTACAAAACAGGCAAACTATATAATAGGTACACTGCAGTCACATTTGTTAGGAATATAATAGAGAAGGGGTTTTAACTATATATGGGTTTTGTATAAGGGTAAAAAAGTTCTGCCAGTACTCTACCTAGTAAAATTAGCATCCCCCTTCCTCCTCCAACCATGTATTAGAAGAAACACTGGGCACTCACAGTTTATCCTTAGGATCCCTCACAAAAGGAGGAATTCAGTGAATATTAAAAGTCTCCAGACATCGGACAAGAGACTGAATAAGAGACTGGTGACATCCACATTTTGAGAAGTTTAGGACACCAGGTCCCAAACCTTTATGGTTCTTCCAAGATAGAACATTGAAGGTTATGTATCAAACATGAGGGTCTCAAACCAGGATAGAGATTCCAAGATTAGGACATTTAGGTTTATTCATTACACATCAACATTCGTATTTCGGTTTTGAGCTGCCTACCACTAAACACCAGAGACCTGTGAAGTTATTCGGATGTCTTACCTGATATAAGCATGTAGTTAATAGTAATGTTTGAGCAGTGCTGCATTACAGGGTTAGGGTAAAATTTGTAGAACTTCCCAGGTGGTTTGTTTTCTTTGATGTGGAAGGAAAGCTCCGTTTCACTGAAGCAAAGATGACTTGGTTGTAAAGAGGAGCAGCTGGTGGATGTTACATTATTGAGGAAAAGACGAACCAAAATGGAAGGAGCTGTATCACAGTCTTCATTTCGAAATGGCCGTGGCAGGATGGACACCTTGAGAGTAATCCTCTGGTAGGGTGATGTGCTCCCTTATAAGGTAGAGTAAAAGAATAAAAATAGATAAACAAACCGCAAAACAATATTACTTAGAATGTGTAAGGTCAGATCCAATCAAGTATAAGGTTATAATGTAATACAGAAAAATTGAATAATTGTTAGTTTTTTTTAATTCTCCCATCGAACACGTGGAAATAAAATTCCTTACCGATGTACTACATCCTGTATATCAGGGTATCACAGAGATCCAGAGCCCTAGAGCACTAATACACAGTGTTAAAGCTCCATGGGGCAGATTCAAAGACGTGTATAACTACCATTAGCAGGTAAAGTAATGGGCATTGCTGATTCATCCCCATCGCTAACGAAGTTGACAGGTGCAGTAAAATCATGACACCCATTATAAAACCATTGAAACACATGTAATTCAAAAAATATTTCAATTTTGCAGCATTTAATGGGTAGTATTGCATCTGGCCCAATATGTTAATATAATAGCTTCTGCAGCTAAATAGAAACACCTCTTAATGTCACTTAAAACCTCCTAGTAATGCTCTATCCGCTGCTACTTCTGCTAAAAAAAACAGCATCTCTCTTTATCCACTTGGAATGTTGGGAGGTATGTAGTAGACAGATGTCAGGGATGCACCAAAGATGCTTCTTAGGACATGACAAAAAAAAAAATCACATTTACGACTGTGGCCTGTAGACATGGCGGTCAAAGTCACGGACGTATGAATAATTACCAGGACGTATTTTCAAATCGTAAGTTTTTTGGTTTTAGAGCTGGTTAGATGTGAGACTTACTGAAGTGGTTGTAGTCTATTGTTTCCAGGCTGCGGTTGAGGTAAAGAATTCCTTTCTTCTCGTCCACATGGAAGAAATCATAGTAGCGGTAAAAGTCTATGATCATGGGGCAGAGCTTGAAGTGAGGCACCTCCTTCCTCGTGTCCCTCATAACATGGACCTGCAATAGAGGGGTTCCAACGGCCTGATCCAAATACATGGTTTCATGATAGTCCTTTCTTAGAAAGTAAAGTCCAGAAGCATCTGTAACGGACAAGGAACAGGCGCAAGTTATGATTATTTCCAAACGAGCATATGCAATTTAAACTGGTTGGACTGGTCCCTTAAAGAGCAATGATATATAAGCAGATGTGGCCACAAGAGGTCACTGTTCCCACACTTGTGATCACGGTAAATATGTTTCCAGTGACATATATTACCATATGATAGCTATCTAACCATCTTAGCTCTGGGAAATATGATGCCACTTTGTAAATAAAGAATGACTTATTATCAATCACTCCCAAAACATGTCATTTAATGCTATATTTAAGGGGTAAAAACAAGCTGAATAGGTATGTTTTCAAATTTTGTATGGCAAGAGAACAACAATTGGACAAATAAAGGCTCTCATGTTACAGTAAATATGCATTTATTTGTTCCAGTTCTTGTTTTAATTTTTTTTTTGCAATACGTAAGCTGAAAGCATTCCTTTTGCAGGCTGTCTCCATAATGAGATTTACAGGTCAAGCTAAAAACAAATGATGTTTCTTATCATATCCTGGGAACCTATCAGACCGCTCCTACAGAGATACAAGGAGATGCCCACTGAACATCTGCAGTATCTCATTGATTTCACAAAACTGTACTGACCCCTTTTGTGAAAAAGGGAGGTAATTTCCAGCTTTTATGTTAGGCTGGTACTGCACGTTTCCATGTGTAGTTTGTACTGATGATCCTCTTGTAATGTAAACAATGGCAAATATAAACGAAAACATGCAAGAGCAAGACACTTTGAAACATATTCCCAAATATTGTCTACATGCATTATTAGGCAAAAAAACACAAATATAATTTGCAGGTTGAGCACTGCAAGATGCATCAAAACAAGTTGTTCAGTTTCAGTTGGTGACAAATCCGTGTCCAGCAAACCATTGGTACACTTTGCACTACTTGTAGTACTGCCTGTGTGTTGACATAGTATCAGCATCCAAGAGACAGGTGTCTTTTCAAGCACTTGCTTAGAATATCACTGTTTTAGGGGTAGAGAGATAGCTGTGTAGCTATGTATAATTAGATAACTAGCTTACCAACAAAACACACAACTTCACCACTAGATGGCAGCGGAGAAACACTACTATTTGTAGGCAGACATCATTTAATATGTTAATCCAATTATCATATATACCAGTTATTTAGTTTACATTTATCCATCTTAGACCTTTTCCATATGAATATGGAAATGGAATAGGATCTGATTTTTTTTTGTAGCCATGTAACTGGTTTTACCACCTTCCAAAATAGTGTAGTTGCCGTTAGATCTATATTATTTTTTTTCTATTGTTAGGTTAGAAGGGACAAGTTGAACAGAAGACACTTCTGGGGTTTTCATTAAATAAAATGTATCCATTTAAAAAAAAATAAGCCACAAAACCTTGTTCCATACATTTCTCCATCCTTTGCAAGTCCACCACGTATAACGGTTATTCCCCCGTTACCTTATTGCACCTCCAACAGACATCATTCATAACCGGAAACATATTTTTAATTCTAGATGATACAAGATCCAAGCAATTTGTAACTTTAAATTGGTCATCAATCTTTGTCATACAATGTATTTTTCCGGTAATGGTTTCAATAGCTTTAAACCAGTCTGCCTTCGTAATTTGTGTATTTCGATCTCTAGAACATTTTGTAATTATAGGACTAGTTTCAACTCTGTCTGTCTCTCATTTTAATTATTTCATAAGCCTTCAACATTATTTTCATTAAAAAGGTTCTTTTTTTTTTTTTTTTTTAAAGATAAATTTGTTGATAAAGATTTTGATTCCTTTAATATATGGCACTTAAAGAAAAAGGTCTTAACTCTTAAATAGACAAAGATTTCTTTTTATCGAAATTTTCAATTCTGAAAGCGTCTAGTCAAATGACATTGTTTATTTGCCAAATACCTTCCCTTTTCCATTTGTATACATTCATGTTAGGTGTATAGTACTCCACCACTTCAAAGTCAGAAGTATCCACCATCTTATTATTAAAGCCTATTTCTAATTTTCCAAGCTGAAAAAATGTTCAACATACAATTCTATAACTGTAAAGGTAAGTTTGTGTTCTCGGACATCTATTTTTCCATCTTAAACCAAGGTTGGGTATGGTTGATCTCCACCTGTATATTACTGATATAAACAAAGATCTTCATACGTGCTTCAAACTGATGCTTTACGAATAGAAATCGAACCTCTCTTTTTTCTTGAGAGATGTCTTATTCCTATTCCTATTAAATTAGCCTGGAGGAAAGATGTAACAGGGGGGATATGATATAAACATTTAAATACATAAAGGGAATCAACACAGTATATTTAAAAGAAGAAAAACTACCACAACTAGAGGACATAGTCTTAAATTAGAGGGGCAACGATTTAAAAGTAATATCAGGAAGTATTACTTTACTGAGAGGGTAGTGGATGTATGGAATAGCCTTTCAGCAGAAGTGGTAGAGGTAAACACAGTCAAGGATTTTAAGCATGCGTGGGATAGACACAAGGCTATCCTAGATATAAGACCGGGAACGGGGGACTAATAAAAGTATTCCGAAAAATTGGGCAGAATGGTTCTTATCTGCCGACACATTCTATGTTTCTATGTTTCTATTCTTGTCATTGCCTATATATTTATTGATCCTGTCTTGCCGCATGCTTAGCCATAATTCCAGGACTTTTATTGGACAAAACCTAAATAGGTAAGATCATTTTGCCATTGTATATGCACCAATTATGTTTATTCTGCCCATCCATATTGCACAATCCCTTCAATACAGGATTAGTTTCTTGTTTTTATCCCTTAAATATAGCATTATATGACATGAAATTACTTCCCATCATGTTTCAAAAAGAAATGAGTACCCCTGCTTATATTCCCCTTTAACCCTACCTAGGCTCATGTGAGGAGCCACAGATAATCGGGCCTCCTTCCTCACCTGAAGCCTTATTTCTGCTGTCTTACTCTCCCATTCTTTTGTCCCGTTAGTTTTTCGATTGGTGGAAAAGCTCAATCTGGCTGTGGGCCTCCCTTTGATACTAAAGCTAGTATATTAACCACTGGATAATATGATCCTATTTGTTTGCTTGTATCGATAAACTGAGGAGCCATACTTATTCATACTTATTTATTTACTTTACTTATTCTTTGGATCCCAGTTAGTGAAAACTTATGCCAAAGACAAATAAAAAAAAAAACGTTACTGTATCATTCTTCATATTAAGTATCAATCAATATATGCACATCCCCTTATTAATTGCATGCTGCTAGCTTTGGATTTATTACAGTTGCATCTATCCATTTTAGGACAGAGAAAATGGTAACAGTGGAAACCACGGTATGCCCGGGGGCCGTCTCGGACCGCTGCTTTGCAATTGTATCTCGTCAGCATATAGATATGAGAGCTGGCATAATATCAATAACTGACATCCCCAGTGAGAAAGTATTGATTGTGAATAAGACCATCCGGCATGGGATGGAAATATATACAGTAACATGGGAGAACGCAGTGTTAATAATGTTTCCACACTTCAGAGCAACGTTTACAAGCCTCACTATATACAGATAAAAAGAAGATAATACTAATGTATTTAAAAGGGGACGCCATCCCCTAAATAGTGATTATATTGTGAATGTAGAAAAAAATATATAAAAAATGGTCTCTATATTGGGTTCGAATGGTATACAAATGCATAGCTTAAGAGAAAAAACAAAAAAAAAAATGTAACCCCTTAAGGGCCAGAGATTTTTTGGGTCAATGACTGTCAGTCATTTAACACACCTATACAAGTTATATGTTGTTTTTTAAAATAAAGACAGAGATTTAATACATTACAAAAAAAAGGGGAACATTTTTTTAAATTATTTTCCCAATTATATTCTAACTATTCAGGGGTTAACAGTAGTTAAACATTTTACAATAATAGAATTTATTTAGAAAAAAACTTTAGAATTGCAAAACCAAAAAAAAGTTTGAGAAACAAAACTAAATGAGGGCCATAACTTAGGAAGGAAACTGATCATAGTAACAAACTGTGATCACATAATGACATGTATATTTACACGTAAACACCGGTTTCAAACTGAGCTCTGATCAGAATGTCCATTTACTCCTTATATTTGAAAAAAATATGTGCTGCGTAGTATTGCCTGTAAGTAATGCGGCATTCACACCTCTGGCACTTTAATATTAAACATCAGCAGATAAGAACCATTCTGCCCCTCTAGGCTTCCCAATTTCCTGAATACCTCCATTAGTTCCTTTTCTTCTCTCATAGCTAGGATAGCCGTATGCCTATTCCATGCATGCATAAATTCCTTCATTATGTTAACTTCACCCACTTCCGTTAGAAGACTTTTCCATGCAGACACTACCCTCTCAGTAAAGTAATACTTTCTGATTATTTATATTAATATATATTAGTAGCAAGTCTCTGAACTCACTCTGAAGTATCAATACCTTCCTGGAGATATGGTTGCAGTACTGTGTACAATTAGGGTTGCCACCTTTTCCTCCAAAAAATACTGGCCTTGTTGTTGCATACTGGTAAAATACTGGCTGTGTGGCAACTCTACGTACAATACTCCACATGAGGTCTCACCAGTTAGACGGCAGTTGTCATATATGAACAAGTTACATTCCACCTAAATATGTGTTTCACATGTAAGCAGTGTGTATCGAAGATGTTTACAGCAAACAGTTACTTTTCCTGAGAGAACACCAGTTCACTTCTTGCATGACAATAAACCAAATTGATTTTGTGTAATTCTGAAGCACTATTTTAGTTAAAAATTAGTATATCTGTATTAGAGAGTGTACAACAAACAGTATGTACATGTTTTAGATAGACAGACACACACACACACACACACACACATATCTACATACACACACACACACACACACACACACACACACACACACACACACACATATCTACATACACACACACACACATACATATCTACATACACACACACACACACACACACACACATATCTACATACACACACACACACACACACATACATACACATACATATCTACATACACACACACACACACATACATACACATACATATCTACATACACACACACACACACATACATACATATCTACATATCTACATACACACACACACACACACATACATACATATCTACATACACACACACATACATATCTACATACACACACACACACACACAAACACACACACACACACATCAGAACTAAACCAAAAGTACTTTTAGGGGCTGCCATTGTCACCATTCCCGCTACTTCACCTGCTGCTCTGCAATCCAATCCTACACTAGTTTTCAATGCCAATACTCTTAATTTAATAAACTGTGAAAAACACACTTGGAATACTCACTTTTCAAAACTAATTTTAAAAATGGAGAGATTCTTTTATAAAAAATTTTTTTTAAAAAGGCATAGAAATAGAACACGATTGTAGGTTGAACACAATGTGTACAATGACATAGGAAGAAGTCATAGAGTTTCAAATTTTTAACAGCTGGGTCATCCAAGGTCACCTCCCTCTGGGAGCCAGATGTGGAAGATTTATGATGCTGAAATGTAACTAGTCATTTGCTATGGTTATTTGTGATTTGTTTTACATTTCTTCTTGGTGACCTGATTGTCCAGAAGGACACAACACAGCAACCAAAAGGTAAGGCTTTCTCATGACATCAGCGATATTTGTACATACACATCTGGTATATTAAGAAGTCATCTCTACAGATTCTCAAGCATCCACCCCACATGTCTTAGCCAAATCCCTTAATTATTATCTTTTAATTAACAAAATGTCATTTTGATAACTCTTATTTTTTGCGTGCAGCCCAGTTAAATGTTTGTTACTTCACAACATTAATTAAATAGGATAGGCAATGCTTCTCTAATGCAACATTAAGATAGTGTCAAAAAGGGTCAAAGCATCAAGTAACATTGAATAAATTCATATATTCGCTACTAGTGGTAAAATACCTTTAATATGATCTGATCAGTCATTATGTTGCTACAATAACATCATCAGTTTCATTTATTGCACATGCTGACCCTTCATAGTTTAGTTTAGTAATGGATGAATAGCAGTCAACCAAGTGCTCAAGGTCAGGGTAGAATCAGAACACGTTTGTAAGTCAGGGCTGGCAACAAATTAAATGTTAACATGCTGAGGTCGGTGCATGAACAGCACAGCTTGATCACAGTTAAAAAGCATGGTCAAACAATTTGCTGGAATAGTAATCATGCATACTACATGACAGCAGGTGCAATCTTGATATCTGAATTATGGTCGTGTATCTGGCCTCAAAAAGTTAACTTTTAAAAATGTAAACTGCTGTCCAAGTTATTTGATATCGATACAGGAGTCATTGTAGACGGCATCAAAAATATGTCACCATCACATAACACTTTAAAAACTGCAGGTTTTTAATACATTTTGATGAAAAGATTTATTTATGAAAAAGAGGTGTATTGCATCATTTCTCTGTCTGCATTTGAATAACGATAGCGTTCAGATCAGTGGAGGAAATTCAAGTTTCTGATGTATATGCGTAAGAAAAAGATACAATCGCTCATTCCCTTCACACAGACTGTAAGCTCTATTTTAGAACCAAAAAGCTCAGCACCAAACTTTACCAAGTCACAAGCAATTCTTTAATATCCAAGTGCATTATTGGAATAGAAGAGACAATTTGTTACTAGGCCTCAGTAGCCTTCTCTCTGCAAATGTCCTCACCCAAGCAGTGCCAACAGAGACCTCCCACCAAGTAGTGGCAGCATCAAGCAATGAAGAAGGACTAGATGAACACTTCATAACAATGTTGCTGTGACAAATGGAGTGTTTGTGACATGAAAGGGAGATGTATGAAAGTGGTGCATACGGAATCTGTGTACGTCAAAGCGTAACACCAGCAACTGATAAACGATGAGTGCGTGCACTATGTGCGCTAGTTGTGAACTTCTTGGTTGCTCCAGTGCCCTCAGCCTCAACGTACGCCTGTATTAAATAAATTAACTTGAAATTGTGCTAAAAACCTATTTATGTTTAGTGCAATTATTGTTTGACATTTTTGCTGCAGGGAAAAGCTGCATAGTTTATATCTCTTATAGATCACTCATACTGTGCTCAATTCACTAAACAGTGAACTAAAAACACAAACCATTAATATTAACAAGATAAATAGACCATTTGCATGTCACCCGTATGAGACCGAGCCTGGATTGTGTTCCATTGGTTATATTGTCCTATATGGTCCATTTTACTTGTCATTTTTCAAGAATGTAAAGATAGGTAAAAAGATGGAACACATATATACGTTTGTTTCTGCTTTAACACAGTTGTGTTTATTCTTTATAATAGGCCCAGCGTAGTTCCTAATCACCCTTCACTGACATATAACAACACAGTCTTTTATCTGGAGAATTTGTAGAACATAAATTAACTATTTTTTTTCTTTTTCAAACAGAAATGTCCTTGAAAGTCTTGGTAAATCTAGTAAAAGGATAATGTTACTGGGATGTGGAATAAAACCCATTGCATATAATTAGCAGTGTGTGTTACTGGAAGGGGGGGGGGGGGGGGGGAGAAACACGAAAATACGATCTGCATGTTATTAATGTAATGATATACCTATCACTTTCTGCTACTAATACAGGCATTCATTAGATTGAGAAGCTAATGACAGGACCAGACAATCACGGGAGTAAGCTTTTAATATTACCTCATTTGCGACCCAGCCTCATATTTCAGTAATCAATTAAGTGTCTTTTTTAGCATGATGATACGAAAATATGCATTTTAATCGCAAAGAGGTTTACCAGCTTGTTACTGAACACACTCATGTACTGTATCTATAGTAATAGAGCAGGGGCATCCAGCATACAGCCAAGTGCGGCCCAACTCTCTTAACTACCTATATTCTCATTAGCCCTAAAAAACAAACATTTGCCTCACCAGCTATTCTTCCCCCCACCCCTGTGAATAAAGAAATGAATATGGCTTGATATATAGCTTAAAAAAAAAAAAATGAAAGACCAGCACTCGGTTGTAAAGTGATGAATTTTTAATCACACATAGGCAACGTTTCAATCCTTGCAGATCTTTCTCAAGCCTTGAGAAAGATCTGCAAGGATTGAAACGTTGCCTATGTGTGATTAAAAATTCATCACTTTACAACCGAGTGCTGGTCTTTCATTTTTGTTGCTATTTGAAGATTTGGGAGACATCTTAAAGTCCGTGCACCGGGACTTTATATCTTGTGCGGATCTGGGGCTATTTTCTATTTGATATATAGCTTATGCCGTGAATGTAGACAATAAAAAAAAAATATTAAAAATCTATATATTTATAATATAAAAATATTAAATATCTATATCTATACAGCATGTTAGCAGAATTGCAAGCAAATGCCTAAATTAGGAGACAAATGTGTTTTTAATTGGGCTGTGGAGTCGCCTGCTTATGACATCACCTGTGGCTTGATATGCAAATGAATGAAAACAAAGCACCTGACAAACAGGTGTAAACTGGTCTGAGAGTGAGCTATATACAAGTGGTCACAAATTAACTTAGTGAATTTTAAAAGGACAACGAAAATTTTGTTTTTAACTCAGTATTTTTTAAAACTTAACTTACATTATACTTTATTTCATTCATACCCAGCCCCTGTGCTAAAGACTATGAATGTTACAACCGAATTGCATTGCTGACAATTGTGTAAGCAATGCAATAAGGACGATAACTGACTGCTGAATTGTGCGCTATCAAATGCACAATTTTGGCTTCTTCCACTGCAGTACCAAGGGAATGTAGTTCCCATTGATTCTACTTTCGTTTAAAAGCAGCGGACAGTTCAGGCATCATTTGGAACTTCATTCCCCACTGAGCTAAGTGGTCAGAAATGAAAGTAAAAAGGGGCTGGGGACTGTATCAAGCAAATAAATCCCCCCCACCCCCCAAAAATAAAATGTTTCATTCAGCTAATTATTGACTCACTGCTGTTGTCATTTAAATGCTGGCACAATGTTACAATAAGGGATTCCCCTCTCTCAGACAAGGCCATTTGGGAAAAAGAAAAAGTTAATTGGCATAACATAGTAGTGAAATAAAATATTTAAAAATAATGCATCCCACTAACAAGGGATTAAATCCCTCTAAGCATTATAACAAGGGTAGTTAATGGCGCCTTACAACAGCTGGTGTCTACAACGGTCATCAGATATTTCTTCCTGCAGATTTTGTGTAGAGCTTAAGTGTCAATTAACATGATCTATAGATAAACCCTTGTTGTGCCACAGTATTTAAGACTGCTAAAGGTTGTCCTTAAATGTATCAAAAACAGTGAGAAAATGTCATACTGCAGCGTTATAAAGGAAATAATAGGAACTATGCGTAGCTACAAACACAGACTAGATATGTTTTTCAGAAAAAGGAATGTTGGTTCAAATGTTATTTTTCAAGCAATGTGCTAATCGTATGGACTAAAAATTTGGACGGTAAAAACTGATGCGCAGTGTAGTGGGGCTGCCACTTGGTCATGTTTTATTGGCCACGTATAACTTTTGCAGGCTGTTTTGCAGTATGTAGAAGTCATATGTGACCAGAAGGAAAATCAGGTACCTAATTAGTAGTGGATCCAACAGAACCACGTTGATTAGTTAATTGTCTTACTTCTGGTCACATATGACTTGTACATATTCCAAGGCAGTCTGCAAAAGATATATATGTGGTGGGTAAAACCCCAAAAATGGCAGACGTGTCAACCCTGCCCACTCCATATCCACGTTATTCCAATGTAATAACCATATTGTCATGAATGAAATAATGTATCTTGCTCCCCCCTCCCCCGTCTGAACCAGTACATCCTTCGTCCCATGTGTCCTAACCACTATATCTACCCTTCATTTCATTAGTTCAGTATCTCGTTTTCCCTCCTTAATATAATATCTCACTAGACTGTAGGGTTGCCACCATAGGCATTTCTTTTACTGGTGACAACACTAGTCATATATAGCTTTTGCAGTATGTACAAGTCATATGTGACCAGAAGTAAGACAATTAACTAATCAACGTGGTTCTGTGGGATCCACTACTAATTAGGTACCTGATTTTCCTTCTGGTCACATATGACTTCTACATACTGCAAAACAGCCTGCAAAAGTTACACGTGGCCAATAAAACATGACCAAGTGGCAGCCCCACTACACTGCGCATCAGTTTTTACCGTCCAAAATTTTAGTCCATACGATTAGCACATTGCTTGAAAAACAACATTTGAACCAACATTCCTTTTTCTGAAAACAAAAAACAAAATATTTATATATAAAAAAAAAAAAAAAAAAAAATGTCTGGAGGGTAGATATAGCGGTTAAGACACATGGGACGAAGGATGTACTGGTTCAGACGGGGGAGGGGGGAGCAAGATACATTATTTAATTCATGACAATATGGTAATTACAATGGAATAACGTGGATATGGAGTGGGCAGGGTTGACACGTCTTTTGGGTTTTACCCCCCACATATATAACTTTTGCAGGCTGCCTTGCAGTATGTACAAGTCATATGTGACCAGGAGGAAATCATTTAACTAACCAACGTGGTTCTGTGGGATCCAATAGTTAATTTGTTCATTGATTTCCTTCTGGTGACATTCTGCAAAGCAGCCTGCAAAAGTAATGTGGCTAGGGTTGCCACTATTTTTGCCCACCACATATATATTTTTCATGCTGCCTTGCAGTGTGTGAAAGTTATGATCAGATGGAAATCAATTAACTAATCAACGTGGTTCTGTGGGATCAAATCCTTGGATTAGGTTATTCTACACACTGCAAGACAGTCAACGTTAAACGTGGCCGGTATAAATAGGAGATGTGGCCACCCTACTGGTCAGATAAACATCAACTAACTATTCAACGTGGTTCTGTGGAATCCAGTACTTGATTAGTTAACGGATTTCCCTTTGCTCAGTGCAAGGCAGCAAAAGGGACATATGGCCAGAAATGATTTGGTCTCCCTTGGAGTGGGAAAAGGTGACAACACTCCAAGAGGAGAGGAAGAGGGTGAGATTATGAGGGGCATGTACTAAATATATTTTATGTGCAAAACTATATTTGCGCTTTGCTCCATTTGCCACGTACTAAACATTTAACACTGAAATAGTAAATAAAAGTAAATTGCGAACAGGCAAGTTTGCGAATATTTTTTCTACGTCTTTTGATAGCACTCGCTAAAAGCTGGTGTAATTTTCACAGACAAATAAGAATTCTTTTTCACGAAATATTCGCAAAACTCTTTAGCGTGCGCAAATATAATTGCAATTTATTAGCGCAACCGGAAAAATGCACGATAAATAAAAATAAACGGAAGAGGCGTAAATCGGGGAAAAAAGCGCAAAATGTTACAAATAGTGGCAAATTGCTCCACACTCATGTTTTACCTACTTTTCTCCCCACTGCACTTGTTTAGTACATGACCCCCTATATATGGTAAACCTCAAATATAGGGACATTCTGATTTTTAATAAATGTTGTGTTATTTAAAGGCATAACAGAGTCATTTCTCCACTGAGAAGTGACATCAATCTCTTTATTGCTAGTGTTACCGGCATCATTATAGCAATTCTCATATTGCTGTGCATTTTACATAAAGCCCTTGCATTTAGCAGGTGTGCTAATCTTTAATTTGTGAGTGAGGGAATGTTCCTCTGGTATATCTCATCAAAACGGTCTATACCATGGAAAGTGACCAAAGACAGGAATAAGCAGCTGTGGGTTTAGTAATCTGGCCCTATAATTAAGCAGAGCAGCTGGTAAGTAAAAAAGTAATCCTTTTTTAAGTAACAAGAACAAAAAAGCTAGATAACATACATTTTAACCAACAACTAAAGAATATGTTACAGAGTTTATTTAAAAATAAAAAAAAATCCCAATGGCTTTACAAATAAAATGGTAAGATTTCAAATCATTATTGGTGCTGGGCAGTAATACCTCAGAGTGACACTAGGTGTCCACAGCACCCTGTAACCAACAGAAACCCTTACAAGGCATAGAATGTGTCAGCAGATAAGAACCACTCAGCCCATCTAGTCTAACCTCTATGTGTACCCAATTTATTAGTCCCCTGCCCTTAACTTTTATCTAGCCCTTTGCCTATCCCATGCATGCTTAACCGCCTTCACTATTTTAACCCCTACCACTTCTGCTGGAAGGCTATTCCATGCATCCACTACTCTCACAGTAAATTAATACTTCCTGATATTACTTTCAAACCTTTGTCCCTCTAATTTAAGACTATGCTCTCTTGTTGTGGTAAATCTTTCGTCTTTAAAACATACTCTCTTCCTTTACTGTGTTTTCCCCCTTTATATATTTAAACACTTCTATAATGTCTCCCTTATCTCATCTTTCCTCCAAGCTATACATGTTAAGATCCTTTACATTTTCCTGGTATTCAGTCCATGAACCAGTTTAGTAGCCCTTCTCCGAACTCTCTCCAAAGTATCAATATCCTTTGGAGATACGGTCTCCAGTACTGCGTACAATACTCCAAGTGAGGTCTCACCAGCGCTCTGTACAATGGCATGAGCACTTCCCTATTTTTACTGATAATACCTTGAATACCTGAAATAAATTACTCCTAAATCCCTTTCCTCAGATGTAGAAATGGGAATCTGGGAAAGGTACATCCAGATAGTCTCTGGTTTTCAAGTACATCCTGGGGATGTTACTATTACCCAACATAATGGTCCTTGTTTTATCTACCTTGCAAGGATAAAGGAATGGGAATAGAACAGATTCTACTACTGATGGATTAGCCCACTAAGCTCTCATCTTCCCTATGTAAAACTGAACTTATCTAGGAGAACAGACAATATGACAACAACAAAAAAACCAACGCAAAACTATATGTGATAAGGAAGCAGATTACTAATGCTAGAGAAGAGCGTACATAGATATAACCTCAAAAGGTTGGGAACCCCTGATCTAGAGATATTGATGGGGACAAAAAGCAGCATGAAGCCACTAACAGAGTTACATATAGTTTATGGATCACACAGCTTACTGATCATTTTTATGCTCTACATTCACAGTAGTAACGATGTGTAGGTGACAGAGTCCCTTTAACAGCAGAGATTTGCAGAGCTGCCGATTTAAAGTAACAATAATGATTTGATACATGAGGATTACATGTGAAAAATGATATTGAGTTAAAATGCATGTTAGAGAAAACAAGTGGATAGCGTGATAGTGGCGAACAGAAAAAAAAAAAAAGTGATGGAAGGTAGAGGAAACTTGCCTCACCGCACATGATGTATTATGGCATGCCCAGTGATGCAGAGTATCTTACGGTGAGATGCTTTAACGAAGCTGATGACCAGACCAAAGCCAGCTATCGGAATAGGGGTTTGGGATGTCCATAATCATGCAGGTATATCTGATAAGAACAAAAGTTAACTTAGTGCTAATTTAAAGGGTTAAAAACAAACATTGTTTTTACTGTATATATAAAGAATACAAAATATTGAAAATAATCTAAACATTGTGTTAGCATAATTGCATGCAAATACCTAAATTAAATCTGTATTTGGAGTCTACAGTTTATCACATCACCCGTGGCCTAATATGCAAATTACACATTTCCCATTGAAAAGCAGTTAATTTGCATATGAGGCCACAGGTGATGTCATAAACAGGCACCACAGACACATTTAAAAAAAAAATCTCTTCATTTAGTCATGTGATTGCAATTTTGCTGACACAATGCATTGATCATTTTAAATATGTTATTATCCTCTACATGCACAGTAAAAACAATGTTTTTCTTACGCACTCTCTTTAAATGACAGCTACAGCCAAAAATGAACTTATGTCTAAGTGAAAGATTGTGTCAAGAGTAAACATTTTACCTAGAAATACTTGAAATCAAAGAATATACCTGCAGTACCTTTATGAACACTCTTTGCTCCATATAGCTCTATCAGGGGTAGTCATGTTTGGAATATGAAAGAACATTTGACCGGAGATTCAAATGCACATCCTCTAGTCTAAAATCCCTGAAAATAAGTGTCTCTCAAATCCTCAAAACAGAATGTACATGTTATTAGTTTACAAACCCCTATACATACTGTACATATAGATGTTTTATTTTAGTTTTTGTATCAATAATGATTTACCCTGTATGTTCGCTTTCCAACTTGTATAAATATGTGTATGCATTCTTTATAAATCTACTGTTAAATGTGTAACTCTATGCAATTCCATTCTGGACTGGGTCCCCAGGACATACTTGAAAACCAGAGAAATCTTAATGTATTCTTCCTGGAAAACCACTTTCTAAATAAATAAATACAAACACGTTTGTCCCATAGCCTCGCTATATGGAGCAACGAGGGCTCAAAACAGGATTTGTGTTCTTTGAATAAGGAATTTTGGTTTGAAACATCTACAATCTTTCAGTTAAAGAGAAGTTCTTTTTTGCATATAGTTGTCCTTCAACATTAAACAGAAAACTAAAATAAAATTTAAAAAATCTGCAATCGTTCAGTTAGAGACGTTCTTTTTTGCTTATAGTTGTCCTTTAACATTAAAAACAGAAAGCTCCAATTTAAAGTGTGTAATGCAAATAGTTGTATTGAGCAGGATCTCGTTCTCTCTGTTCTGCTAGCTTTCCTTCATATCAGTGTTTGTTTAAGGAACTCAACACCTGCCTCTCACCTGCCTGACGTACTTCGTATTAACTGTCCGCCTCAATCAAAAGTCTATTGTTCCTGCTTTTTTGCAATTAAAAAGAGATTTGCTCTGTCTGTTGGCTGGTCACTCTCTACTGGGACATCCAACACAAGAATCAGGGTCTTCTCAGTATATCAATTTACCAACTAGCCCACAACGGAGCTATGACTTAACACCAATTCCTAGGGATTTCCCCATTTACTTACTGAACAATACAGACTATTCAATAGCTTATTAATATCCTGATACCTGAAGAAGCCAAAATAGATTAACAGAAAATACATAACATTGCACAATGCTGCAAAACTAGTACAAACATATACGAATACAAGACTGGAATAGGGCTGCCTCAGTTACATATAACTTTTACATGCATCCCTGCAACAAGCAGAGGTCATATGTGACCGGAAGATCAATTAAATCAATCAGTGTGGTTCTCCTTGATTAATTGTTTTACTTTTGGACACTGATGATTTCTACATACTGCAAGGCAGCATGAAAATGCTATCTGTTCATTAAATAAATAGCCAAAGTAGGAAAGCACTTAAAGGGACTGTCTAGTGTCCAAAATGCATCTTCCAAATATTAATGAATATTAATGTGCTTTCAAAGTACTTGAAAAAGCATTTTTTTACATTTTGCATTGCTTAAAATATAAAATACTTACAGCTAGATTAAATTGTGAAATTACTGCAGTTTGCAAGTAGCCAAGACTGCCCATACTAGCTGAGTAAAAGTCATTTCGCCTTTCTTTTTATTTGCTGCTGGAACCAATGAAAATAATTTGGAATTTCAAATGGAATTCCCTCTCTCTCACTCTAGTGATGTGATCTGACAATGTGTTGCACTGTTAAGAGATCCTACTGTGTACAAGAGCAAGTCCATTAAATTCCACACAATGTATTAAATTCGAGGAGCACACTAAGTCACTAAATGAAACAAAACTTGATATCCTCAGTGTCTATATAAATCAGTGCTGCCACACCTGCAGTAAACATGCAGAGTAATCACTTGGGGAGGGCTTAAGTCAAATATTACAAATGTGAGTAATGCAGAATGCCTGCAGCCAATCACACTGGACAAAAGCCTGTGCACTACACAAGCAGTGATCTTCATCTTGCACCAAAGTGAGTTTGGGGACTAGACTGTTCCTTTAACCATTTAACATGTTTAGTCACACATCTATGTTTTAACTTGATTGTGTTTTACAATGACATTAAAAAAGGTTTACTCAATAAATGATATAATTGTAGGAAACAGACGGGAATTTCAAACTTTAGACCAAAGTAGCAGAGTTCTAAAAATTCTCCAATGCAGCTGAATGGGAGAATTTTTCCAGCTCAGCAACTTTGGCCTTAAGCTTGAAAAAAAAAAAAAACATCTCCATTCCCCTCAATTCTCCCTTTATGCAGTAGACCCATATGTCCATTGTGGCAAGTTTGTAGGCGAAAACCCTAAAAAACATAAGTTAGCTTGGCATGGAAACCAAAAGATGCAGTTAAAAATTTCTGATCGCATTTTAAGAAAGACCTTTGAAACTGTCCTAAATATAGCAAGAAAAGCAGAATAGCGCGAGATAGTGGGTACCTTAAGTTAAAAAACACACGAAAACAATAATGGTGCAACAACTTATACGCCTGAACTATACAGTAAATAAGTACAAATCTACTGTATATAGCCTGGAAGTATATCATTTTTATAAAACATCATAGAACAAAAAGTCAGATATATATTGCATTTGATGTCACAAAGTGATATCAAAAATGATGGATAGAATTAAAAAATGAATTATAATATCCCACTGTGTAAATGTGCTTGCAATTCTTTACAAAGAGTATATAAACTGTTGTTCATGCTCTGTATTCACACAGTGAGCAATAACCCAGAAATAATCAATAACTGCTCTACAGTGACCTGACTTAGAGTAATACACAGCAGGTGGGTTTATATCTCTTACGGTTTCACAACATAGAACACGTTGTTTATTATCTAGATACTAAACTAGGGCACCGATTTGTCCACAACAGAATGGCTTGATTTTCCACAAAGCAATTTAATTTTACCGTTGAGTTACTTTTAAGTAAACACTGCCACGTGACCTCTGAATGATAAGATAAATGCTTATGTCAAAATGGAAAATGTGTCAAAAAAGCAGACTGATCAGCACACATACTATAGACCAGTTGTGGTGAACATTTTTGAACTTGTGTGCTCGATTCTCTCCAGCAAGCCAAATGCTCTCAAAGTGCCCTCACTTTCACGTATGTTTCTGGCCATCCGTTTCAGCCACCCGGCTTATTCTCGCTCACTTTCCATTCCTATAAATTTCTCTGGAACTAATGTGTTTAATTAAAAACTCTGCACTAATATAGTCAAGGGTCAGTCTTCGAGTATAACATTTACTGGGTCCACCATAACTGATGGTGATTCTGTAGGAACCACATGTGTCAACTGTGCCATGGGATTGCCATCACTGCTATAAACTGTGCCATCACATGTAGCCCAACAGGAATGAAGGCGCTGACGCACGTCAGATCTACCGCATTAATGACAAACCATGTGGCGCAGTATGCAAATTAACTATTTGCATAAAAAACATTTTTTCAGAATGTTTTATATTCAATAGCGCACACACACACACATATAGTTATTTTCCAGTGTTTATGGACACTGGTTATCTGGCAGCGTACATTTAAGCTACAAAAAGCTTTGAACTCTACATAGAATTGAAGGCTGAGAGAGATTTTACTATCTGGTCCAGTAATGGATACAGCAGAAATAGTGAGTCTTTTAGTCTAAAATTTGTATATGGCCAAAATATTTCAACTCTCTGCGGATGCAGGAAAAAAAAAATCCAAATGACCGCTCTCCTCTTCTGTCTTATGGATAGAACGTGGACCAGTCGGATATGTCATAAGACACAAGGGTCCCATTTTGCTTGAGAATATGTCCAAATTAAATGCATTTATTTCATATAAACATTATTGATATTTAGGTCCCTAGAAGTGTTTGTCAAGACAAACTCCACAACAGAGACTGAAACATCATAGTTACATAGATAATTAGTTATCAGGTTGAAAAAAACAAAACAAAATCAATGGGTCGATCAAGTTCAACCCGTTGATACCATTTCTCTGAAAGAAAAAGGGGAAAGAAACCTGTCCAAGTCCTGTGACTGGTCTGACCTATATAAAAGGTCCACATAGGCAACTGTTGTTTGTGGATTGTAAGGAATGTAAAGAGCTGCGCATCTTAAAACTATATTTATATATTCATACATACATATAGACAGTGTATAGAGGGTTATTATAAAATAGAGACATCTTAAGTTGACACTTGGAATAAAAAATGTTTTACTTTACACAGGATATTCACTGCGCAATACATTTTATTGGTTTTTCATTTTGTGCCATCAGTGTACAGAAAACTTGCCCTTTATTCACAAAGGGTATATGAACATGGAGAAACATCGCCCTGGTATGTGGACACCATGGTGCTCAGATGGTAGAGTGTGAATACAAGTTAAAGAGAGTGTAACCTATTCATGGTCTAATGGTGTGGGCCACTTTGTGTACAACCTATGCATGATCATGGTACTGCGCTAGTTTGCACTTAAGGTCCATGCGGTGTGCAACCAGCGATTAAAAGGTCAATAATCTGTTTCTCAGCTTTGTAAAATACATCTTGGTGTTAGGATGCATCATCCCCTACTAACTGTGGCTAACCAAAAATGTAAAGAAACACAACTTGACGTGTGTTCTGATAGCAGTAGGTGCCAGTCACCACAATCTGTGAATATTGGGAATAAAATAAAGACATTAATAGTTTCCAACCTGTGTAGCTACCTGTAGGTGCTATAAAACACGCAGAAATGTATTCATTAAATAGCGACTAGTGGTGAATATTAATAGACAAATTGGAGAATGTTTTCTACCTCATGTTTATTGCCTGATTTTGTAGAACAGCTTAAAAATATTACCCTGTTATTAGGATAAACTAACTGCCTACAGCACTAAGACAGACATAGCATTGTTTATGCTCAGTAATACTAAATAAAAATGCATTGCAATGAATAATAATATTAGCTATTCATGATACCGCTATACATTTACTACTTCTACTGGAAGACTATTCCAGGTACCCACTTCCATTTCTTCTTCATACAGTTTAGTAGCCACCCTATCAGGATAGTACCTATTCTACTAAATGCCTGATAACAGAAGCAGAGTATTGTTCAATTTCACATTAACAGTCACAGTTACAAGGTCAAATCATTGTATCTTTCCCGGGGGCAGACAGAATGGGCATCATATCAGTATTATGGAAATAATATGGTGCAAGACAGCACATAATAAAGTCTTTGGAGGGGCACACAATTTAGGACAATTAGTGCCATAAGGTAACTCTAGAATGCTAGACATAAAAGACACAACTATCAATAGATTAAATTATACACTTCAAGAATTAAAAAAAAAAAAAAAAAAGAAAAAGGTATTTAAAAACTTGTCTGAACAGTTTACAGTAGTTTTATTACCAAAACCTCTTTGCTCATCTATTAAGTGAATGAGTCGGTCAGTGCACCTCTTGACATCTGTTAGATCTTGCTCATTTTTTTTTAGCAACAGTGAATGATTAAGAGATCTAAACTCAAGTAACTTTTAAGAATACAAATTGATGTTCTCATTATAGTTTTATGAAAACTGACATCTTTATTGCAATTTCTCCCACCCTCAATTATTTATACTGAACTTAATGCTACAGGAGAATACACCTATTCATGTAGGATCCCATTAAAAGGACTAAAAGACATGCAAAGATAAATATTTGTTTGGCTCATGCATTTCCATTCTCCATTTAATTTACACTTCTAGTGCTGAAGATGATAGGATCTCTCCCTGTTAGATCTAGTTACTTCAAGGTGACATTGTGAGGTCACAAGACATGCGGCTCTTAACCTATACAACTTAGAAAATAAACTTAATTTAAGAAGATTTCAATTATATGGGATTCTCCAAATAGTGATTCCTCTATTCTACAAGAAGTTATGCTAGATGTCTAGTAAGTTTCATTACATTATAACCTGTACCACAGATCCCTTTTCTTGATTAATTATATAAGAAAATATAAAATAATAAACAGATGTGTATTTAAAAAACAAACTGTTTTTTTTTTCTTCTTTGTTTGTTTTGTGCCTTGGGTTTGATCTATTGGTTTGTTTGTTTTTCTGTAACCCGTACCTGAATTGCTTGTGTAAGTTACAAAAAAAGCAAACTGCAAATCTTGACTCAGAACACAAGTAATCCAAATTATAAAAGTATGTATTATAACACATTTCCATTTTTTTACTACTTGGACTCTTGTGTTAAACCAGAACATGCCCTTCACCTCTCTTTATAAATGGTTACTTAATTTCTATATTTTTAGAGCATATAACTAGTGTTGCAAACAGGAAATAGGACAGTACGCATTATGAGTTCATATGTAACACATTTATTACTAAGAATACCTTCAAACATATTGAAAGGTTTGTAAAAGTCTTATTGTTACAGAGAGACAAATATACATACAGAATGATCAATGTAGAACAAAGTTTGGTCAATTATTAATGTAATATAACCAGAAGCTTGGAAAGGATGTGTAAAATTTAAAGTACAAAGTAGCAAGTAGTACAAATTTCTACTAAATTCAACATATTATTAATAAATACATGTGTGCATGTATTGATAGATAGACAGATAGAAGTGTCATACCTTGGGTTACTGTTCATTAGATAAATTTAGCTAATCACCCACATTTGTACACTATTTTTGTACTGAATTGCGTATCCAGTTTTTCAATACATTCAATACATATTGTTACAATTTTACCCATTTTCTTTTTTATAGGAAAAATATATTTTCTAAATTCTCCTCTTTTGTTTGTTTTATGCCTTTAAAATAAGAATACTGACTTTTCCTCTGGCTGTGTATTGTTGCATTGTATCATCAATAATTCATTTATTTACTAGTTTATGCAGACCACCTGCACTAACACTTACTGGCTATAAGAGTTTACAGTTCATAATGACATCAAATGGCAAAAGACTGAACACCCAAAACAGAATCCAGAACAAAGAATAATACACTAGATCACTAAGTATCAAGGTCATATGTATAGGTTAACCCCATCTGGGCACAGTTAACTTATATGAAAAGTTATGTCCAGGCATTATTGCACATTTGATAATCCAGTTGCATGCTGCAGATTAAAAAAAAAAAAAATTACAGATCACACTTTACACAGAATTATATATTATGAGAATTAGAGAATAATGGATAATATAGCATTTGTGCATATACTGTTGGGTTAATCCATGTAAATACATACACCAAATACTGTTTCAGAGTAATTTCCATAAAATTAATTAAGTTCTACCCATAATATTGAGTATATGCCAACAGCAACAAATATAAAAAATCCTCATGTTACAACATTAGCCAATTGTTTTACTGAAATGGTAACAAAGTAGTTTTAAAGACTGTACAATAGCAACAAATCAAAATACGGGATAGTGGAGGCCATAAAAGGACTAATGGCATAGGATGAAAAGGAAATGACAAGTTACAGATCACAGATTTTTAGTTTGTTAGTGCTCTTCCAATTTGGTTTGTGCGATTGCCCAAATTGATAAGGGTTAACCTCATCAAAGACAAGGGTGCTTATATTCAGCCGCTGTGGGGGTGCATTCTGGCGACGGCAGTGTAGGGGTTAAGGGCATCCAGGGTTGGAAGCGTGCTGGAAGTGTGCTACTGGTCCAAGAGGCTGTCACACAGAGTGCGAGTCTGCTCTGATTTATATACACCTGTATGCATGCACACTATTGGCAAACACTGGCATATGGTGATAATGACACAGCTTGTGTGTTTACATTACTAACACAGCAGCTGCTGGGAGCTTTATCTGAGAGCTAGCTAACCTGTGTCACTCACTGAATATACAGGTAAAAAAAAAACTACTTTCAATCTCCACTCCAACTACAAGTTACTATACTGAGATTAACCGGTTATTAACAGGACACTGGAATATCTCATACACCATCTAGTAAATCTTTAATACAAAGTCATCATTTTTAATTTTAATAGCTTTCCTATTCAGGTAGGCATGAGTGAGGGCGCTAAGAGGTTAACACCAGCCTCTTGCCAAAAATCGTATTGGCAGAAGCAGCAAAATGGAAATAGATCTGATCATATCAATTAAGGAATCAGGACATGGTGATTTTTTATAGTAAGACTGTACAAGAAATGGCTAGCACTGCAGAAATGGATTTACTGAGCCCGGGGGCCATATACAATATTATAGTATTAATAATCAGTGTGAATTAAATAAAATGTGCTGCAATTAGTAACCTAAGAATCTCACAGTAAAAGGCCATGTCTAGGACCTTTCATCACCTGCACCTATTAGAACTTACCTTGAGCGAGGCAGAGAACGCAAAGGGTCCACCTTATCATGGACATCCTCCCTGAGCAGAGTGGGGACTCCATCCTGGAGGTAGAAAGTTACCTCAGCGAAATAAATCCACTTCTCGTCTCTCCAGGGCGTGTCTGGCAGCAGACTGAGCAATCTTCTCTATTTATCTTCTTCTTGTAATTCCTCAGCCAGACTGATCCATACTGTCCTAGAGAGGCCAGTCCCTTCCCCAAGTACGGGAGGGGATGTGGAGAGCAGCAGGAGAGGACGGCTGGAGGTGGCTATATGTCCGGACCGCAGCTGAGCTCTGGACTTGTCTCGATCATCACAGTCCGCACACTGGGAAGTGTTCAGCATGCACCGTGGAGCTGCACTGTGAATTGTCATTGATCATCTCGCATGCTCCTCGCCTGGGTGGATTTTGGAAGATGGGAAGGAGGACAGGGAGAGGGCAACTTGAGGTCCCCAGGCAGCTGGAATCAGCAGAGACAATGAAATCCACAGAAACTAAAAGTTGCTACAGTGAAGATGTATCATACACTGCCCTGATCAGCAGCACGGAGCAAAGAAATGCAATTGTGTCCTAATTATCCTGTAGCTTTCCACACTTTCTGCTCTACCCATTAATGGGATTATGTTGTACTCTTCAGGTGGTTGTGTTTCTAAATACTAGTTTGGGAATCCAGCGCTTGAGAGGTGTGGGGGTTAATCAAAGCACTGCAAAAATCTGGAAGGGTGCAAAGCACATTTAGCAGAGATGCTGTAGTCCCTGCTAATAACTGAAACTGGTGCTTATGGGAGGATCCTTCTGTCCTAGAGAAGCAAAGAGCAAATGAAGCCAGCAGCAAATGGGTAGCCAGCTACACCCAGTTTAATTAATAAACTGCAGCCAGGAGCAAGGAGGGG
Organism: Pelodytes ibericus; assembly: GCA_036172795.1. NCBI lineage: Eukaryota > Metazoa > Chordata > Amphibia > Anura > Pelodytidae > Pelodytes > Pelodytes ibericus. The sequence goes on from CM069867.1 coordinate 54,653,478, forward strand.
AGGGGGCAGGGGAAAAACCACTCACATACGTACTATACTGAAGTGAAAAGGGCAAAAGGAAGGAGCAGACAGAACTATCAAAATCTATCAGGCAGAAAATGCATTGCCAAACCCTCAGGCTGGTTTGGATTTAACCGAATCACTGCCACAGACACCTGCAGAGCACTGAGAACTATAATAAGTAACACAAAACAGACTTTGGATATATATATATATATATATATATATATATATATATATATATGTGTGTGTTTAATCACTGGCATGTTTAATGTATGGAAGCTGTAACAAGTGAGGTTCTTTTCACAGTATTGATGTGTTATTCTTGAGTCTCAGTTTGTGGTTAAGCAAAAACATATAGTTTGTTTGGTGAAATAATCATAAATCAGTACTTCTATAATATAGAGCCCATCTTACTAGCAGTATCATTGAGCAGCGATGCTTCTGGACCACTACCAGATAAAACTAAATGTCACCAGTGTGTGAGTTATACTTGGTAGTTACCTCCTTTTCCTGTCTGTCGTTTTCTAGTTTGTCTATAGCAGTAAACCGTAAATCTTCAATTTTAGACAGATGTGGTGATAAATTCAGTGTAATCTATGGCACTTCTGCAATCAGCAGCCTTTTTATCTTTGGGTGCTATGTTGGTGCTCCATAAATTGCCACAAGTTGTGGACTAAAGTTTGGATTACATATGACTGGCTGGTGGTTTTTATCTGTGGAGTAGTTTCCCATTTTCAGAATATTGCCCATGAGCAATGGATAAGTAAAATTATTAAGTTGCCCGTGCACATTGACAAGATCTTTAAATTTGAGAAGATTTAAATAGAGAGTTAGTATATATCAAATCATAACTCCTGTTCAAAGTAGTGTGACCAGATTTTCCTTTTAATTGGGGTGTATTATAAATAAAATTGCATTCTACGGCTCTTAGCATAGATATTCCATGGTTGTATGTGAGCTACATACATTCAAGAATCATTCCAGACTATATAGGATATAAAATAGAGTAATGCATATTAAACGTTACATTTAAAATATGCATTATATTATTCTAAAAGGTCTTCCATGCTTATTAAATATAAAATAAAAATCCAATAATTATGTGTCATTCGAGAAGCACTAAAGTTTTTTGATTTTTTTTTTAATAAAAATTTTGCACCTTTAATAGAAGTAAAATGTAAAAAGACAGAGGCTCTACCCTCTAGGTGTAAAAGTGACATGAATGACTACAGATACACACAGGTTTACCCTCAGCACTTCTCAGTTGAGGCACAGGTAATCTAGAGGTCTGAGTATGCTGACAGCATCAGCAGACACTCAGCCAATCAGTTCTGGGGCCTATCGATCAATTCAGATTAATCCTCATTGCAACTCTATAGTTATCGATTACATGTAAACTGCAGAAGCTTATCTGGATTGGCTCCCGGTGCATGGGAATTATGGAGGCTCCAGTAGGGAGGGTAAAATAGCATGTACCGGATTGTTTTATATTCCCATACTACTATTCTTATGATTTCCCCTTCCATAGAAACAGGAGTAAAAAGAAAAGGTATAGTCTTTCTTTCAGCTTCTTCTTACCTCTAGTTGAACCCAGGCTCTATTTTCTAAAGGAAATGTGGTGGCACACATGATAATTGTATGGCAATGTAATGCTCATGCACCATTCTTTCCCCATTATTTTTAATAGGGGAATGCCCGGTTTTTACAATGGTAAGTTCACGCTGAGTTCTATCCCCATACAGCTGTACACCAGGAAGTGTAGAATGAAGATCAAGAGGGCGGAGTCATATATATATATTTTCTGCATCATTTTCACATTTGCTAACATTCAACAAAATATTTGAAATATTAATTCTAAGATTGTCCACCTTATGCGTTTGAGTACATTTTAGGTTTCATTATTCCTTTAAAGTGATGCTGAAAAACTGCATTAAAAATCAACACCACCCTGCAGGGCCTAATTGTAAACCACCTGCCTCACTAGGGACATCTGGTTCATCTTGAATACATATCAGCGTTTAGTAAATTTGTGCCCCAAGGTGGGATAGTTAAAATGGAGATTTAAGATATAGTGATGCTTGTTTCAATCAAAGGTTTCCCTTTCATTGTGTCAACTGCTATAAAAATATGGTAAACCACAGGAAGTGAGCAGATGAGGAATATCATGTGATAAGAAGACAGATATGAGAAACTGGCTGCTTGGATAAAATAATACATTTCTAAAAGATGTGATTGGTACATGAGAGATTTAAAGGGATAGTGGCCAAGTGGCCACAATTTTGATTCTTCAGAGAAGTACTGCATCATGTAAAATAAACAAAAAGAAAAAGATTTGTCTGATCATGTTTTTCATCCACTTCCTATCTCATAACATTTTCAAATAAAGAGGGGTATGTACTAAAAAAACACAAATATATTTTATGTGCAAAACTTTGCTCCTTTTGCAATGTACTAAACATTTAACACTCAAATAGTACATACGAGCAAATTGCAAATAAAAACAGGCAATTTTGTGAATATTTTTTCTACCTCTTCACACGCAAATAAGAACTATTTTTCCCAAAATATTTGCAAAACTCTTTAGCATGCGCAAATATAATTGCGCAAAATAAACGGAAGAGGCGCAAATCAGGAAACAAAAAAGCACACAATGTTACAAATAGTGGAAAATTGCTTCTTACTCATGTTTTACCTACTTTTTTCCCCACTGCACTTGTTTAGTACATGACCCCCAAAGTGTAATAGATGTATTACTGTTGCTACAGCAACAGTTCCGCCTACCTCTTCAAATACTCCCTATTGGAGGTCAGTGAATTTACAAGCCCCTGTTTTCAGTGTAAAACTACAAGTGAACTGAAATCTATTTTAAAGTAAAAATAAGTGCATTTCATATATAATAAACACATGCACAACAAGAATAATGTAGGTGGAATGGCCTCTTGTTCTGATCACATTCCGATCAGGCAAATAGAACCAGTAAAGACCAGAAGCAGGAAGAGGGGAAATTGACTTCTTTTATCTGTTATCCACTCAATGCCTGATGTGTTCAAAGCTTTTTCACTAATGAGAGAGGGCAAGATAAGCTCTTCACTCACTACTAAGCTGTGAAGTGATTTAGGACAGGGCTTTTCTTGTGAAAATAAGTTGAAACATTATTGTTTAGAAATCAGCTACAGAGAAATAATTGGCAGCAAAATCACCAGTGATCCAATACATGGTGGAGGTAACATCTGGGAAGCAATTTATGGAAGTTCTTAAAGTTAGGAAATCACCATATTAAAAAATAGAATGCTTCTTATGACTCATCCATTTTTAGAACTTTGATCAGCTTTGACTTTTATTCATAACTAGTGTTGAGCGAACCCGAACCGCACTGTTCGGGTTCGTACCGAACTTTACGGTTTTTTCACCCCGGACCCGAACACGGACATTTCACTGTATGTCCGTGTTGGAGTTCGGGGTTCGGCGATTACATTGTATGTAATGCTATTGGCTTTCTATAAACCGAAATAGAGTCCCCATTCATAAGAAATTCTTATGAATGGGGACTCTATTTCGGTTTATAGAAAGCCAATAGCATTACATGTATTCCATAAGCCAAAAGTCTATAAACCGAAAGACATTCTGTTTATAGACTTTCGGTTTATAGAATACATGCAATGCTATTGGCTTTCTATAAACCGAAATAGAGTCCCCATTCATAAGAAATTCTTATGAATGGGGACTCTATTTCGGTTTATAGAAAGCCAATAGCATTACATGTATTCCATAAGCCGAAAGTCTATAAACCGAAAGACATTCTGTTTATAGACTTTCGGTTTATAGAATACATGCAATGCTATTGCTATTCTATAAACCGAAAGTCTATAAACCGAATGTCTTTCGGTTTATAGACTTTCGGTTTATAGTCGAACCCCGAACTCCAAAACGAACATACAGTGGAGTGTTCGGGTTCAGGTTCGGGGTCCGAACACCGTAATGTTCGGTACGAACCCGAACAGTGCGGTTCAGGTTCGCTCAACACTATTCATAACCCATTTAATACATGCAATGTGGACTAACTGGTCATACAAGGCCATCTTTAGGTTACATGCACCCCCGTGTAGAAATGCTTAGGATTTATCTTCCATTGTCCTGTCCTCTATTAACATGCATAGAGGCATTATATTTTTGCAAATAATGGGCTCTATTCAGTAATGTGAGTTATCACTTATCATTGTTTTTCCCTCAATCTTTTCTATTGCAATCTATGGTATTTATTTAATAACTTGAGAGAAACAAAGCCAATTGAATAGAGCCCCATATGTACTTAGTCATGTTCTGCATTACATTTCATTTTGTGTATTGGAGAATTAACTTCTTTGGTATTTTGGATACATTAAAATACATAAAACAAGAGATGTAACACGTCTGAGAGTAAAAACAAACAAACACATTCTCCAGAAGGATATTGATACTTTGGATTCTCCAGAAGGATATTGATACTTTGGAGAGAGTTCAGAGAAGGGCTACTAAACTGGTTCATGGGTTGAAGGATAAAACTTACCAGGAAAGGTTAAAGCATCTTAACATGTATAGCTTGGAGGAAAGACGTAACAGGGGGGATATGATAGAAACATTTAAATACATAAAGGGAATCAACACAGTAAAGGAAGAGAGTATATTTAAAAGAAGAAATACTACCACAACTAGAGGACATAGTCTTAAATTAGAGGGGCAACGATTTAAAAGTAATATCAGGAAGTATTACTTTACTGAGAGGGTAGTGGATGTATGGAATAGCCTGCCAGCAGTGGTAGAGGTAAACACAGTCAAGGATTTTAAGCATGCGTGGGATAGACACAAGGCTATCCTAGCTATAAGACCGGGAACGGGGGACTAAAAAAAGTACTCAAAAAAAAAAAAAAAAAATTGGGCAGACTAGATGGACCGAATGGTTCTTATCTGCCGACACATTCTATGTTTCTATGTTTCTATTAAGTTTTGATGAAACCCCCTAACAATTAGGCAACCATACCAGGTGTTGTACATATTATTATTTAAACACAAATCCATAAATCATGGACCATTGTGGGTTTTTGAGGACCGGTTTAAGAAGTACGGGTCTAGCCTCACTGCCACATTGTCACTGTGGGGGCTATGCACTAAAAAGTGACATCCAATGAACAGGAAAGTGAAATGCAAATAAAAGGCATTAATAGCCAAATTGTAAAAAAATCCCCAACTTGCCACTCTTTCCAGCTCAGCTATTAATATCTGATTTTTGCAGCTCACGTTTTAGTTTTCCAAAGTTCAGTTTAGTAAATAGGCCCAGTGGGATGGGAAATGTATAGTTCTAGGGTGATTGCACTCAAGGCATATATGGTTTTAAGTAAGGTCGGAAGCATTAACACCCCTCAATGGCATGGTTCATGTATTTCATCTATTACAATTTCTATTCCAAAGTTGTATCCAGTGATTCATTCATTTGACTGGATGTTGGAATTTCATAAAGTTTGCCAATATCAGTGACCTTCAGCATGTAGTACATATAAGTTCCCTATTTGAGCAAATCCAAACAATGAATTTGATGCTGCCTGCATCAATCAGTATAGACTGTATGATGACAAATCGTTACTTTGTGTCTTATGCCGCAGGTGCTAAACATCCAATGAATAAGCAGTTAATGCTGAGGTCATGCAATGAAAAAAACAAACTGTGACATCACAGTGACTCAGGAAGAAAATACAATAGTTTTAAGGACCTGACCAACTAATATGAATCCCCATCAAAAACACATAATTAAAACTCAACCCACTGTATTCAATTAGTTGAATAATTTATCAGGCAGAGGGAGATACGTATATATATATTTCTCCCTTGTTTTGATAGTTTGCCAATACATTCCTTGCTTGACAACGCACACCTCGTTTGTCTGCAATCCACTTTCCAACCACAAAAAGATATTCTTTTGGCAAAGTGTAATATCCTCTAGTGTCTAAGCAAATACTGCAATGGGTGTTTTCAGTTAAAATGGGCAGTTAGAAAGAATAATAAGGGATATCTACATTTCTAATGTCACAGTATTAAGCTGCAAAGGATGGTAATATTCAGTAAAACTGGTCTCCTGCCAAAACGAAATGTAATTGTAATAAGTCTCAATAAATATGCTGTAGCAAACTCTTGATGACACATTGACTTGAACAGGGAAAGCGATGAGTATAGCGGTGTTGTATGGACAAGAGAGGAGGGAGGCGGAATTACTGGGGATATGATGATGCATCAGTGGGATAGAGAAAGAGAGATCTGTGCTAGCAGAGTTCACAGAACTTCATCTCATTATATTATCAGGCTCTGGGAGTCTGTTTTGCTAGGACTTCCAAGGAAAAGAGGGAGATTAAGTAAGAGTCAGCTGGTGCCAAGGAGTGTGCCAAAAAATGTTCAGTTGTTAAATTTTTGATAATTTCTCCACCAAATATAGACAAAGATCAGTAAGTTAGTAATGTAACAAAAGGGTAGTTTCCCCAGGTATCTAATAACAGGATTTATGGTCGGTCAGGTGATATGAATAAGAATAACTGTTAATTTGAACGAATACGTGTAAATCTTTAATATATTAAAGAAGGTCTCTTGTGACGGTCATGCTAAAGCCCATCTGCACCTGTAAACTTCATATCATCTTAAACTCTTCTTCATCCCGTTTGTTGATTTTACCATCATGTGATCACCTTCTTTTTACATTTTACTTCAGATGTAATGGGTTCTTTTTAATTAGCGTACTGGTTATTATATAAGGAGACACTTAATGTTTTATTACGGTGAGGACAGGTTGTCAACTCTTGCACACACACGAACGACAACATTTCTCAATGTATACCTTCCATTACTGTCTTATTGTCCGGAAGCGGTGTAAACATGCACTTTATATAAAACATGCCAAAAAAATAGGAGTCTGGATGCCAATCCTCGAAGACTTCCTCAAATGCGTCGGGATACTGCCTTGACTCACTTGAGAACCCCATGGGACAACTCCTGTTTGCACAATCCCTTTCCATCTATCAAGCCTGAAAAACCGACTCAAAATGAATTATGAATATTGACCTAATGTCCAATTTAGTAAAAAATTACACCCAAATGATGTATTCTTATACTCTTATACCCTATACTCATCCACGTTTCCCTGCCCTTGGTAATAATCCTAGTTTTAATACATTGATTTGCTGTCGCTCAGTCGGGAGTAGAAATATCAAGTTTATCAATAGAAAAAGGGGAAATTGGAACAGACTTATTATTACCTATAAACCCTTAAATTGTCCCAAAATAAATGCACATGGGGAAAAAAAAAATCAAGCAAGCACCTTGAATGCAAAGCATAAGTGATATCCACAGTGAAAAAAACCTATTCCTTGCTGTTCTCAATCCCCATGCTCATAAGACACACAAACATGTAGCCTAGATCTCTGTGTGTAGGGTGAAACACTAATATAATGAAAATGATCGCCATTATCATGCTAAGTGTATGGCTCATTTCCCTTGTGTCATGCAATGCAATTGTTTCCACCCTCTCAAGAGTTAACCCATTCCCGAATAAAATTCTGCAGAGCTAAAAGCATGGATGATTTGGTCAGAGATTCCCTGGCATTTTCTCTCTCTTACTGGAAATTACAGCGTCACGTCTGCTGACCACCAGTCTGACCCAGTTCTCAGCATCCAGTGTGCAGTCAGAATTAATATGAAATCTTCAAAAAGCAGACCCTTTACATGTATTTAAAGGCATAGTACATCCCAAAATGGGAGCTGCCTTAATACCCAGACTTTTGGTGTTCTGTGAAGTGTTTGACGGAGAGACGCAGAGAGATCTATTCCCTGTTTTACACAGTTTGTTCAGGTCTGAGTTATGAGAAGTACCCGGGGAGCAGGGCATATGGTGCAACAAAGTGTTCCACACATTTGGATTCAGCACAAAACTAATGGGCACTATAGAAACCTGTTATATGGGCTATTAGGTGTACTAGAAACAGGAGGAGATAGCAATGTGATGCACACGCTGTACATGCAGCAAGATGTGTGGTAGGGTTGCTTACCTACCCACATCCCAAGACCAGATCCCTGGACGCAGCAGGGGTGGAGCCAATAAGGGACAGGGTACTTTGTTAGGCCCCATGAGACTGAACACCAGTCCAGACAGTAAATAGCTTACAAACAACGCTGCTTGTGCTTTGGCAGCAGACAATTCTAAAATCACTAAAATTGGGATAGTCATGTTGCTAAAGAAGAAGAAAAACAAAAACAAAATAGCAGCCTTGTTTTTTCCTCCATTGACCCCAAGGCACACACACTTGTACAATACAATCTAAGTGGCAATGGTAGTGCTGTCAAATTCAGGACCGTTAGTGATTGAGAAGATTTTAATGAACAAGAGGGACTAGTCATTTGTTCTTTGCCATCTTCCCCTGAGTTACCACAACCATACCCATTGTATATTAATATATAGCCCCCCAGGGTACTCAACCTAGTTAACCCAGGTCTGGAGTTCTTCAAATGAAGATGTGATTGATTGCAATGTTGGCTGGTTTGCTTTTATAACAGTGAATAGTGAGTGAGCTGGAGTACAGGTGAGACGGCTTCTATGCACCTACATTACCACTGGACAGAGTTATATGAGCACAAGTACCTTTATTGTGTTATAAATACATATCCACTAAAATGCAATATCTATGCTAAACTGACAAGCAAACTGCAAAAAGCAAGTCTCAGTAGATAATACTGAAATATAAGCAGATCGGACAAGTGTTTTGTTTTTAGCATATCAAGTAATTACTGATAATTTAACTCTTCAGTTCCCCACAGTTCAGTATTTAGTGATTAGACCCCACTGTGTATTTGGTATAGATGTCATTCAATCCCATCATATGCATTGGTTATCAAATATTATACATATATATGAACAAATCCAAAATCCTTATCCACTGAGGAAACAAGGCCAGGAGCATTCTGGGGGAAAAAATAAATATGGTATTTATTACCTTTACAAATGATGTGGTTTAAAATAAACTGTACATTTTGTAACCACTCTTAATATTCCCTTGGTGACCAAAACCAGACTCCCACCTGATTTTATATTGTAAGTAATTTAAAAAAACAAAACCCAGTGACTAGTTAATTGTTAAATTCTAGCTGGCAGGATAACAGAATCCACAAATATTCAGTAATATATAGAACCTTGTGGAATCCTAGAGAATGTTTGTAAGAATGATCCCTTTTAGGTATCAGTGGCTATAATAGGAACAAGGTAATTTTTACAATAGAGATCATTACTCACCCTGAAATATAAAGGTACCAAGACAGCTTTAAGTTAATAAAGAAAAGATAACATTCAGTGGAATAAAAAATTAATTTCCAGAATATAGGTATTAATGTGAAATATCAGGAATTACTAAGAGGTTCACCCTCCATTCTCCCTTCCCCCGCCTCCAGACTGGGGTTTAAATGCCCAGTTTAGTCTGATTTACTCTTTCTCCATCCCGCTTCACATAGAGAATCAATAAAAATGATGGCACTATAAGACCCACATTTATTTCCTGAGATTATTCTCTTAACAGTCTCATTGGACAGATGTTCCTGGATCGCTGATTGGTTGTTCTGTCTGCCCTTCGTCTGGATGTTTAATTTAACGTACATGTACAGACAAGCATAGGTTTTTGTTTGTAATACAAGACCATACATTTCTTAATTGTATCTCATTTTTTAACAGTCTAAGTAAATTGTTATTATCTTTGACATAAGTAGGATTTGATTTACAATCTCTAGGAATTAAAAGCACCCCACAAACACATACACACAAACACACACACACAAACACACAAACACACACACACACAAACACACACAACAATCAGACCACTGGGGGTGCAGTTTAAAGGGTCAGTCCCACCAATAATGTCCAGCAAAATATTTTTAGATAAGTACTACATTGGGCAAACATCATTAGTTTTTCCTCAACACTTCCTTATCACCTAAAAAAACCAGCACATAGTGTGTTATTAATGTCACTATAGCAACAATCCTGCCTATCTCTCCAAACCATTCTTATTGGATGAATTTAGATGTGTAATTTTTTTCAATGTAAAACTACAGGAGAATTGCACACGGTTTTAAAGTTAAAAAAAAGTGCTTTTCACATATGTTAACCACAAGCAAAAAAAGCGTAACTGCCTCTTTAAATCGTCAGACGGCAGGGATTGCCGATAAATGGCTGTTAAAATGAACAGCTGCTTAATTGTCCTGAATGTTTATGCATGTAATAAGCATGTTATCCGAATAATCTCTGCTCTCCAAGCACCCTCAGATCTCACACAAAGGACAGCACTTGCAAATCAAGTCATATATTAAGATTTATTTGCCATGCTTAATTAAAACATACAGGTTTAAAGAGAAAGCAGAATTATTACCGCCCAGCAAAAGGCTTAAGAAGGGAGGGAAACTGAGGAATCAGCACGTCCCACACAGGCATAAATCACGCAATGTCTGCTTTATATTAATTGGCAAGCTCTGTGGCAATCACACTGTCAGGATACTGAAGGGAACTGTCTTCTCATATTTTTCCCTGGCGGTTAAATGTGAATTTAGTTACACTTAAAGGAACGATATCCCCTAAATATTATTTTCACAATGAATGGAGCGAATAAAAAAAGTATCGAAAATGATCTTTATATCGTGTTGGTAGAATTGCAAGCAAATGCCTAAATTATGAGCAAAATGCATAGTTGGCCAACATCGGCCATGTTTCCAGAGACACATATTTGTTCCACATGCTGCAGATAGAGCATGCAAAGTGCAGCCCGGCAGTATGTAGGACGGATATACGCACAGACACAATCCAATTAATTAATCATGGTAGGTCCTGTGAGATCTCCTGTGTCCCTGGAAACATGGCCGATGTTGGCAACTATGAAAATGTGGTGTCTCTTGTTTATGACATCACCTGTAGCTTCATTTGTAAATTTATTGGATTTCAATGGGTTATTTTGCACATAAAACTGGTGGTGGTGGTTGGGGTCTGCAGCTTCCTGTTGGCTTAGACCCATGAAAAAAGCAATGGCCTACCTGGGGCCACAGGCCTTGCGCTATTCCTGTGGCCAAAAATAAAGTAAAACAACGGTCTCCAGGGACTTGGGGCTGGTGTTATGCCCCAAGTCGCTAATGAATTGAATTAAAGCACCATCTGCAGGTATCTCGCTGGCTCGTAGTCACTTGGGGACTTATTTTTTATTCAATGGGGCAAGTGCAAGGTCGCTGGCCCTAGGGAGGCCAATTATTGAAGTTTTTTGGGGAAGGCGAGGTGGGAGTCAATGAGGAAGCCACTGTGGCACCCCCAATGTTTTCTTCCTGTTCCTACAGCACTAAAAGGGTTAAAATGAGCAAATAGCCGCTGCACATTTAAGTCATGTTTGTTTTTTTAGTGTAAAACTGACGTTAGTTTTTACCATTTAACATTAAATCACTGTTTGTGCTGTCAGTTTTAACGCCATCTTTTTACCGGCCCTGCTAGACCTCCATAGAAAGTATGGATGTTTTTAACAGGTGCAGTCAATTCTTTAACAGGTTCAATAATGATTACCGCACCCGTTATCCTCATTAGCGCTAGGCATTCAATCTAAAATGCCTGTTAATTGATGGAACTTTTTAAAACTAACGGAGAGCATTGCATCAACCTCCCAATGTATGTTAACCTTATTATTCTGAGACCTGTTTGAGTATTAAGTTATTTTATGTAAAAAAAAAAAAAAAAATCTATTTAACTACATAAATGCAATAGAAGATCTGTGCTAAAGACTCAAAAACAATAACATAAGTAACACTGGCTGCTTATATTTTATTGCCTTATTTTCGTTTTGAATATTCGGAAAGCAGCATGGTGATGTTTTTCCATGCACCGGTTCTGCCTACAATTGAAGTTCATTCGGTCACTGTCTCTCCTTGCTTACATGTGGCTGTGTGCATGTGCTCTGTAATAAAACCTTCTTCTCTTTCATAACCTCGTAATGGTCTGGCAAGAGGAGGCTGGGAGGCTTAGACAGTTGGAAGAGAGAAACAAAAGAAGACAGACAAAAAAGTATTGTAGATGTAGATAAATAAAAATCATCAATGCACTTTTATTTAAAGGCTCACTCAAAGTAAACACAGTTTTGTTACTTTTACCCAAAGCGACCATCCCTCTCAATCACACTGTCTCCATTGCTACTGTTTTCTTGCCATGGACCTACATAGATCATGTATTCACCTTCTTACTTCTTATTCCATGCATTCTGTACATATCTGTTCAGACATTTTTTGAGAGATATTTGTAATTTGACATGCTGCCCTGCTGAATGTATTATTCCTATGTGTTTAGACGGACCTTAGTTAATGAATCATTGTAGTCTGTGTGGGATTTCCTCCTTTATTAATTAATCGGTTCCCCATGAACCCAAACACATTCTATGTTCTGCATGGAGCATTAACATTTGTATGTGGCCTACAGACAATTGGCAGATCTCAATACCTTAGTGGTATAACTAGTGGAAAAGCATGCTGGTGTATGGTCTGTAAAGGATCCTGTGCAATATACACTGATCAGCCATAACATTATGACCACCTGCCTAATATTGTGTAGGTCAGAATTTGACCCCAAAACAGCCCTGACCCGTTGAGGCATGGACTCCACTAGACCTCTGAATGTGTGCTGTGATATCTGACACCAAGACATTGGTTAGTAGCAGCTCCTTAGATTCCTGTAAGTTGTGAGGTTGGGCCTCCATGGATCGGACTTGAGATTGAGATCTGGGTAATTTGGAGGCCAAGTCAACACCTTGAACTCGTTGTTGTGTTCCTCAATCCATTCCAGAACCATTTTCGCTTTGTGGCAGGGTGCATGATCCGGCTTAAAGAATCCAATGCCATCAGGGATTACAGTATCAATAAAAGGGTGTACGTGGTCTGCAACAATGCTTAGGTAGGCACATTTCAAAGTAACATCCACGTGAATGGCAGGACCCAAGGTTTCCAGTATTACAGTGCCAAATCACACCGCCTCTTCCAGCTTGCCACCAGTCAGTGGTCATAATCTTATGGCTTATCGGTGTATATACACACACATTGCAAAACTAGTTAACACTTGGTATAATCTGCTTTTTGCTCTTTTGACACATTTTAACATGTTAATTTCTTACTACCAGGCTCCACCTAAATGATGGAGAACTTAGTGGTTGGTCCAGTAGGGGTTTTAAACCTGATATTTAGCACTAAATGATGCATCTTTAGAATGCAGATATTCAAATGTCAATAAATAGTACATACATTTTGATTATATTGAACTTTAATATGCATGAAAAATGGTAGATCGTGTTCAAGTTGGAGTAGACTATTTATCAGTAATTTGTGCCAGTTAGGATTAAGCTAATCAAATAATTAAAATGCATGACATGTCACATGACTCACTATAAAAAACCCAATGATAGAGAAGTGTCACCACAATTGTATTAACTGCTATAACAAAATGTATTAAAATGACTTGGAATAATTGTCATTGGTTAGAACTAGTCATTGGTTCAGTGATCTTTGCAGCATTATTATAAGAGCAATGGAAAGAATCAGTCCCTCATATTTTTAAGAAGAATTTCTGCCTGTAGAGGAGATAGGATATGAACACCCAAATGGAGGTCCCCAGCACGTCTTGAACGATGAGCTCATAGTGCGATGACAAATCCTTCATCTCCCACTCAAATGGGAAATAGGTGGCCAGGAGCGAGTGTCCGACATACACAAGGATTGAGTTCATTCCTGAAAGTAACAGTAGAGCCATGATTGTAATTAATTTCACAGCTGGTTAACATCCAATATCTACAGCAATGATCTTTACTGTTGTAATACCTACGTGGCATATGTACATAGTTGGAATAAGCATTGGTGTGTCTGGCTCACTGGGGCCAAGTGACCATAACAAACCTGCTTGAGACGGATGCGGGAAAAAAGTGAAATTACCATTTAATGTCGGACAACCCCATATTCTTCTGCCTACATGTGTCATAATTCACATATAAAATGTAAACGCTGCTCTACACTTGTTACATGTTCTATTTCTGGGAGCTGAATATTTCCCCCAGTGGTGGGTAAGTAGTACTGCAGATTTTGTTCTATGACAAGTTCCATTACTCTCATCCAATCCACAATATGAAGAAAGCTACTTTATCAACTTTCCATCATCCCTGGAACTGGTATTTGTTAGAAGAAGAGCTATGAATCAGAAGAGTAAAATAAGTACCAATGATTACCCACCACTTTTCAGACAGCTTATGTTTTACACATTGGTTGCACAGGGCACCAGAGCAACTCCGATGTGTGTGACTAACGTTTAAAGCGCTAACTCCCTATGTCGATATTGCCACTATGTTCCACTTTTTCAGTGGACACTGTTTTTAATATATATGTATACATGGAAAAGAGTTATACATTCTGCAAGCAGGAATAAAAGTTAATCTGTAGAGGTGGTTAAAGGTGTCACACACGGGATCCTGGATGGCACGAGACCATGAGGGATGTCTGCAGACGGAAGAAAATAAACCAAGCAGCAGTGGTGTATCTTGATTTTGTGCTGCCCTAGGCAGACAAAATCCGGGCACCCCCCTACCCACGTGCACACCCACGTTACACACCTAAGACATGCCCCATCATTCAGACTCACATCAAGCTCATACTCCCATCACACACACACTCCCATCACACTCAGTCACACACTACTACTCCCATCACACACACTCCAACCACACTCAGTCACACACACTGTCTCCCATCACACACATTCCCATCACACTCAGTCACACACACTGTCTCCCATCACACACACACTCTGACTCCTATCACACTCAGTCACACACACTGTCTCCCATCACACACACACTCTGACTCCCATCACACTCAGTCACACACACTGTCTCCCATCACACACACACTCTGACTCCCATCACACTCAGTCACACACACTGTCTCCCATCACACACACACTCTGACTCCCATCACACTCAGTCACACACACTGTCTCCCATCACACACACACTCTGACTCCCATCACACTCAGTCACACACACTGTCTCCCATCACACACACTGTCTCCCATCACACTCAGTCACACACACTGTCTCCCATCACACACACTGACTCCCATCACACTCAGTCACACACACTGTCTCCCATCACACACACTCTGACTCCCATCACACTCAGTCACACACACTGTCTCCCATCACACTCAGTCACACACACTGTCTCCCATCACACACACTCTGACTCCCATCACACTCAGTCACACACACACACACAGTCTCCCATCAGCACTTACCTTTCCCTGGCAGGCAGGTAGCATGGTCCCTCCATGCTGCCTGTTCGGCTTCCCGGCGATTGTGTGCCGACAGGTCACGTGACCGGGCGCTCGTATGACGTCAGCGCGCCCGTCACGTGACTGTCGGCACTTCCGTGTCGGCACACTGCACGGGGAGCCGAACAGGCAGCACGGATGAGGCAGCAATGGTGAGGGGGGATCTTCCGATCCCCTCTCACCTCCGTCTCTGCCTGCAAGCGCGGTCTTTTTTTTTTTAAAGGGCCGCGTTTTATTTATTTTTTCCAGTGCTGGGGGCCCCCAAAATTTGCAGCCCTAGGCATCCGCCTAGGATGCCTCGCGGTAAATACAGCACTGCCAAGCAGAGCAGAGCAAATACAAACAGAGCAGAAATAAGATGAATGAAATGCAGCGTGCAGGGCTACAGGACAAACTAAGGAGTAAAGGGAGAACTAAAGCATACATGAGGATTGCAAAGCATAATATAGAACTACAGGGATGTAAGGAGACATACAGAGGTACATGTATGACACAGGGCAATATACAGAGGACAGGCCAAGGGCTAAGTAACACAAGGGACGGAGTGAGGAGCCAATATCCTCTGACGCTTCATAAGGGGAACCAAGTTTGGACATGGGGATGGGGGGAGGAGGCAAGATCCTCAGGTGCTTCAGGGAAAGAGGACTGTTGGTAAACAGTGAGGATTTACTTCACTTATGGCTTGTAAGCTTGTCAAACAGGGTCAAGGTTTCACACAATCAGGCAAGTCCCTAACTATAAAACTAATAAAAAACTAGTTTAGTTTAAAACAGAATTTAAAGACTTGCACTGCACAGACACACATGACATATAACAAACCTGAAGACTGCAGGTCTGCACAGACAGACAGCTTTAAAAAAAATGGGTGTGGTTGCACATTTAAAGAAAGGAACTGAGCAAAGCAAGAGGAACGAACGAAAATCTGGAATGGAAGAAAAGCATAATAAACAACAGGGAAACCATAAACAAATCAGAACAAGCGAATAAGGGACCAGGAAGCAAGAGACAAGGAAACCATTTAGCAGGCTTCTAAGACAGGACAGAACTAAACAGGAATCTAAGACTGGACGGAACTGTGACAGGGCATTACTACAGCAGAGCTTTAAAATATGGGGCAGACCCATTACAGGACTTCAGGAAACAAAGAACAGGGCAGAATCCAGACTTTAGCGAGATTGGGCAGGTGCTGTTCTGCAGCCAAGGAAGGTGCCACACTTTCAGAGCACCACTCTGTGACCAAGCAAGGGAAAGATGCCACTCTGTGGCGAGCAGGGGAAGGATACAAAACAAAACTATAAGCAAGCATGAGTAAGAAGCAACACAAGGAAAAAAAGGATCTGAAAATAACTGGATATAACCTGGGTTGTATGTATGTTGACTTTACCCCTTTGTGACATCACCTTGCTGTCCTATATGCAAATTTATTATTCTTCACTATAGCAGCACATGATACTTTTGGGGTTGTGGTTAAATGATTACAGAACACATGTGTTGATTCTAAAGATCCATGAAGGTGGCTCCTTAAGCTCTTTTTTGGAAAACATTAAAACTTGTTTAGCTTACAGGTTTCCTTTACAGATTGAAAGAAATTCAGCCCCAAAACAATCCCCTCTCCTGCCAGTTACTTGTATGCAGCGCTTGATTATCCATAGCTGAGGCCAAGAGGAAAGTGTAGTTAAGGCTACTGTACCACATTAATTAAACTCAAACATGGGATGCACTGTGGAATTCTATATCTCATTGAGCTAAATAAATGTCAGACAGTTTGAAGAGTTCCTTGCAAGCTCGCTGTGCAAAGAGTGGTATAACCTCTGCTCCAGGCCAATACACAGGGGGAGACAAGCTATGAAATATGGACCGTGTGTGGGTGTGAGATTCAGCTGGCTGCAGCTGTCCCTGGAGACAACACAAGAAAATGAATGGACTAGAGGCCTTCTCTATTTATTATGCGACCCTACAATGAAAAGTGCAAGTCTGATGTCACTTTGTCACCACCCTATGTCACTCTGTTGTAAGGTGGGAAGATCTCATTTACCATTTCTCTTTTGTTTAGCATTACTTTTTAACTCCTGCCAATAAGATCACAGGAAGGTGAACCAGGAAGATACATGAACACTGTGCTAGAACGCTTAACTCTTTTCGACACTTAGATGTGTTTCAGTAAGCTTATGACTAAGCACATCTATGTGCAAAATGCGTTGAGCCTGTTAGCCTAGTTTTCGTGCATCTTCCTGTTTCAGGAAGATATACGTAGATGTTTCATTAAGCACATCTATGTGCGAAAGGCTTTTTGTTCAGAGCTGGGTGTTCACATATCTGCATGTTTCACCTTCCAGTGATTTTATTATCCAAGGACTTCAATTAAAGAATTCTTGTATTTCACTTGGACTCCCCGTCTGGATTTACTGGGATCCTCTAATTTGATTTCTTATATTCACATGGTGTGACTCTGGACCGGGTCCACCAGACTTTTTAGCACCACATACTGAAGGGGTCACCTATTCCTTATGTTTACTTTTTTCCACTTTTTATCACTTTTTTATGTCAATGTAGTGCAATAAAGTTTTAACTGCTTTTTTCAGCAGGGTAAACGAGATACAGAACAAAGCATTGGTACATTGATAATCAAAACATTAAAGGTGCTACAGTTTTACGAATTCTGACACTCACATTGGTGTAAAAGCTAGTTTAAATATCAATGAGTCAGAGAAGTAGATTGACAGACTTATTCACTAAAAGTATCATCAAAGAGACGTTGAGGAATAAATCATTAATTTCACACAAACACATTGAAATGTAAACTCCAACACAAGTAAACTCAAACTTCCAGACTGCATTTTTCTTTAAAATGTTTGGAATATATATAATATATATATTCCTCTAAACTTCCTCCATGTATATTCCTCTAAACACTATTTTATAGTAATTTAGGCTGTGCTGAAATCTTGATAGAATTTAGAGAATAAAGTGGTAATGTCCCTTAAGATATATTATACAAATGTATAACTAGATCGGCAACTAATGAATATGAATTGGAGACAGTAAAATGAAATACCTGGGTAGATAAATGGTTGGCCTCTCCACCAGCTTCTCACATCAATCACATAAAACATGAGGCCTAGCAGGAGGAAGGAGAAGCATCCCAGTGTTGTGACAAAGGAGAGAGACCTGGAAGCCAGACATATAGAATAGTAGTGAGTCATTATAGTATAATATGTCTGCAGCACATAGTTTGTTCCAAGATCCTTCAAACCAAAAGTCAGGTCCAGGCTTTCAATACGTACAAATGAGGTGGCTGCAGAAATGCTTCCGTTTTTCAGATATCCTGCTTCTCTTCTGTAGAACCATACGTGATTTATGATGTCATGTGGAAACGCAGTTTGATTTATCATGTCGTGTATAGCCCCTTTGGTTCATTGCTTTCACAATCCTGACTAATGTTTCTGCTTCTAAACAAACACAAATCTCTCTGGATATTTCGAAGTTTGGGAATAGCTAAGAAGCAATCTATGTGTCTTATAGAAATAGTAATAATGCAAATAATTAAAGGAACTCTGTCCACTTATCATTGTTTACAGTGTGAATGTAGAATAGAGCTAATTATCCGAATTGGTTTCTATTCACTAAGCAGCGAACGTGCAGAACTGGCCAATTAATTGTAAATATAAGACATCAGTAGAAGAGTTGGAAGAATTCTACAACTTATCTTTCCAACTCAGCCAGGGCCACGGGTGATACATTGCTCATCGGGCCCCGGACCTTTAAAAAAAAACAACTAAATCAATGGGTTATTAATGAGCAAAATATCAGTGGGCTATTAATGCATAAACTACGGGGCAGAGGATTTGTTTTCAGTAAAGGGAGGGACCCTGAAATTTCTGATAATAGTACTCATTGTACAAACATTGAACATGAAAGACCGAGTTGCTCCTCCACAACAGACACTCAATCCTGAGAATTGAACAGTTGAAGTTATTCGGTTGTCCATTCACCACATTTCACAATATTGTTGCCCATATGTAATTTTCTTAAAAATATATTTATTGTAGTGATATAAGAGTAACTAATGCAAACATTCTCAAGTGGGCAAAGTTCAAACATGACATGATATACCAGTGACCATAAGACAGGACACAAAAGAGATAGGTCAGGCTCCTAACAGGGCAATAGAGCCAGAATCCAGCTCTGACACGGGAAAACAATTAATCCCATGTGAATTGGCAAGATTGGCAAAATATCTGTATATTAGCGTATGGTGTGGACTAAAGGATAGAATTCCAATAGTCAAATTGAGTAGATGCAAATATGTTATCATTAGCACCTAGATAATAAAAAAAAAGCCTAATGTGATAAACTTTCCAGTAACTGGGCTTCCCCTCCATGGAAGATAATCAGAATTGGTTGGGGGGGGGGGGGGGGGGGGGTGAGAACTGGAGCAAAATGTGATACGTCAATACCCACACTCTTATGTAGCATTAAAAAGTTGCTTTTTCTAATATATCCTAACCAATTTATTTGCTTCTATGATGTTAGTTGCTATACAGGTTCAGGGTCCGTACAGTGAATACATTATATAAATTAAATAAATCACACTAGGGTACATTTCTAACATGTACGCTTCCTTGCTAGTACTCAGCTGTACTACTTTACTGTAATACTTCCTAAAAGCCATTTATTGGCGCGTAAAAGAGCTGCCTACACCATCTGCATACTGAACGGTTATAAGTAGCTGTGTATTGATTCTCACTTCTCCTGTAAAGCTGTCAAATGCTTTCTTGGGTGTAAGAATTCTGGGCAGCAGGAAGACAGAAATAGAGTAATCACTTGCTCCCAATTACTGGAGTCGTAGGTCCCCCTGAAGCTACTTTCTAGAGATGGGGACCTCTAATGGCACAGACCTCCATTTTCTACTACAGTTTGCAATTCCACTCTAGAAGCTAGTGAGGGAGCAGGGATAGGACATCCAGGGCTGGTGCAAGGATTTTTGTTTACACAGGCAAAGGGGTATTTTGGTGCCCTCCTTCCCCCTTCCCAAGGCCCCTCAGGCCCCGCCTCAATACTCTCAATTAGCAAAAATATATATCTAAAATGACAGCACAAAAAACAAAAACTTGCAGCAAATACTGAATAGTTGTATAACTGTATAAGTTATATACACAGTAGGGTCTCTTCATTAAAAGATGAGTTGCATGTGAGTTGAGGTGAGTTTGTAGAGAGATGAACATTTAACCTCACCATTTTAACTACAGTATTTGCTCAAATATAAGACAAGCAAATGCTCTGAAAAATGCCCCTTGTCTGACATTCGAGCTCCGTCTTATAATCAGACCTCAAATAGAGCTCTGACTATAAGACATCCACAGACATCTACCAGCTGCCCCACTAGCCACCTGGTATACAATGTGCAAGTCCGGGAGGGGGAAGAGAAAGTTGGGAGGGGGAGGAGCCAGTTGTGATGGGGAGAAGCAAGTCGAGGGGGGGGGGGGCATATTTTGGGTTGGGAGCAGCAGTATTGGCTAAGTCTGAGAGGGCAGATGGCTGTGTGGTGGGCAGTACATTCTGGGGGATGCCTTGGTGGCTAAATCTGGGAGGCAGATGGCTATGTGGGGGGCAGTATTGGCTAAGTCTGGGGGGCAATATTGCCCAAGTCTGGGGGCAGATGCCTGTTTAGGGGCCAGTATTGGCTAAGTCTTGGGGGGGGGGGGGGGTCAGATAGCTGTGTGGTGGTCAGTAGATTGTGGGGGATGCATTGGTGGTTAAGTCTGGGGGGCAGATTGCTATGTCGGTAGCAGTATTGGCTAAGTCTTAGGGGCAGATGGCTATGTGGGGCGATGCATTGGCTATGTCCGGGGACCAGATGGCTGTGTGATGGATACATTGGCTAAGTCTGGGGGGCAGATTGGCAAATAAAAGGATATAAAAACAAGAAATGCATTTTTTTCTATCAGAATTTTTATTAAATATGAAAAATCAGTTTACATGTGAATATAGTTACAAGGAAAACTTTTTTCCTCTAGGGTAGTCTTATATTAATACTTTTGGCAGGTTGAAAACTGGTGTCTTTTCCCCTCTAAGCAACATCACAGGGGAATGTCCCTGCACAGTATATAGCTAAATTGGTGAGACTTATTTCACTTTAACACACCTGCAACCCCATACACTCTACTTTAAAGCACCTTTACCTTATTCCAGTATCCACTTGGCCAAGTCATTTGGACAAAAATAGAAAGATAGAATACCACTCACAGGACTTACACAAGCACCCAAGACTTGCCCCCAGCACCCAGATTTTTCCATTCCCCCCCCCCCCCCATGCCAGCACCCATAGGTGCCCATTGACACCTGTGCTGCATTATGGTCGCTGGCCCTGGTGACATCATATTCAAGCAGCATCAGTCTCTGATACAGACCAGGAAACCACACATCCAAGGGGTGCCAGAGATGCTGGTTGGGGAGACCAAAAAAGTCCCTTCAATTTAAGTGCTGGGGTATGTCCTGTTTGAGCAATCTGGGTGCTCCGGCTAAACCTGTGGACAGGGCCAACCTCAGAAATTTTGGGGCCCCTTTTAGAAAAAAATGTCTTCCCCCAGAAATATACTCCTGACACTTACACCCTGGAGGTATAGTTTCCTATACTTGCCATTGCACCCACAGACTTGATTTTGCACCTTGAGGACTTGACCTTGCACAAAGGACGTCTGTGCGCTGCTTATGCATTACAAACATTCTCCCCTGCTGCCTGACACTTCCAACGTGTCTTCGAAGCCAGAACACAAGGAGGTCACACCTGCCTGTGTTTGCTTTGGCAAGATCTGTGGGTGCAAACTGGGTGCTGTGTCAAGTTACGTAGGTTCAATCAGGTGCTGTGGGTGCAATAATGAAAGGATAATTATCTGATAATTATAACTTAAGCTCGGTGGCAAGAAATCAAGGAAGAAAGTGTATGGAAAGTAGTCAAAAGGGATGGATGGGAATCTCAACATGCCAATAAGTGAAAGAATATTATACTACATTCTTATACTGAAAAAAGAGCACACCTCTGAAGACCCAGCATTGGCCAAACTGCTCCCGAGAGCCCAATGTTTTTCTAATGGACAATAACCTGGAGCCAGCTAGTATAAAAACACAGAGTACAGGTAAGAAATTCTTGATGGTGGTCATTACTAGACTTTGTAATGGACAATTCAATGATACTCTATGGACTTTGAGACTGGTGTCCTCGTCTGGACATTTTGCCTATTCCTAATTAACAGACAGGCTAGATTGCGAGTTGGGTTGGTCACACCTTTTCCCCAGACTTGGAGACTCCCCATCTGCAGCAAAGACAAACGTCAAATCTCTGGAGTAGAGACAGACATGAAAAGGAGCACAGTTAATAGATTACATGCAACCGGGTTATAGCATTCTGCTGTGTGTCTGCTGGCTAGCGGGTTTGATGGACAAATAAATTATCCTGCATCCATTTCTTCTGCTATGCTGTAATCAAGAGATTATTAATTATTTAATGGCATTAATAAAGATGTTGATTCTGCTGTCTGTTACATTTTGTCATGTTTTCCAGGTCTTTAATATTTAATAAACATTTTAAATAACAGGAAGAATATGGTTTCAGCAGTGACATCACAATTGATTGATTGTTTAAAGTATAAAAAATGATGAGTATTGAACTCCAATAGATGATGCTGTGTAGAAATTATTATAGACAACCCAGGTCTACTCTAGCTAAAAGAAACTATACTACAGAAACACTTTATAAAGGTATGCCTGTGCACATAAGGCATTTATCTGCCTGCAAGTGAACTGACCAGTGTCAGCCAGTGTCAAACATAGTGACCGGTGTGCTAAAAAAACACTAAAGTGCAATAATAATAAATAATGATACTTGTAATGCCATAACAAGGTAATCTAAATGGAAGAAATGGTTGGCACTCCAGTTCATGTGATAAATAAATGTGATTTAATCATGAGCAACTACGCAACAGAAAAATGGATAGAAACACTTGACGCGTTTCGAGTCTACTGACTCTTAATCATAAGTGCAAAGAAACAGTGAACATACGGGGTTATTAAACACATGTGAGCCAATCAATAAAAGGGTCAATTCAAGGCGTGTAAAAATAGTATAACTCACAGGATAAAAGGCAATGATAAGCAGTATAAAATCCACAGATGGTACAGCGAAAAACCGTTCACTAGGTGAGGAGGACCATGATACTGTTTATCATTGCCTTATATCCTGTGAGTTATACTATTTTGGGGCCTGAATTCTGCAACCCCTTGCAGTTCTGCACATGCACTTGTTTTTATTTGTTCCAGATATTAAAGTATTATTGAAGAATTCAAGTGACATCTGAGATGCCTTTCATTCACATACGTTTGTGAGTGTATATATCACCTTCATTTTCTATTACGCTTGGTATTTTACAATATTGCACTATTATTGTATTTACTTATATTATTTAAGGTTTCCGCAGTCACAAGCTAATGCATTTTTTCCCCTCACTGTTCTGAAATGCAAGGACTAGTATGTAGGGTTTACCAGCTTCATATAACTTTTATAGCTTCCTTGAGGTGTAAACAAGTCATATGTGACCAGAAGGAACTCAATGAACTAAATCAAGGATCGGATCCCGCAGATTCACGCCGTATAGTTACTTGATTTCCATATGGTCTCATATAACGTCTACACAATGCAAGGAAACATGCATAAGTTATTCGCGGACGGTAAAAATTGGCAACCCTACTAGTATGTTTAACTACTGTCAGTTATAAATAGGAGCTTGTAACTTGTATGTAGATTTTTAAAAAACATTTTTAAAAAACTTGATCCTGGAGCTTAAAGTCTTAGTTATGTAAACTAATTACATTATGGAATTCCTTGCAGAAAACCAGCACTTATACAGGAAAGTGTATCAACCTTCTATGGTCATCAACCCTCCCTATTTACAAGCAACAATGATTCATATTTAAAAGTCCTTTCTACAAAGGCAATAGACCCCTTTTTGTTTGCTTTCCCAAAATCAATCAGGCACAGCTGTCTTTTTTTTGGTAAAACAGCACAATTAATTAAAAACACAATGGCTAATGGCAGTTTTTAAGTGTTCTTTAACCCTTTTCATGCCTAAGGGCACTGCAGGCCCCCACGACTCTGAAAGGTTAATGTGCATAGTTGTTAATATTTGGAAAGGCTGACAAAGGAAGGGGTATTGAAGAATTGTCATGCTTTGTTGTAACAGTCGTTACAATTGGGCTCAGAAGCACTTACCAAAGGTTTTTATTGACGGGAATAAATCCTTCATCCCTTGTGAACTTGGTTAAGATGGCCGAGATAATCCCCTGTGGGAGAGCAATAAGAAGACTAGTCAGTCAATAACTAGAAGCAAGGATGGATATATGTACCATCAGCATCACAAACCAAAAAAAGGACAGATGTCCATGCCATGATCTTAAGTGTTTTCATTGATTGAAACATGTACATTGTTTAACCTCACTGCTACCACTCACCAGTTAGGCCTAGCATGCCCTCGAAGCCTTTCAAAAGTTAGGTTTGAGGATGACAAAAAACAGTGATTTTTTTTTCTGGTTCCTGCTCAGGCACATTGACTTTGTCTAACTATGAACCCACAGAGTAAAAAAAATCAAGTAGATTTGCAGTTAACAGCGCAACCAGGCTTGTCCAAGACAGTGTTCAGCCATAGAAATCGCAGATATTGCTTGGTAAATGTGCACTTTAACATTATTGACTACTAAAAACAAAAAAAGTTGTTATTGAAGCACTTAACTAATCTAAGCCTTCTCCTGGACACCTCTTTACAAACACTTGAGGAATATGATAGAGTCAATCTGAATGATATTAATTTAAAAAAATCTATTACACAGTGAGAGAAGACCTTAATAACAATTGAACATACTTATTCTCCCTTTCATCCCTGCTGCTGCTAGCAACATTTCACGTGCATCTACTTCCCCCATTACCTCCCTACGTTCTTTGGTAGTCTAATGTGGAGGTGCAGTAGATGTGCTCCTTGCTAGAGTTGAGCGGACACCTGGATGTTCGGGTTCGGCCGAACTTCGGAAAAAAGTCCGGGTTCGGGGTCGAACTTGACCCCGAACCCCATTGAAGTCAAATGGCCCGAACTTTTGGCCACTAAAATGCCTCTAAAAAAGTCCTGGAAAGGGCTAGAGGGCTGCAAAATGAAGTAAAATGTGGGTCAATTGACCTATTCGTATGAATGGGGACTCTATTTCGGTTTATAGAAAGCCAATAGCCATGTAATGCTATTGGCTTTCTAGAAACCGAAATAGAGTCCCCATTCATAAGAATTTCTTATAAATGGGGACTCTATTTCGGTTTATAGAAAGCCAATAGCATTACATGTATTCCATAAGCCGAAAGTCTATAAAAAACTAACGACATTCGGTTTATAGACTTTCGGCTTATGGAATACATGTAATGCTATTGGCTTTCTATAAACCGAACTAGAGTCCCCATTCATAAGAAATTCTTATGAATGGGGACTCTATTTCGGTTTAAAGAAAGCCAATAACATTAATTCCATAAGCCGAAAGTCTATAAACCGAATGTCGTTAAATTTATAGACTTTCGGCTTATGGAATACATGTAATGCTATTGGCTTTCTTTAAACCGAAATAGAGTCCCCATTCATAAGAATTTCTTATGAATGGGGACTCTATTTTGGTTTAAAGAAAGCCCATAGCATTACATACAATGTAATCGCCGAACCCCGAACTCCAACACAGACATACTGTGAAATGTCTGTGTTCTGGTCCGGGGTCCAAAAACCGTAAAGTTCGGTAGGAACCCGAACAGTGCGCTTCGGGTTCGCTCAACACTACTCTTTGCCTGTTTCCTTGTGCATCTCCATTCAAGTGCTTGCTGAGGGCATGGGGGATATGGTTTGGA
This sequence comes from Pelodytes ibericus, assembly GCA_036172795.1. Taxonomy (NCBI): domain Eukaryota; kingdom Metazoa; phylum Chordata; class Amphibia; order Anura; family Pelodytidae; genus Pelodytes; species Pelodytes ibericus. The sequence goes on from CM069867.1 coordinate 54,679,796, forward strand.
ACATTGGAATCACAGTCTCTAGCTAGGCCAGTATGCATATTTTTAGAACAGCTCCTGTGGCAAAATGAGCATCTTGGAAGACATAGCTCCCACATTTGGAGCACAAAAGGTCATCTATCGCAAATCTAGAAGTTATGGCATGAGGAGCTGTGGTAAAATGATTTTGGGCACCTTAGTACTCCTGTCTTGTCTCAGTCGCACCCAATAGCAATTGAGTTACACCACTGACTCCCTCCAATGAATTACTTGATATCTGTGAGGAATTTAACATAAAAAGCCTTAATATGAATATTAATCACCACCAGTCCAGTTGCTGTGGACTCTCAAACTACAAAAAGGAGAAGCATGCACTTTATGCATGCAATGAAACCATGCATGCACTATACAGCGCAGTCCAAATGAATATTTATGCCTGTTGTGGAACTTTAAGACCTTCATGGAAGCTTGAAAAACATAAGGCACTCTACAAACCCACCTCCATTATGGAGTCTATTCACTAAAAGGTGAGTTGAGGTAAGATGAACATTTAATCGTGCCAATTTAGGAATAGATGTTTTGCCTTTTTTTGGGGTTCAACAGCAGGTATGAAAGGCGGAAGCGTTGAACTTGATGGAGTTTTTTCAACCTAAATTACTATGTTACTATAAAAGTTACTAGAATCCAGATTAAAATTATTACAAATGAAAATTAATATTTAAAAATAAAATTGACACCATAATTATGACACATCATACTGTATTAGTCTGTATTTAATAATCATTTAATCACATTTGGTTGATACATGAAATCTCACAGCTTTAATGAAAATCTGCTAAACACATGTCCTATTAAAAAGCTATATACAATATTAAGTAAGTGGTTGTCCTTGGAGGTCAAGTTTACCATTTGTTGCTGTGTTATACATGAATAACAATTTCTGACATATTTTTAAAGCATGAGGTCTGAAGTATATACTTTCCATTAGTAACGGAATGAGTGGCTGACAAGAGTCGTAAAGTATCACTGCATTTTCTAAAAAAAAAAAACCTGAATTAATGTATAGTAAAGCCGACACTTGAAAAATAAATATGAATTTATCTGGAGGCTTTTTACTAGGGATTGGACCTCCCACCATGAATCTTAAGGTGGTACTAAATAATTTTTTTTGACCTTTGCTTCACTAAAAAATTAGTGCCAGTGGTCTAGAGCAGGGGTGGGCAACTTTCGGCACTCCAGACGTTCTGAACAACATCTCCCATAATGCTCCTCCAGGCGTAATGGGGAAATATAGCATAACATCTGTCATGTATATCTTTAGAGCGATTTACTCTTAGCTCTGCCTCTCACACACTACTCTGCTTTGAGTTCAGCTACTTTGTATACTCACTAAATAACTTTCTTATAGCAAACTGCTATTCTGAAGCTTAGTTTAGGTCCAAAAACTCTGTTATATCAGTGATGGTATGCAATAAATAGATCCTATGGTATTTCAAGGCAAACCCCGCCCTCTACAAAACCCCGCAAGAGCTGTATCTGGCACATCAACTGCCAATTGGGCATCACCAAACTATAAGTTCATATTTGTATTGACTCACGTGAACTTGGCTGCACTTGATGATTACTTTGAAGATCATTAAACGAAGCTGCAGAATCCAGATGACCTTGGTGGGAAGGACCTCTTTAGCATTCCACAGCTAGAGGTTCAAAACCAACCACATCTGTATGACTGATCTTTGTAGAGCTTTTTCACAGAATAAAATGGATTTGGCAAGATTCCCCAATGGACACAAAAGCTCTTCAAGCCATCTTGTTACATTTTGCCCTGCTCATTGTCCTATCAGATATAATGACTGAGTATATAATTGTGTTGCTTTCTCATCTTAATACAGAGGTCATATCTGAACTGCTTGTGGATTTGAACAAGTACTTGTCAGACCAACAGCAAATTTATTTACTGAAGTGTTCAATATTATCAGGACAATTCTTCTCAATGGTGATTAGCGAGTGCGGTATGCTCGCATGCTCTAGAATGAACTTCTACAAACGTTGCAGCTGTTAAAGGAGCAATTTCCAAAACACCTCATTAGCGTTCCAAGGAAAGCATGGATTTGTTAGAGGCCCGGAAGCCTGAGAGCCTGGAGGTTACCAAAGTCAGATAATTATTAAAGGAAATGCTTTGAAGTGTTGGAGGACATTCCACCAGGCTCTATCTCAGCACAATCACCTGCTGAGTATCCTTGATGACCAATCAAGGGCAGTGTGTTCTCGGCAAGACATTTTCTGTCTAACTAGCTAGTATATTTTTAACAGAGTTGGCGAAGTGCCATCCATACACATGATACTAACCACTGACTAATGTCTGAACTGTTCGGTTCCAAGACATTTTCATGGGCTTTCCCCCAAGCTATCGCTTTACAAGGAAACGTCAGCTAGCTATATCCTATTAGCATTAAAGACAGCCCTGCCTGGATACCCAACTCAGCATGGAAAACAAAATATTTGTTTAAAGCTACCATAATGGTTTGTGGAGCACTGAAGATACTGTATTTATAGGTACATGAGATGCAATGACTAATTTTAGGCCGCTTGCTTTAAATGCCCATTGTGAGATATACTAGGCAGGCAAGGATGTATAGGTATCCCATAAATGCAATACCTGGTGTATACAAATGGGTCTATTCACTGAAATTTTACTTTGGAGGTCGACTTTCATTTTGAGACTTAAGTCAAATTCCATGTTTGAATCTAACCCGTTGAAAGAAATGGGAGGTGAAAAGATCAAAGCTGCGTTTGAGACTAAATCAAACTCGGGTGCTGAATATAACTTAGTCTCAAAAATAGCTTTGTTCATTTCGCCTCCCATTACTTTCAAGTAAAACTCGAGTGAGAAATTTGACTTGGTCTCAAAATGAAAGTCAACATCCAAACTCTAGGCAGCGGGGCAAAAACAGAAGGCTTCCTTGTAGCTCTATGCAGGTCATCCATGAAAAATGTAACAAGTAACGCTTCACTGATTAAAAGTCGAATGCATTATCTCAGTTTAAATCACGTACATATCATAGTATCAGCAGCACGCTAGACTCGATTACAAATCAGGATGCACCTGACGCGTTTCGTTGCTCTGAACATCCAAATCTTGCAATTTTACAATTTTCAAAAGTGTTGGGCACGCTGAATTCTGAGTGCATTTTAAATTAAAAAAAAAAAACAGGCTCAGGGCGGCGCTCAGAGTTTTGCATACACAAGCTTGCAGTAAAATAGCTATTATTTTACTGCACACTCGTGTATACCAACATTATGCATATTTGAGAGTATAAAAAAACATGCTCAGTGCACTCTGCTCCACAAAATAATAACAAATGATTTGAATGGAGTGGATCTTTAAAGAATAAATATGGTCAACTTACTATAAACCCATAATGACTATTTACATTTTTTCTAAAATGGAGACTTATAATGATGTCCGTAGGCATCTGTCGTGTGGCTATTGGCTAGCAAAAATGCTTTGTCCACTTTTCCTCTAATCTTGATAGAAATATTCACAAAACAATTAATATCTCATACTAGCCATTAACAGTTGGCCTCGCCATTCATTTAAATGGAACCGAACATTGTTTCTAATGTACTTTTATAAAAGAAGGAACTTTAAATAAATTATAATCAGGTAATTAGGATACTTGTTTTGGTTTCTAAATAGTCAGCAGCTGGGTATGTTTAATTTATGATGAAATGATTATTATAACAGGATGATGGAATGGTAGTATTGCAGTTTTATTGATGTACTGGATTCTGCATTCACCTATACCACTATAACTACTAGTAACCCAAATGGCTGGCTGAGCATCATGAGAAGCAGGGTTATTCCAGTCTTGGTCAGTGCAATTACACCAAACATCCTTTTTCCATCATTCCCTCCATCTTGGAACTTTATGGTACTGAAATGAAAAGGCGGTGCTATAATCAAAGTGTTAAAGACGGCAAAAATCAACCCCATATATATGGAAAAATCCATAATCGTCTATTATCCCATCTCAGCTATTTTGGGCTAATTTTTTAAATTCCCCTGTCAGTTCACCATGGTTCACTGCTTAGAAAGTAGACCTCACACTTTCTCCAAAGTATCGCGTGAAACCCATTGACAATATCCTACACTTCTGTCACATATTTATATTGCACACATATATTGTCACACATCCAGAGGTTATAAAGACATAGACATAATGCCGCATCAATATGTCTGCCTTAGGGTTAGTTGGGTGGGTTAGGGTAACTGGAACCCATATCTCCTCACCTGCCACATTTTACCACCACTGATTAAAAGTTACCCTCCAGGTAACTTTCACTCAGTGTTGGCACCAAATGTAAGCAATTTAAGCAGTTAGGAGCACCCCGAGCCTAACGGTTATGGAGAGGGAGCAAATAGGTGACACAGTGGCCCTCATCTGATTTGTGGGCCACCAAAAACCTAGAACCATCTCTGACTGCAAGTTTGTGCTGGAATTAATGTTTTCGATGGTAAACACACTGGGAAGGGAATGCAAGGGAACTGCAGGGAATTAGGATGGGAATTTCAAACTTTATGCCAATGTAGTCAAGTTGGAAAAATTCTCCCTATGACCCTTATCATATTATAGTAGAAAACAGTCACTATTCCTATCATCAAAAGGCTATAAGCAGCAATATTTCCAGACTCTCAAAAACTCTGTAATTTAAGATATGTTTAGGAAAATAAAAATCAATATGGCTAAGAAAAGACAAATACCAGTCAGTTAGGAGCAGCAGACACATTAAGGGCCATGAACCCTCTGTGCAGATTGCACATTCTATTTATTGCATTGTTTAAAGCAGGATATTTCTCATGCACTGAGAATGTGAGGAGCAGCCATCCTGTGACAAGTGTCGCAGTGACTTATGGGTCAGCGTCATATGTGAGCCCCCAGCGTGTCACTAATGAACATCCCCATGACACAAAATCAAAGCTAATTTCATCTTGGAAGGGGCAGCTGTGACTTTTGCTGTAAATATGATCCTATTGTTTTCCTGTCACTATGATGGGTTGTGTCTCTGGCACCGTTAATAAGACAATTATCACTGAGCACAAAGGCATCTTAAAGTAGGAGGCTCTCTCCAAGACGTCTGCATCTTAAAGGTGAGATCAGGCGTCGTGCTGTTAAAAAGTTTTGCTTTGACTCTGACCGTATATTAACCCCTAGTGATCACTGTGGGAGTAAAGTGCTATAAACTGCCTGGTCTACTCCATCTTCTGCGATCTTTATGAACATGAGAACATATTTAAGCTTTGTACTTTAGTCAGTGCAGTGTTTAATGGGGTCTTCACACAAAGAGACCTCTGCATCAAACAGATATGGAATTGAATTAAATCTGGGATAAATAGCCGAGTGGGAACGACAAGCAAATGGAGAATTTGTCAAACTTGGTTAATAATATCTGACTTTTCATAATTCCCTTGTCAGTTCACTAGTTGGGAAATGCAACAGGCCCAATGTGGTCTTTTATATTAAAATATATTTAATTGTATATCTAAACACCACAACCTTTTCTCTATGTCAGTATTAACCCTGACTCTCTGCATCCATTTTGTAATGCTTTACATTGCTATGGCGAAAGAAGGCTAGTTATAGAATCACCCAAGTGATGGCTTTCTGGCGATCCACTCTTGAAACATCCTTAGCAGGACAGTAATTCTTATTCTGTTATAAAAAAAAAAAATCACGGTCTCTACAGTCACATGCACCCTCAGACATAAAGCCTGTTCAAGGCATCTACTAGTTACTATAAGCAGCAATAGCAACAGGCAACGTGAATATACATACATTGTTTTCCTGGCACACTGCCGTCATTATAGACATGGAGCTAAACTATGAAGGCTATAACATAATGCTTCATAGTAAAGGTAGAGTTTCCTTTTGCAACAAGATTACTAACAGCACATTGTGGTTGTATGCACACATACTCACCGACATGATAATAGTAACATATCTACATACATTGATGTTAATAATATAAAAAGAAATATGAGCTGAAACTTGCAAATGGAGATATACAGCAAATCCCTAATTATAGACCCTGCTCCCCAAACCAATTTGACCCTATAAATTAGGTTTGCAGTCTGTAAAGTTTGGTTACCAGTGGTACCTTCAGTAGGAGGGAGTCTGTGATGCTGGCAAGGAAAGAAGTATGCGTTTGCAGTGCTGGCATGGGGAGGTGGCCGTGGTCTGTGATGCGGGCAAGGAAAGAGGGTACTGTAATGGAAGGGAGTACAGATGATACCGGTAGTGTGGGAGGAGGTGGTGAACAGGATCTGTGGTGCTTGGGGTATGAGGGGATTCCAAAACTGTTGATGGAAGGTGAGAAGGCACTTTCACATGAGGGCTGGCATCTTTTTGGCCTTGGGGCCTTGGGGCCTTTAGTGTCCCATGGTGAAACTTCCTCAGCCTACCCATTATCATCAGAGTTAGACAAATATAGACAGATACATTGATTAATAAGGTTTAGGGATTGATAGAGAGACAAGACTATTGTATAGAAAGGTAGAAATTGCTACACTCTGGCACACTTAGAAGTGACAACTGGTGCAGACCCTGCTTACTTAGCCATGTTACAGGGTAACTGGGGGGAGGGGGCGGGGTTCCCCTCTGCCCCCCCATACCAGCCCTCTCCTGGGTACCTTAAACAGGAGGGAAGCCCTAACGAGGTATCAAAAACATGAGTTGGTACCAAGAAAATGAGTAAGGCCTTCATTACCTTCTCTTCTAAATCTAAGGGTTCAGCTTATAATGGGGACACTAGATCACTTTACTATCCCTTGCTAGATCTCTGGTGCCATAATTATATATATGTTTTTATTTCGGTCACATTTTCAGTTATTTACACCTTATCTATTCCCATTACATGTTTAATTACCTCTGAACTCTAAAAGCATACCACACTGACTGTCATCACAATTTCCAACCAATTAAAAAAAAAAGTTTTAGATCTTACTGAATTATTATTATTATTTTTTTGTGCAAACCTATCAGGATATAAAAGTCTGACTCATGGGGAAAAAAAGCCCCTCCCAAACCGGATTGATATAAAATGTAGAAAAACATCAACATTTCAGATAAATAGCATGGCCAAGTGGGGGTAATTGACAATTGTGGTTGTTTTGCATGAAACGTTAAAAGCCCACGCTTTAAAATGCAACAAACATATTTTTGTAAATGTTGTGGGTTCTACCTGACTAATGACAAGAGAATGAATGTTCTGAGTGGTGCTAATTCTCTAAGGGGTTTAAACAGGATGGGAGGAGGCAGCTGTGTTGGTATCTAGTGATAGCAATTCTCTATGACTGATAAACTGAGAGTATATATGGTGGCCTCTCCTTCACTGAAAGAAGAGCTGCTTTCCACCTTGCCTCCCATGACATTAAAGGACAACTGTTTCAAAAAAATGAAGTTGTGTTTAACTGAAAGATTGCATTAAGTGTAGGCATTTTATATAGAAATGATTTAATGTAAGAATACAAATAAAGTACCTTATTGAACCATCTTTGCCCCATATAGTTCCACCAGGAGGCAGACATTTTGTTTAGAATCTTTTGGTCAAATGGGTCAGAATTTTCTTCATCTGAACAAAGGTGAGTGAGGATCTGAACCAAGATTCTAAAAACATGTCTGCCCCCTGAGAGAATTATATGGAGTAAAGAATACTCAATAAGGCACTTTATTTGAGTTCTTTCATTGAAGACTTTCTTTATAAATCATTGATACTTAATACAATCTTTTAATTAAACATAAGTTCATTTTTTGCTACAGTTGTCCTTTAATATAAAGAAATCCAATTTTTATTCTAAACAATGAATCTGTGCGAAAAGCAACGGCACTAAAGGGGTTGTTGAGTTGTTGCTGCACTAAATTAACATTGTATGAGCGCCACTGTCACTATTCACTTTATATTGTCTCATCAATAACCTGGATGGCAAGAAAATCATAAGATGATACTATATAAGGGTTCTAGCTTTTAACTGTATAATAAACATATAATATCAACTATTTTTCCCTAGTGCTGTTAAAGGAACGCTGAAGATAAACAAAATGGTTTGTGATAACGCTAAAGATCTAGAATGTATGGAGCCCTGATTCCGTGTACACATTAAAGCTTGTCCTATGGACCTACAAGCTGTTGGGTGATCAGTACAGAGTTCATCATAGCACCATGCCTATTTAGAAGGGACAGTCCTTAATTCATATCGCAATGTCCCTCTTATCTCTTTGGGTATCCCTACTTTCTTTGAGCTTAGAATTTTAGATCTGTATGAGTGTATCATAGACCTCTAGAGCAATAACACTCATCATGTAGTATGTTTCACAGGCAGTATATGTTATCATATATGGGTGTATATATTATTTTTTGTAAATAAAATACATTATTCTTATCCTAAATGGCTTCCCATAAATTGCTCTAAAGTGGCCATAAAGTCACCTAAAAATGCATACCCATAGCCACACCTTCATCCACTCCACCCAAAAACAAGTAACCTTCATTGGTCATGTGAAATGTTAGGGAGTACGTAGCACTTGTCGGGCGATCAACTTCACAGAACCAAGGAATCACATATCCCCCAAACATCACTTATCTCCCATCCACACACAGTGTCAGCTCTCAGTAGAAAGAGCCAACATCACATCTTTCATAGTTTACCACAAGTTTCTTCCTAAATTCTATTAAAGCATTAAAGTATCATACTATTAACACCATCATCAGAATAGGTGGTTAAAGTAGAGGGATTAGTATGCAGCAGGAAAATAAGAGACAAAAGAATATAATGGGTCTACTTTCCCTATCAAAAGAGTAGTCTCCTAACTCTCCGAACCTGGTTGACTAATCCTGCTCTGTGTGAGACATATAAGGCAATATGCCATGTCATGAGTGGGGAAGCCACAATGGGGAGCAATAGTGGACTACAGGTAACACAAAATAAAGATTGTGGGCCTACGGACTGCCGCTTCAAGACTAGGCAACCTAGGGCTAAGTATTTTGGTATTTCTGTTCTAAATGGACAAGATTTGTACCGGTCTGGCTAATGGTAGGAATAGACGTTCTGTAACCATATACTGAAGACTGTTTACCTTTGTAGTAAAACTTCCAGTTAATACCATTCCAAATAATAAACACTCTACACAATGTTCAATCCACCTCTGTAACCTGAACCTTTATTTCACGTCTCTACGTAGAATTTTAGCTTCCATTGCTTACAAGAAGTGTTTTCCATTTAGCCTGTACAATTTGACACTTGAGATACAGAGCCTGGGTTAATTCAATAGGTTCTTCCTTAGAGAACCTTTTCTTGGTATTGCTGCTCCAGCCAGGTAATTGAATTCAAGTTCTTAAAGCCCCTTGAGCTCTCCCTGTGGTGAAGCAGCACAACCCATGGTTGGAACAAATTAGGTTTGCTGAATTAAACAGTAAAACAGTAAGATAAGGATGAATAATGGAATGTGACCGGTCTTCCTGCACAGAAAACAATGTTCAATAAGATCAAATTCACCCACCTTGTCTGACCATTTTACAAAACATGCATCTTGTTGTATGAGGCCTGATTTAAAGATATCCTTCAAGACTTGTAAGTTTCCGATGTCATATTGACAAAGCCTGGCCAATTAAAGGGCTTCGGTCACATAATCCAGTTCTCTTATTTACGGTATTAACTCTTAAAATTGACCTGTAGCTTTTTGTTTTTTAAATTATTTTATTGCCGTTATATATTATCACACTCGTGTGTTAAGTGCTTAAGCTTTTTGCCTTTTCCCCTGTTACCTTTCTGAAATAAACTGGGGCAGCAATCAGTAACGAGGAGGCAGATTAGATAGTGTTCCTCTCACTTACATACTGAATTACAGGAAGGGGCTGTATCCACTTAACATTGGTTGTACTGTGCATGTAGAGCATAAAAAAATATTGAAAATCATCTATACATTGTATTAGCAAAACTGCAAGCAAACAGAAACATAGAAACATGTGTTGGCAGATAAGAACCATTCGGCCCATCTAGTCTGCCCAATATTCTAAATACTTGTATTAGTCCCCAGTTCCCTATCTTATAGCTGGATGCCTAAATTAGGAGAAAAATGTATTTTAAATGTGTCTGTGATGTCTGCTGATTATGACATCACCTGTGGGCATGTTCTGGTGTGGCACTACACCTTGTATTTGTAGTTACAAATTATTTTACATTAATAAGGGTCACATTTCCCATGAAAACTAATGCTAACTGCAACATCAAGTGAGTTATTTATTTGATCCCCTGTACCTGCCGCAATAAGCAGCATGTGGGACGAACAAACTGGGCCTTAAAATGCTCAATGAGGGAGCACAATGGTGCAGGCAAATAAGAGAAGAGCCCCATTAATTATGCCTCAAACAGAAGCACCACTAATTGTGCCACACACAGGAGCCCCATTTATTATTCCACACACAGGAGCCCCATCAGTTATGCCACACAGAAGAACCCCTTCATTATGCCACACACAAAATTCCCATAGAAATGCCACATACAGGAACCCTATTAATAATGCCACAGAGGGGGGCCCAATAAATATGCCGCACACGGAACCCCCATTAATTATGCCACACGGGGGCCCCGCAAGGTGACAGTGGGTTATATTCCTCTATTGTACAATTACAAAACAATAAATATTTATACACACACAAGCCTATCTATACACACAGACATCTCTCTATCTCTCATCTCTCTTTCCATATGTAATAAAAATTGCTTTCCTTGTTTTTATTCCTTTTCTCTGCACCCACATTGCATCTAAAGGAATTAACACAGCACCATACAGTACCCACAGCTCTTGCCATGCACCTATAATGTACCCACAGCACTTGGCTTGCACTCATATTGCACCCACATGATTTGGCATGCCACACTGTCAATTTGCCCCACAGAACTGACCCTGTTGAACAAGCCACAGTGTCACTTTCCCCCATAGTACATGTTATTTTGTTGCCCTAAGGAACATGCCACAGCACCACCAATTAACATGCCACAGTCACATTGTCATTAACATATGCAACAGACAATTTGCCTATTAAAATATGCCACAGTTTGCCCATTAATATGTCAGGGTTAGTTTTACCATTAATATGCCACAGCCAGCTTGCCAATTAATATGCCACAGCCAGTTTGCCCATTAATATGCCACTGTTGTTTTGCATGCAACAGCCAGTTTGCCTATAAAAAATATGCCACAGTTTGTCCATTAAATATGCTTCAGTTTGACCATTAATATGCCAGTTTTAGTGTGCTCATAAATATGTCACAGCCAGCATGTCAATTAATATGCCACAGACAATTTGCACATTAATATGCCAGTATTATTGTTTCCATTAATATGCCAGTGTTAGTTTGCCCATTAATATTCCAGGGTTATTTTGTCCATTAATATGCCACAGCCAATTTTCCCATTAACATGCCACAGCCAATTTGCCCAATTTGCTGCATATTGTGTTGCCATATTTCAGACATTCATTAGATTCAGATATTATGCTCGACCCAAAACCAGTTTGGAACAAATCAGTCTGTTTTGTGTAGACCCTTTAAATATCAGACCAGAAAGCTGTTCCCAGTCACACGTGTGTGTCTTGCCCTCGGCATCTTCAGTCACTCCAAGCAAGGAGATGACAAAGGGAACTAAGAGTCATGCAGCTGACAATAGCTGACACATGCCAGGCTGCAGATGGGAAGTTACTGTGTGGCCGCTAGAGTGGGACTGATCGTTTGGAAAGTTTCTGCTTCATGTTTGCCTTGCAGCTCAGATCTGTCACCCTTTAAAAAACTGGAAAAAACACAAATGCAGCACATGTACAGGGAAAAACTGGTGTGTCTGGTTTTACAAAGCACATAAAAAGCAGGGGAAATAAACATGCTCTCCACACTCTACAGAAACCCAAAATGGAAAGATGCACGTGACACCACAAGACCGGCTAAAACAGTGATTGTGAACAGTCTTATGCCAACCTCTCTTACATTTTTATTGCAGTAAAGCTTTTTCCAAATTTCTCTTGATAACAGTCTTTATAGCTATATTTGCTCTCCTGCGTCCCTTATAATCTCTCTTCACCATTTCTTAACTGCAGTGTATGAACTCATACAGCTCCGTTTCACCATGCCCCCAGAATGTCCCAATTCCCATGGGACAGTCCCATTTCCATGGAACACTGGAGGAGTAGGAATTCTGCACCTGTGTAGAGTTATGCACAGCTGGGTGCAGTAGGAGACATGTAGCCCCCAGACAAGGTCGGGGAGGGGCAATCATGACAGGGTGCTGAAGGGATATGTGCAGCCTATAGTGGGAATTAGTGGGAGGAGTTGGGAGAGTATAAAAGCTAGGAACAGGAAGTTTGGGGGCCATTTTAGGAAAAGTTTTTCCCCATACCTGTTGTCCCACCCACCCTCCCTAATTTTATGGTTAATGAACCTTTATTTATTTATTTATTTATTATTTATTTATTTCCATGTCACAGCGTTGGCGGAAGCTTGCAGGGTATCCAGAAGGGTTAATGGAAGAATGGATTGGGGAGAGTCAATCGGGACTCTGGTGGGAGGTTCCAGGGGAAAGTGGTTCCTCGAACCTCAGGTATTGGGGGCATTGGTATATGCCCAGAACATGGACTTATTCGGCAGCCACCTGGATACTCTTGCAAGCTTGGTTGGTTTTTCTGTTTATGGATTGTTTATGTTTATGTTTATTCCTTGTATAATTATGGATATATATGTGGAATGTATATTTGATTGGAATGCAATGACTATTTAAATAAAGTGCTGGGGCCGTTGTTTTACCCCACAGTCTGGTTTAAGTTTAGTTATTTCTAGGCAAATACATATCCCCAATATAGAAGCTACCATGTCATGTCCTGCTTCACTGGCAGAGGATGCTGGGAGGTAGGTTTCTGTACCCTCTTCTTTAAGGCTTTATATCTTTTCTTTTTTCATATCGTCCACTTCACTTAAACTGAATCTATAATTCTGAACTCTTAGGGACAGCAGAGAAGGAGAGAGGGAAAGAGGATTTGGGACAAAATATGGACTATCCCTCATAAACAGGGACACTTGGGAGGCATGATATGATATGTAGTGCTGATATAGTGTATAAAGGTGTATATAGTAGTATATAGTAGATAGTAGTGGTGATAAAGGTGTTTATAGCAGGTAGTAGTGCTGATATAGTGTATAAAGGTGTATACAGTAGATAGTAGAGGTGATATATTGTATAAAGATGTGTACAGCAGTGTACATAGTAGATAATAGGGGTGATATAGTATATAAAGGTGTATACAGTAGATAGTAGTGGTGATGTAGTGTATAAAGGTGTATACACTAGATAGTAGTGGTGATATACTGTATAAAGGTGTACATAGTAGATAGTAGTGGTGATATAGTGTATACAGGTGTAGATAGTAGTGGTGATATAGTGTATAAAGGTGTATGCAGTAGATAGTAGTGGTGATATAGTATATAAAGGTGTATACACTAGATAGTAGTGGTGATATAGTGTATAAAGGTGTACATAGTAGATAGTAGTGGTGATATAGTGTATACAGGTGTATATGGTAGATAGTAGTGGTGATATAGTGTATAAAGGTGTATACAGCAGATAGTGGTGGTGATATAGTGTATAAAGGTGTACATAGTAGATAATAGTGGTGATATAGTATATAAAGGTGTATACAGTAGATAGTAGTGGTGATGTAGTGTATAAAGGTGTATACACTAGATAGTAGTGGTGATATAGTGTATAAAGGTGTACATAGTAGATAGAAGTGGTGATATAGTGTATACAGGTGTAGATAGTAGTGGTGATATAGTGTATAAAGGTGTATACAGTAGATAGTAGTGGTGATATAGTATATAAAGGTGTATACACTAGATAGTAGTGGTGATATAGTGTATAAAGGTGTACATAGTAGATAGTAGTGGTGATATAGTGTATACAGGTGTAGTAGTGGTGATATAGTGTATAAAGGTGTATAAGGCAGATAGTGGTGGTGATATAGTGTATAAAGGTGTATATAGTAGATAATAGTGGTGATATAGTATTTAAAGGTGTATACAGTAGATAGTAGTGGTGATGTAGTGTATAAAGGTGTATACGCTAGATAGTAGTGGTGATATAGTGTATAAAGGTGTACATAGTAGATAGAAGTGGTGATATAGTGTATACAGGTGTAGATAGTAGTGGTGATATAGTGTTTAAAGGTGTATACATTAGATAGTAGTGGTGATATAGTATATACAGGTGTATACACTAGATAGTAGTGGTGATATAGTGTATAAAGGTGTACATAGTAGATAGTAGTGGTAATATAGTGTATACAGGTGTTTATAGTAGATAGTAGTGGTGATTTAGTGTATAAAGGTGTATACAGCAGATAGTGGTGGTGATATAGTGTATAAAGGTGTATATTGTAGATCCTGGTGCCTTGTTGCTTTTGGAATACATTGGTTTGGCTGTAAAGGATGAGCCACTGTCAATTTGTATTTATACTAAGTCAGTACTCTTCTGAAAGATGCAGAGTAAGCAAGGCTTCTATATTATATCCATCAGCTCACTTATACAGAGAGGGGCACACGGCCAATGCCTATTTCTAAGGGCTCAGCCCACATAGTCTTCAGTGCATTGTCCTTTCACTGTGGGAAATCACATTACATTTCTAAAACTCTCCTTCGACTGCCAACTTGGCTATTTATGATCCCGTAGCTCTCATTTCTCCTTGACAGTTCGAAGGCAGAATATCAAAACACTGGACTTGATTAACTTTAGAAAAATGGAGTCCTGTGTCTGCTGATCAATAGCTTTTGTTGTCTGGCAATGTCATAAATTCACTTGGCGATTTGCAGTGAGATGCCATGTTGTCCGACAGGGGTACCTTGCCGCACGACCTAGATTTTTTTTTACATTTTTTAACCCCTGAGGAGGCAAAATATGTTGTAAAAATATTAGCAGCTACCGATTACATAAGTAAAGAAGACCTTCTTTCCCACAGAAATGGCAAGGAAATGGCAAGGAACCAACATTTAAAACACATTGAAATATTAAAATAGTGTAACAAGCAGTAATTAAACAGTTATAAATTCTCTCATTTAAGTCATTTTACAATAACTTTATGAAAGATATGGGTGCAGACAGCAGACAGGATCAGAGGGTAACCGTCAAGTCTATATAACAGCCACAGATTAGTGATGAGAAGACAGGACTTGGCTACTTGGTGACTGGTGCTCACCTGTAGACACTGCTGCACCCATAGTCACAGCCGCAACACAACGGAATACACAGGAGTCAGCCGGGGGAAAATAATCCACATTGGAAGTCACAATGTATAGTGAATAATCCTTAGAATTTATTTGACATAAAGGAAAAACTAAAAATATACCCTGGTGGTACAAAACTCTCATGCCTCCAGTTGGCACTTACTCATGGACTAATTGTGAAGAAAATTTTGGGTAGTGTTCTAAAAGTGGAGCAATTCTGGGTAGTGTTATAAAAGTGGAACAATCATTCGGACATTCTATCGGTTTCTATAGCGATTGTCCCATATTTTTTAGAACTTTGGTTCAGCAGGCTCCTGTGTATTTAACCATGCCCATCAACTTACGTACACATGTTTAACTTGCTGATTGTCCATTGGTAGTGCGGTGGCTGAAAACACACAAGGCTACTATCTTATACATCTAACATACATAAAATTGGGGGGAGGAGGGTGGACATATACTAGTACATTTCAGCATTATGCTCAATGTCATTTTGCAGCCCGAGTTCTACAGAATATTTGCACTAAACCCCCCAATTGTCCCACTTTAATCCTGCGGTCCTGATTTTCATTCTGTTATGTCCAGGGAATGAATACATTGCATCCATAGTAGCGGTGTCAGCAGGCCCGCAATCAGGGGGTGACGGGCGATACTGGCGTCCCGGGACCAGCGGGTCCGGGTCACGCTAGGAAAACAAAAAAAAATTCCCCCTCTCTTAAGCCGGTCCGCGGCTGTGAGGGAAGCGGTCTGCACTCCCCTCCAGCCGCGGGGCTTCAATAAAGTTTGTTAAAAAAAAAAATATATATATATATCTTTAAATATCCCTCACCCAGTATACCACTCACAAGGAGTCTTATAGGACCAGACTTGTAGACTTCGGGTTCCTCAAGAGTGTTTTTGGTCCATACATACTGGACCATACTGTAACAAAGAGTTAAATAGCAATGAAAAGGAGCACAAGGCGGAAATCCATAATGCATGATGAACGTATACTGCTTGACACATTGCAAGTTAGCTTTAACTTTACATAGGGATGGGATAAGAGCCGAGGTCCGGAGACATGGCACACAAAACAAACAGATCCTTGTGAAAGGAATACAGAGAAACATACAAGAAATATTGGTTCTCTCTGGCAATTAGAAAGTGAGTGAAATGTAGCAAAAGACACTTTACTTAAAAGCATTTACAGAAAACACATGTAAGCGGAGAGCAGTGATATCCATCAGTACTTGTAAACGATGTTCAAATGCTTTATTTATGCTTCCTTTGCATTAACTCCTTACAGTCCACGCAAACAAACCCTTCCCCCTTCTTAGGAACATCCAGACAACCTGGAATTCATTAACAACTTGTCACTCAAAGGGACTGTATCACCAGAACACTGTGTTTACTGTGAATGTAGAGCATAAAAAATGAGAGAAATTGATCTATACATTGGACAGACCCAAATTTGACAGCATTTTTTTGAAGACAAAGATTATGTTAGCCAAATGGCTTGGACCTCTACTTCATGTAGCCAATTCAGAGGTAGGAAAGGAGGTCTTTTATTGCAATCAAAAAGAGAGCTCAATCAGGGATACAAAGCCCACTCAAGTAAGGTCTAATTGTACATGCTTAAATCTGCAACATTTATACATGCAAAAATAATGAATCATTTATTATGTAAGGTTTTATGAAATAGTGAAATATGTACCATTTTTAGTTTTTCTCACAATGACAAGCTACTTGGGGGCAAAGATGGCACTGGCAAGCTGTTTGGGTTGCAAATATGGCACTGGCAATCAGTTTGGGGGTCAAAGATGGCTCTGGAAAGCTGTTTGGGCACAAATATGGCACTGGCAAGATGTTTGGGGACACATATTAGACTGTCAAGCTGTTTGTCGACAAAAATGGTAATAAAAAGGTGTTTGGGGATAGAGGGGAGAGAATGCTCTTAAAGGGACTGTATCACCTGAAGATTGTTTTACTGTGCATGTAGAGCATACTTATTTTTGAAAATGATCTATATATTGTTTTAGCAAAACGGCAAGCAAATGTCTAAATTAGGAGACAAATGTGTTTTAAATGTGTCTGTGGAATCTCCTGCTTATGATATCACCTGTGGCATGATATGTAAATTACACATTTCCTACTGAAAAGCAGTTAATTTACATACTGTGCCACAGGTGATGTCATAAGCAGGAGACTTCACATGACACATTTTTTTCCTAATTTAGGCATTGGCTTGCAATTTTGTTAATACAATATATAGATCATTTTCAATCCTTTTCTATGCTCTACATGCACAGTAAAAACTTTATTCAGGTGATACAGTCCCTTTTATTCTAACTGACAGTGCAAATACAGAGCACAAAACATGGCTTTGTGTTGCCTGCACGGTCTTACAGCTATGACATCACTGTGTGACATCATACTACTACGATAAAGAACAAGTAATTTGCATATGCTAAAACAAGCTGATGTCAGAAATAGTAGACATCCAGGATTGCTACCTTGCCTCATATAAAGTTACCATGCTACCTTGCAGTATATAGACATCATATGTGACCAGATGGAAATCAGTGGATCCTAATTGATTTTTTTCTGGTTACACATGACCTATACACACTGCAAAGCAGCATGCAAAAGTTATATGCCATTTACATAGCAGCAACACATTACTTTTGCTTGCTTGGAAAGATCTGCTCTTTAATTGACCTTTTATGCTTCATTTTATTGGAAAGTTACTTGCCTTGGCAACTACATTACATTCAAATCCCATGCAATATACAACCAAGAGGCCTGTTATGACAAGAGATGACACCTGGAAGGTATTTTACCAGCCGGTACAAAAATGGTCAGAAAGCCAATATTAAAGTCGATGCAGGCAACAGGATGTTTTGAAGAAAAGGTGGCAACCCCAATTTATAATAATAATATTAAATGAATAGAAAATAATAAATACATGCAGTTATGGAGAGAAGTCATTTTGGTGAAAACCAATTCTTTTGTTCACACATAATATGTCACAGGAAATAGTGGAGACTTTTGTCATAGTGTGGGATGTATTCAGAGCAGTAACGAGGGTGAGGTCCGGCCAGAGGAGGATCTGTTCAGAGGAGAGGGAGGCATTGAGCCAAGCCTCCTTCCACATTAAAGGGACTGTATCACCTGAATATTTTTTTAACTGTGCATGTAGAGCATAAAAAAATTATTGAAAAGGATATTTGCCCCCAAGCAGCTTGTCACTGTGAGAAAAACTAAAAACAGTACAGAGTTCACTATTTTATAAACCCTTGCATAGCTGCTTGCAAAATAAATAAGCCTAGACCATAAACGTAACATAATTAATGATGAATATGCGATTAAACTGGGTGGACATTGAGAAAGGGACTGAATTCACCTGTACTGATTTTAATCTGATTATTGCCTGATTTAGGAATGATTAACTTATTTATTGAACTTGTATAAACGTTCCAGTTTTAAGCATGTAAAATTAGACCTTACTTGAAGGGGCTTTTCCTCCCAGAGTGAGCTCTCCTTTTGATTGGAATAAAAGACCTCCTTTCCTACCCCTGACTCTTCCGAGTCTATTCATCATTGGCTACATGAAGTAGAGGCGTCTAGGACACTTCATCATGGCCGTTTCGCCAATGAAAGTTGAGCGCGACAATTTGGGCGCTGAACTGTCAGAGGTCAATGGCAGCGTGGCCGTATCACCGCGCCAGTGTAAGCGCTGACAGTTCTGCACTGAATTGTCAGCGCTTCCGATACACAATAATGAACACCCCTAATAAATTAACCCCCCCCAAAAAAATCTTACCCCATACCCTAATACTAACCCCCGAAACCCAGTACTACTAATACTAACCCCCTGAACCCCAATAGTAACTTCTAATACTAACCTAATACCAACCCTGAACCCCAATACTAACTCCTAATACTAAGCTCTGATACTAACCCCTAACACTAACCCCTACCAATAACACTAAGACATCCTCCGATGCTGCCCCCACTAAACACAAAGGAGACTGGGGGACAGTGGTTGCAATGGAAAACTGGGAACAGTGGTGGCACTGGATATGGCAAATTAAGGGGTACCAAAGATAGGTTCTGCCCCAAGTGGTGCTCTGCAGGACACAAGGGGCGGGGCCAAGGGGGGCAGTAAATGTAGGTTTTGTCTAAGATGGCAAAGATCTTTGCACCAACCCTGCCAACATTGAGTGTATGTTACTATTACCCACTTTTATTGTACATATTTTATTTTCTCCAGCAGAATGGAGGGCTGAGCGAACCTGCATTAGCCACTGAGCTTCCTTCTCCAGAGAACAGAAATGAGTTCACAGTAACAATGCAAAATGTAAGCCACATATTTCCATAATTGTGCATTACCAGCTATATTTTGCAAAGATCGTCAATTTATCAACGCTCTATGCTTCATGAATAAACTGCTGTAAGAAAGGATCAGTGTGCATTTGTTTACACACTTGTGTGTTACAGCATAGTGCTTTGATTTGTTGCTGACAGAATAAAAACACCCACAGGCCCGCTAAGGCAACTTGTGGATGGAAAACGTACACTAATAGGTCTTTGAGGCAGCTGGGCCTTAACAAGTGCCTGGCTCCCATTATTGTATTGATATGGAGACCTTGAAACACAGCTGTAAAGTTTTTCTCTAGCATGCAATCCCACGCTGTAAAACATATCCCACCCATACGCTTAACTAGTATCAGACCTAATCGTGCATCATTGATACCCCCCTCCCTTAAAATAAAGGCCACCTATGCTCTGACCAGGTGTTTGCTTCCAAAGATTGGTTCTTTAGATGACCCCAATTATTTCTGCATTGTTCCAATGTGTACATTGCTGAATTTAAGTAAGAAATAACTGAAAACAATATGGATATACACTAAAGAATTGAAATGGTGTAATGAATGAGAATTGGGGATAAAAAAAAAAATGAATCACTTTTTAAACAGGAAATTGAAAGATAAGTTCCCAAGGCATTTCTCTTGAGAGACATACAGGCTAAGCGATAACTGTATATTGCATTGGTGTGGCTGCTCATAACTACATATTCCCTTTGTATATGCCAAAAAAGTGTATGTTACTTGTGCAAAAAAAGCAGTCAAGAGAAGACTGTGGCATAGTAACAACATTACCTGTTAGTTTCAGAGAGCAACATGGTTATAACAGGGGGTAGACAGAATAACAGAAACACCAAATGCAAAGTAAGTAGTAACTCAATCACAATTACAAACACAGTTATATAGGTTGAGTCATGGCAGACTGCTTCCATATATAACTGTTAATAGTGCAGGATCTACTGGTGGTGTGCTCAAGATCAGGGCTTCCTTATCTTCGAAAGAATAGCAAAAAATGGACAACAGCACATAACAGAAAGGGCCCAGCCAACCTCAAAAAAGGGTGTCACCCCCAATATTCATGGGAATATTTCCAAGAATTCATACCCCCCCCCCCCCCCCCAAGTTTCTCCCCAAATGGTATTCTGCGCTGCCGACATTATCGTTCTGATTCTCTGGAACACCGGAAGAGAATGAATGATTTGTGCACATGCGCAGTTGGGTTGCCATTGGCCTGTGCCATAGCACTGACACTCCCCCGACCAGGCCGCATAACAGTCGTCACACATCGCCAGTGGGGCATGCTGGGAGGTATGAGAATTCCACTAATTGTGACAAAACAGTTATCTAATTTAGAGACCAATCGTGCAATAAAATTAGACACTGAAAGTTTCTGCAGAATACAGATAGCTAACTTTGGCACTGCATTTCCTATGATGCTTAGTCAGCCATTACATGTTTTGGCAACTATAAAGCAAACTAGAGGGTCTACACAATATAGCCCAATTTTATCCGAAGTGGATTTGGATTGGGTATAACAGCCGAACTGAATGAATATTCAACATACGACTACGCAGAATACAAGAATTTGCCTCCGAATTGGAGTCATTGGAGGCCTTCGCATAAGGATATTTTTACCATAAAAACCATACAATTTCGGCTACACAATAAGTGACGATCATCCCAAATACGTTTCAGATTCGAGGAGGATTGCCGCATTTTCGGTAATTTTAAATCCCCTTTTCTAAGCAGGAGAATTTAAATTAAAAGGGTAAAAATAAAAAATCACCACCCCCCCTCCTGGGGCCAGAGGACTTTCACTGACCCCATACATAAAGAAAAAAATGGGTCTGACAACAGCCAAAACGGTTCCCAGGCCCTACAATATGCACAGGGGCCAGGACAAATTGGCCACATATCCCCTATTAAAAATTAGGCTGTGAGCCATCAAAATGGCTCCTAGGCCCCTGTATCACATATGGGGCTCAGGGCAGATAGCATCTGCATGAACACATAAACCACAGACATCTGTTTTGGCCAATACTGGCCTCATCACTGTGATACAGTTGGCGTCCATCTAATTGCAGTGAGCCAGGGTCCGATATCTGGTCATTTCATATACTTCTTACCCCAACAAAACACAATATTACTTTTGATTGCTCTACTTTTATAAATCAGTTACTGACCTTTATATACAGCATGCTTATATCTTCTATACATACATTTACATACAATTTACGTGACAGAGACTCACCAATGCGACAGCCCAGACGAGGAATCTTTTTAAGATGCGGAGTGGACTTTTTTGATAAATCAGCATAATTTTCCCAGCCTGTTAAAAAAAGGATAAAAGTATCAGAATTTCTGCATGTTCTGTATGGTGGAAGCCCAGGTAGACAGACTCGGATTGTCTTGTATCATGGAAATTTCTATCAATATTCCTAAAAAATAAATTCAAGGTGAAAGTATTATTAATCAGGAATGCAAACAAAGGTGTTGTGCCAGCAGTAAACATCCAGGAAACTCGCAGCTGAGATGAGGGTTCAAGTAGCAAAAGTATATATTGGAATCCAAAATAAAAACATAAATGGAGTAATGGAGACAAACAGCAAGAAACAGAAAAAGACAAACGCTTGACGCGTTTCGCACCAACTAGTGCTTTCTCATAAGCAGTCTAGAAAGTATTATTAATCACAGTAGATGTTGGGAACTTAATGTACTAGAAAACTCAGCTGCATGGAATGGCATACCTCCCAACATTTCAAATGGCCAATGAGGGACACATTTGTTGGTGTGGAGTGATTAAAATGTGTGGCTATGGGAGAGGCATTTTTAGGTCACAATAATATAATGTATTGTATTTAAAAACAAATAATAATATATATATTTTTTTTTTATAAACACATGTACCATATTTTAAATACAGTATATGATTAATGTTATTGGAGCTTTGGAGTTGTGTGATACATTCTTATAAATCTAAAATGTTGAACTCCTATAAAAAGGGGCACACCAGAGGAGGCAAGAGGGCTAGATAAGGACACTTGAGAGTCATGGAATTACAGATTTCTTTCATTTGTTTTTTGAATTGTAATTTCTGCACACAAAATAGGTAAATAATAAATCTGTTGATAAAATAATAAGGAAAAATGAATAGTTATAAATGCTAAACGAAAAAACAAAACTCCAAAGGGAACTGTAAAAAGCCAAATTTAAATTAGTAAAAATAATCAATAGTCCACAAATACAGGGCTTTCAACACACTTTATTGAATGCGCACGGCCTGAGGGGAGCGCACAGCGCTTCCCTCTTAGCCACGGACATGAACAGCAGCATGGAGGTAAGTACTGGGGTCTGGGGGAGCGGGCGATTTTCCCGCCCCCCCATTGGTGCGCCCTAAGGCAGCCGCCTGTGTTGCCTTACAGTAGCGCCGGCCCTATTTGTTCCCATTTTGATTTCTTCACTTCAAAATAAGATATATGCAGTGTGCATAGGAATTTGTTCATAGTTTTTGTTTTTACTATAGTCCGGCCCTCCAACGGTCTGAGGGACAGTGAACTGGCCCCGTTTAAAAAGTTTGAGGACCCCTGGGCTAAATACTGGCATATTGAGTGGCAAAATAGTGTGTCTCAGGTTATGTGTGAATTGGTGTAACTGTGTGTGTGTAAGTGGTAAGGGTGTCTCTGTGTGTGACTGCAAGTGTGTCTTTGTGTTTAAGGGTTTCAATGTGTGACACATTTAGAGCATGCGAGTTGAATATTTAGATGTATTTATTTTCTACACTATACATTATTCATATATATATATATATATATATATATATATATATATATATATATATATATATATAATGTAAGGAGGCTTAATGGTGTGGGAGGCGTGGCGGATCAGAGCAGGGGGGCACCAAAATGCACCTTCGCCTGTGTAGACTAAAATGTGATATAAAAGATGGCTGTCTGCATTATAAAGGTTGCCAACCCATGATAACTTAAACATAAAAATAGTTCCTAACCCACAGTGCTTACAGTTTACTGATGAAGTTTTCCAAATACACAAGACTAAAGAAAATGGAGCCAACATGTTCATATTTGCCAACAGTCCTGGGTTTTGCAGATTTGTCCCGGCTTGTCTGCTGCCTGCTATGCACTGTGCACTGGTGGCATTGTGTTTCCACTTAGTATATCTACAAGACATACCGTACACAGTCTGAACATGAACAACATGAGTTACAAAAATTCTCCCATTCAACGACACTGTCCTCAAGTTGGAAATTCCTGTCACAAATCCCTCCCATTCTCTCTTTATTGATAAGACGATATAGGGAAGTTAGAGAATTTTCCAAGTCAGCTATTTACTCCGTGACTTTTTAAATGTTTAGGGATATGATTGTGTCCAAGGCTGGTTTCTGGAGTATGCAGGGAGTGTCTAAGAGCAATGAGTCAGTGTGAATATGCTGCAGAATGGGAATGGCAGGATATTCTGCAAGAGCTGGCTTCCTTACATCATGGTAAGCCATTTATTTAATACATTTTCAATTATTATTTTTTATTTTTACTCATTATTTTATTACAGAGGATCATGGACATAGATTTGCTAAAATAGCATCCGTTTATCTGGTTTATGTGCTGGATGGCGCATGACATGGTAGCTTCTATCATTGAGGATATGTATTTGCCTAGAAATAACTAAAACTTAAAACCAGACTGTGGGGTAAAACAACGGCCACAGCACTTTATTTAAATAGCCATTGCATTTACAATCATATACACATATATATACACATTCCACATATGTATATATATCCATAATTAATACAATGACTAAACATAAACATAAACATAAAACATTAAACATTCCATATACAGGAAAACCAACCAAGCGTGCAAGAGTATCCAGGTGGCTGCCGAAGTCCATGTTCTGGGCATATCCCAATGCCCCCAATACCTGAGGTTCGAGGTACCACTTTCCCCTCGAACCTCCCACCAGAGTCCCGATTGACTCTCCCCAATCCAAATCTTCCATTAACCCTCCTGGATACCCTGCAAACTTCCGCCAACGCTGTGACATGTAATAAATAAATAAATAAAGGCTCATTAACCATAAAATTAGGGAGGGTGGGTGGGACAACAGGTAAGGGGGAAAAACTTTTCCTAAAATGGCCCCTAAACTTCCTGTTCCTGTCTTTTATACTCCCTAATTGATAAAATCAGTTTAGTCACATTTTCGTCAACAACAAGTGTGTGTGTGTAAGTATGAGTATAAGTGTGTGAGTATGAGTATAAGTGTGTGTGAGTATGAGTGTAAGTGTATATGAATATGAGTATAAGTGTGTGTGAGTATGAGCGTGCGTGTGAGTATGAGTATGTGTATGTGTGAGTATTAGTATAAGTGTTTGTGTATGTGTGAGTATGAGCGTGCGTGTGAGTATGAGTATGTGTATGTGTGAGTATTAGTATAAGTGTTTGTGTATGTGTGAGTATGAGTAAAAGTGAGTGTGTGTGTTGGCACTTTGAGGTCTGCAAATCGGTGTCAGCCCAAAATTGGGCACTCAGGCCCCAAAACATTCACCATCACTGTCCTAGACCATCCCCAGGCCACTGGAATAATAACCGCACTGAGCGTTTCTCCTGTGCGACAGCTTCTGGATAAATCAACTACAGACAGATATAAAATGACCTTACCCAAACATGCACAAGCAAACCTTGGGCAGCGTAACATAAAATGGTATACACAATATTCTGGGCTTATCGACCGCATTTGACCACTGTATTCATCTGGTCTCAGAAGGTGAAACTATTTAACGTTATTATCTTCACCAGCTGGCCACTAATAGCATCTTCACATCTCTCAAGCTAAAGACTGCACTATTGAGGTACTTCGTGGATACAGCCAATACGTCAATACATCTCTGATACACATAAAGACTACAGAAAGACTGTCCGACTCTCCTCTTTCTGTTGCAGTTGTGTGAAACTCAGTTGTGGAGGACTATAATCCAGCCAGAGGTTTACATCTTTCAAGTTGACATGGTGTCACTTATCAATGTATATCACACATCAGTGTGCTAAGTATCATCCGGGAATGCATGGCATGGAGTTGGCCTTGGAAAAGTAGAATGACATAGACGCTCTGGCTAATAGTGCCTATTAGTAATATTTATAACATTAAAGGGAAAGTCCCCAAACTCACTTTGGTGCAAGATGAAAATTACTGCTTGTATAGTGAACAGGCTTTTTTTCCCCCAGTGTGATTTGATGCAGGCATTCTGCATAAATCACCTTTTTTATATTTGACTCAAGCCCTCCCCAGTGATTACTCGCCATGTATACTGCAGGTGTCACAGCACTGATTCTATACACATTATAGATAGGATATAAAGTTTTGTTTCATTTAGTCATTTTCAATTGTGTGGCCTCTGAGTGACCTTTCTCTTGTACACAGTAAGATCTCTTAACAGTGCAACAGTGCAAGGAAATGACTTGTACTCAGCTAGTGTGTGCAGTCTTGGCTTCTTGCAAACTGCTGTAATTTCACAATTTCGTCTAGCTGTAAGTATTTTATATTTTAAGCAATGCAAAATGTAAAACATGCATTTTAAAGTACTTTGAAAGCACATTAATATGCATCAATATTTGGAAGATGTATTTTGGGCACCAGACAGTCACTTTAACTACTACCAGAAAAAGTTGGGTGCCATGGGCACCGAAAATGCACATGCCACATAATGCACCTACAAGTTATGGAGTTGATCCCCCCCCCTCCCCTCCAAGAAGTCTGATCTGTCTTCCAGTTTTAGTACACTCCATTTATAAGATCTATGACAAGCTTCTGCATTAGACATGCTACAGTTAATATAAAACTGCATCTCAGGATTTTAATATTAAAAAAAGTAAATCAATAATAGTAAGAGATTCCGAGTATACTGGATTTGTAAAGTATTTGTGATCCCTTTTCATTATTAGATGGCACAGTGGACTAATGCACAAACTGTAGAATCTGCTTAATCCTAATGGTTGCACATTTTTCGACTTGATTGGGCATTAGTAGCATTCCCACGAGGTACCTGAAAACGAGAGAATATCTCAAAGTACCTTTCCTGGATACATATGGTTATTATTTGCTATCTTACTTTTTAAAAAAATATACATTATGTTATTCACAGCAAAATTAATAGATCCTCCAGAAGTTGTACTCCAGCAGTAAAACGGTTAAATCCACCATGGAAGGTATTTCCAGCATTTTCTAGACTTGTGAAAGAATTCCCAGGATGGCCCAGGAGCCTATGGATGGGCCAAATACAATTACTGCTCCTTCCAATCTGATAAGGAGGTGGTCTATCTTGGCACTAAAAATAGGCTAATAGTCTAATTGAGCGGTTAATGGATGATACTAAATGTATCATCCTTCAGTCAGGGGGAAGGGAGAGAAATAAAATCAACTAAAAGCTGTTACCCATTAGCCCTGGAGAATAAGATCAGAGTGTTATTGTATAACCATGTTACAAAGCTGCAGGATAAAGATGTAATCAGAGTACAGGAGCTGCAACGAGCAACAGGGAGGTGGCCTGTTCCTCTCTCTGTCTCTTATCTACACCAAGAGCTAAATTACAAGCTAAATACTAACACTAACCCATTCACTCCTGAAGGTATCCAAAATTAGTGTGTAACTGTGAATTTCATTTCTAAAAATGGTAACAACATAAAAACTGCAGAAATGCTGCACATTAGTCTGTAAAATAAAGTCAGTTATTAGTAATATTCCTGTAATTTAATTATCTAGCGGGCTGTGAGCAGAGTTGCACTGGGCCCTGTATATAAAGACATTGATCCCTTGTTTGTTGTGCCTAGGGGGTTGTCAGCAATACCACATAGACCATAACCAGTATTTTGAAACCTATGGAGCTGCTGAATCCCTGAAGAAGAAGAGAGTTGCTGGAACGTTGGGTCTGGAGGCTGGCCATCCTTTAGGATAGAGTTGTCACATTTTTTCCCCAATAGATTTAACATTGGCCTCAAGACAATTCTTTATCAGCTCACAATAAAATCCATGGTAACTCCACTGTGGGGAATGACTAGTCTGATGTGCATATTCAATAGGTATTCTATGTAATGGCACAAACGAGATGAAGAAGCTAAGCTTGTATCACCCAGAAGGCAGGATATTTTTGTCCATCCTTAGTTGAGCTGGTCTCACTAACCTATTTTTTTCTCAGTGGTTAGTTTACCACAATGTACTGTTTCGCTTCCCTAAACAAGTCCCCAGGTGCATAGTTTACAGATTAATAACACTAATTTCTAAATATAGAAAACACAGGTACGATTTGCTCCTAACAGACAACAATCAAACTTAACCCAATGAAATCAAGAAAACCTATTATTAGGAAAAGACTTCTGAAATTGTCAGGTACGAGTAAATTATATATGTTTTATGTTTAGCTTCTAAACAAATCCCATTAGTTTCACAAGGCAAACGGATCAAGCCATATGCGGAGTTTCACGATTGTCTGATCACTCTTTAGTTCGGTCACGTTCTGGATATACTTGGCAGGAAACTCTGGATTGGCCGAGATTTTCCCAGCAATCCCATCCAGGCCATTGATTAGCTTTTAACTCTGTTTATCTGAAAATACGATGAAATGAAAATGCAATCTGGGCTATTCATCTCTGCTCTTTTGCAATCAATACCTCCTTACTGTACTTCTCTCCTACTCTTAATATGAAATTAGATGGGATTAATATTGCTGTCATACTGATTAATAATGGACCTCACTGAGCTGAAACGTCGATCTTTACGGTATAAATCCCTTTGAATGGAGTGCTGTGTTCCTGTGTTTTCTTTTCGTTGAGCGTGGGAGGGGCTCCCTTGTGCACCCGAATCCATCTATTTCATTATTGTTAACTTTTCCTTCATATCTATACATACAGACATCTCTCTCTATCTTTCTCTATATCTATATGTATATAACTAGTTGCATTTATACTTGTATGAACTTTTTAGTATAATATTCAACTATTTTGATATGCAATAAAAATGTTATTGAAAAATTGCATTTCTTGTTTTTATTCCCTCCCTCTGCACCCACATTGCACCTAAAGCACTTAACACAGTACCATGGAGTACCCACAGCACTTGCCATGCACCTATATTACATCCACATCACTTTGCACGCACTCACATTGCACCCACACGATTTGTCATGTCACAATGTCAATTTGCCCCCAGAACATACCAGTGTCACTTTGCCCCCACTGAACTTCCTTTGCAGAACATGCCACAGTGTCACTTTCCCCAATAGTACATGTTATTTTGCCCCACAGAACATGCCACAGCATCACTTTGCCAATTAAAATAAGCCACTGTCAGGTACCAATTAACATGCCATAGTCCCTTTTCCATAACATATGCAACAGCCAGTTTGTCTATTAAATATGCCAGTTTGCAACAGCCAGTTTGTCTATTAAATATGCAAGTTGCCAATTAAAATATTTCTCAGCCAGGTACTTATTAAAATATACTACTGTTAGTTTGTCCATTAAAATATACCACTGTTAGTCGTGTTCTACTCCTATACTGGTGTTGTCTGGTACTTGGAGTAAATGGCTGAGGGTCCTGTCTGGTGAATTGGACTAGCTACCTACAGCACTGGTTCTGTCTGGTGGCTTGAGGTGGCTATCGCAGCAGGGAAGTAGAGCTTTGATGGAAGTACCCAGTCAGGTACCAGGGAGTCCGTCACAATATGCACATATATACATATGTGTACTGGGCCATTTCCAAACTTTTATTGGGTTTACTAAGTAGCGTATGTAATAGGTGTATTTATTATTACATGATGTGTTTTGTTGATGTGGTAATTGCACAATACACTTTGCTCAAATAACAATATTTAAGTGATAAATCACAACCATTATTTTTTATTAATAAACATGCTATTAAGGCAGATTTAAGCTATTACCATACCAATGAACCATGGGCGTCCAGGGGGGAGGGCACTTTAAAACGGGTGTAAAGACAGAAAAGTGTCCAGCTCTGCCTAAATCAGATGGTACCTTTAACTTGGGGCAACTAGTAGGTACCACACAGTGACAGGCAGGTTGTATTAAACTCTACCTGCTATACCTCCCCAACAGCCGCACTTTGATAATTGCTCCAATTAAAAGTTGCAGGTCAGAACTGAATCTATAACATAAGAATTGGGAAAAAAACTAGTGCAGAAGCGCACACACACACACACACATACACACACCAAATAACAAAAACCATGTTTGTAAGTCAGTGTTGCCAGGAGGCAGGAAAGATAATAAAAAGGAACTTTTTTTTTGTTCCCCTGTGTCTGCAGGTGTTTTTCTGCTCAATAACGCCCTCATGGAAGTGCCTTGAGATATACGAGGGAATGCATGGGTCTGAGAGATCCCAGCTGAGCGGAAGCTCTATTGGTTTCTCTTGCACTCTTCCCATGGGCTTTGTCTTCTTTGTTTACACTGTTTGCGATGATGAATGCGTCACCGAGAAGTCTCTTCGCTGTCCCAAGAACTGACATCACCCACCAGGTGTCCTCTGACTCAAGGATGGACCATTAGCAGATAATCCCCTCATGCCTGTGCTCTCGTCCGTACACACAGACTGAGTCCCATCATTCAGCACTAAGGAATTAGCAGGGAATGGTAAAGGAGACAGGCTGCTGTTGCAGAAATGTCCTAAAAAGCCTCATTATTAAATCCGTCTGTAGATGAATGGTAGTTAGAGGCTAGGGAATTCTACTTGTGATTTCAAACAACCCACCTGGCTTATCACACCAGACGTAGCTGATCTTTTTTTTTTAAATATTGCAAAACTTTTCTAAATGTCTGTAGAAATTCTGACTGGGCAAATCACATGATGCATATACTGTATATACTGTTATTTTCTATAACTTCCAGGATACCCAGGCTTGCTACAGTAATCACCTTCATCAAATTGTAGGTGAAATACCTTGAATTCCAGGGATAATTGATGTCAGCTAACATTGATACATAAAGAGGGATTGAATGCAAAAATGTATTCTTATATATATGAAATATCAATTGTCCCTGGTTTATTTTGTTATTGAATGCAACTTTTACACTCCAAAGATATCCCATAATCTTTGTCCAGAACAAAAATAGGAGAAATCATATCATGAAGCTGTTTACTGAGCCGGTCAAACAAACATTAGTTGCTATTAGTGGTGTGTCTGTGTGTTAATCATGGAATCAGGGAGGGAGGGAGCAAGGAATCTCTGAATGGGAATGGGGAAAAAAATATGAATGAGATTGATAGTAATTCTGAGGAGAATGCAAATTTGAACAGTTACAAAGGATAACAGCGGAGGATCAGGGAGCAGGTGAGAAGAGGGAAAGTGGTGTATTTAGAATGTTGGAAGAGACAAACCAAATGTTGGCGCTGGAGTAGAAGAGGGAGCACATAATGTGTTGAAGATTCATAGGCAAATCAGGAAGCTGGGAGGTGGAGCTTGGGAGGTCAAATGTTAGCACCGCTTGGATGGGCGGTAGAGCTATTACTTAAACTGATGGCGCCACTGAGCATGTTAATGGGTCTGCGCATGTGAAGTGTGCATTCTTTGGTGTTCAGACATTGGAGAATAAGCTCTGCAGGACAGCCTCCAAAAAAATGAGACAGTTGGGAGGCAGACATAGGTATGCTATTTTTTTCAGGGCATTAGACCAGGACAAAAGATAAGTAGTCAGATTTGTTATAAAGATATAGAAACATGAACATCATTAGATCTTACCTAGGAACAGGATCTGTGGCCTGCAGTCTTCCAGAACTGCTCAGGGATGGGGAAGTTTTTAACTTGAGTCACACGCAATATGCTCTCAATGCTGTTAGAAACACAGTAGTATATATTGTAGTGTGTGACCCAAGCATGTGATCTGTGGCAAACTGACAAGAGTGCTGCAAAAGTCAGGCAATGCTAGGTATATATTGCTGCTCCGAGATCTAACACAGGTTTGCACTGTGCGTGCTACACTACACAGCCAGAGATTTATCCTTGACATATGGAAGACATTGAGTCTCAGGAAACATGCATAAAGTCTCCGTAAAGAACTTTCTTCCTGAATATAAAGCCAGTTTTATGTGTAATGGGAACACATGTTACAATGAGGAGTTGAGCTTATATAATGGGACAACATATTTTTGACATTTAAGATCACAAGGATTCAGTGTGCCTCAGTTCGAACTTTTACCTATAGCTTATATTAGCTAAAAAAATTGTAATCAGGTACCCCCATCATTTACCTGTTGTCCATTTCGGCAGTGATTGGAAACATCTGTCAGATGCCAGAAAACCTCGCAATTATTAAGATGTTCTAATGGAAATAAAGGAACCCATAGAACATGCACAATAAGATCAACATGCAAAAAAATGTGCATCCCGTATTTAAACATATGGCCTTATGCTATAGGTAGTGACGAGCCAATCAACTTGTAAAATAAACATTTGCTTTATAAACCCTTAAATAAGTGTGCTGAGAAGAAAGATTCAATACTATGTATACTAATTTTGAAAAAATAAATATTATAGTAAAACTTGCTTAGTGGTCCTTTCTCTCTTTGACCCCTAAGATCATTCTTTGACCCCTGCAGTAATTCCACGGGTTTATGTGGCTTTAAGTGAATATGGACTATAGCCCATAATGTCCAAAATCTATTATACTAATTTTGTATTTTATTTTTTCTAATTCTTTAAAGTAGTTTTATTACTAAATCGGGGCACATAAAAGAAGAGGCCATCTAATTATACGTATTCCAGAAATGCCCCCCAAATCTAGCGGTTTTATTGGGCTACAGGTCTACTCTAAAGGAAGTGCTGAATCTGGAAACAGATAATCCATAATATCCTAGGCTCATCTTATTAACCATGCTAAACACATCAATGGTTAAGACACAATTGTTCACTCTTCTCTTTGGACTTCCCACACCAGTCTCCAAGACCAAAAGTGCAGACAGGTTTGGTACCTATCCAAATATACAGTGATCCCAAAACTTGGGAGTTTGGAGATGATCCGACAGTCCAAAGTTGTGAACTGGTGTTCACTGCATGAATTGTAGGTGTGACTAGCAATTTCAATATGTAGGAAAGGAAACTTTATCTATAAGGGTTTAATCTTTCCCATTCCTTGTAGCCATAAGCCAGGGGTTGAGAACCTGTGGCCCTCCAGATGTTGCAGGACTACTTTTCCCATACTCCTTTGCAGGCCTTTTAGCTGAAAGAGCATTATGGGAGATGTAGTTCACCAGAAGCTGTAAGGACGCAGGTTCCTCACTCCTACCATATGCAGACATTGAAAATGCAGTTGGCATTTCAGGAGTGTCACAATCTTTGCAGTGTGTCACAGAGCTATAACATACTTACGAACACGCACAATGTCCCTTGTAAACAAGAAACATTCCTTTTGGTAGAGGATATGCTGCAACTATGTGTAGAACAACTGCAGCTGTGTTTTGTTCATAGCCTGAGGATGCAAACACTGTACTTTAGGCACCGTGCCTTAAAAATAGCATTGTCCTTCGCTTTCTTTCCCCATAGTCTTACAATTATAGCTATTTACAATGTATTACATTACATGTAACATACAAATCCTGAAGTCTTTTGGCTGTAGGAACCTACAAAGTCATTGGCATTCTCACGTTATTCTATGTGTGAGCGGCTCATATGCACGGAATTGGCAGGTTGTGTTTAACCTCTTGCTATTCTGATTACAATGCACTGCTGCCTCGACATCCAGCGTAGGAATATAAAGTGGCTGCGCAGCCTCATAAATTAAGGCTTAGGGGAGTCAGAAGCACACAGGTTAACACAGAGTTGGATGCATGCCCAGGAGCAGCATTAGAACACAGATGGGACAAGACTGCAACCCTCTCCCTTGCTGCAGTCACCAACTCTCCTCTGTGAACCTTTCTTACTAGATCTTCTTCCTGGAAATGCGCGTCCATTAATTTCTGTAAATCAGGACTTGATGCGGCTCTTGGACACTGCGGGGAGAAACTTGACAAAAGGAAGGTGCTTCGAAAGGCATTATCCTAACAGGGAGGAGGCGACTCAATTTAAATGACTACTGGCAATGACAGTGATCATCACTTAAATCTAGCACTTTCCATCCCTCACACGGGAAACCCAAATATTCGATCCAGAGATAATATTTCCCAGCTGTATTACATAACAGTATGGTCACAATATTGCTACTGTGATAAGTTATGCTTATGAAACATATAAACACTGCAGGTATGTTTAATAGTCTATAGGTAGGAGGAGATGTTGGGCAGGACTTGAGGTTTGAAATTACATATAAAATATTGATAAGGTAGTGAACCAACATTAGTTCTGAGTTAATATACTTTAAGTGACTCTGTCACCTACACATTATAGGGTCAGCTCAGTTAGCGCTGATTTTCTCAATGAAAATAGTAGCTCTGAGTTTCGGAAAACTTTGGTTCACATCAGTGATCTAAATAGTCCATGAATTCAAACTACTAGGGAACCCCTGAAGTGCTTCCATATTGGCACGAAAATTGACCAGTGTGGCTGAAATAGTAGCCTCTATCCTGTCCATAGCATTCTATGGGAAGGATAAAGACTCATGTTGGATGGTCTTTGGCTATTGCCCCACAAAAAATAAGGAAATTAAAAATAGCCCCCTTACTGCTGGAACCACAAGATTAAAATAATTCTAAATTGCTGGCCCCTTATTAAAATAATGGGGGTCCAGAGGATTTAGAATTATTTTAATCTTGTGATTCCAGCAGCAGTCTAGGGGTCCGGAGGCTGCCCAAATACCCCCGGATTCCCCTCCCCACCCAATAAAATATATAATAACCCCACAAGGTCTGGCCAAATACTCCCAGACTCCATGTAATAAAAATATTAAGCTCCCTGGAGTTTGGGCCAAAGGTCTCTCTGCTAAGCAGAGAGAGAAAGACCTTTTCAGGTTTCCTCTGCTGGTCCCATGCAAAAAACTAGGGTCTCTCTGCACTCAGAGAGAGACAGTCGCCGGCCAGACCAGCTGCCTGCTTTCAGGGAATGCATGTCAGCTGCTGGTCAGGGGATACCGACATATACTGCCAAAAGAACATGCCAGTTTATCCTCACATTGAAGCCAACTCATTGTGTCCAATTCATTCTGTTTGAGAAAGAAGCTAAAGTTAAAGATCGACTAAAGCCTTCACATCAAGTCAGTTTGTGACTGATTAAAAATTGGACAATATTAATATTAATATTGGACAATAGTCCCAGGGAGCACCGTTCAAAAGTGATCACTGTTTGTCTGTTTCAGATATCCATTCCTGATGCACGCACACATCATCTCTCTCAGCTACAATGGAGCATTGTTCCTTAAAATGAATCAACTTTCAACTTGTGTATACTGCAGGTCTGCCTAATTACAAAAAGTATTTTAAGATTGAGCCCTATTTACAAACTATACATTTGCTAGAGTAGATCTCCATATCTGTGTGTCATCACAGCTGAAAAGTACAATACCTGAGACTTCCAGATAGAAAAACAACATAGCAAACAGATGGGTAGAGAATACCGGAGCCCGGGTTACTAATTAACAGCCTGCCTGCAGTACTGTATTGTGGAATTGTCCCATGGAATTGTCCCATCATGTGCCTGCTAATCATTTAATGGACACCTAAACATTATTTGTACTAGGAAGGTAGACAGTAACATTTTGATCTATACATTATATAAGTATGCTAATCACTTTTGGCATCAAACATCCTGTGTCATCAGAACACTTCTAATACTGGGAATGTAGGGAATAGAAATGATGTACAGGTTGCACTAGATTGAGTGGAACATGGATTTTAAAGGTGTGTGGTGTTTTCTGTTTTTGAGATTGCCCTGTGGATTGATGTGCAAATAAACTTCTTTTAATAATAAAAGTGTAATATGCATTTCATGATATTATGTTATTTTATTATGTTAAATAAGACCAAAGTAGCTGAGTTGGAAAAAATTCTCCCATTCAGCTGCTTTTCCAACTCGGCAACATTGGCCTAAAAGATTGAAATTCCCTTTCTCAATTGCCTGCTAGTCTCTCTTTATTGAGTAGACCCTTCAATCTATTGTATAGTTGCCAACGTCAGCCATGTTTCCAGGGACATATTTGTTCCACATGCTGCAGAAAGAGCATTCAATGTGCAGCCCGTATGTAGGATGGATACAGGGCCGTCTTTAACGCGGGGCAAACGGGGCAGCTGCCCTGGGCCCATTTACTCCTGGGGGGCCCCAAGGCAGCTGTCCCGTGGGCCCCCAGCCCTGCTTGCCGCGTTCACAGCGCATTGCGCTTGTGAACGCTTTTTTCCGGCAAGCCGCATCCGATGGATGCGACGGCCGTAAAAAACAAAACAAAAAAACTGACGCCGGATGTGACGTCGCGTCACATCCGGTGACTGTTTCCCTCCTCCGTGCAAGAGGGAAGTCTGCACGGAGGAGACATCCGGCGGGGGACACGGAGCAGCTTCATGTAAGTACTTGGGAACGGGGGGGGGGGGGGGGGCTGACTGGCACAATACTTCTGGGCATCTGGCTGGCACAATAATACTGGGCATCTGAATGGCAGAATATTACTGGGCTCTGGCTGGCACAATATTACTGGGCATCTGAATGGCAGAATAATATTGGGCAACTGAATGGCAGAATATTACTGGGCTCTGGCTGGCACAGTATTACTGGGCATCTGGCTGGCAGGCACTATATTACTGGGCTCTGACTGGCACTATATTACTGGGCATCTGAATGGCAGAATATTACTGGGCTCTGGCTGGCACAATATTACTGGGCATCTGGCTGGCAAAATATTACTGGGCATCTGGCTGGCACAATATCACTGGGCTCTGACTGGCACAATAATACTGGGCATCTGACTGGCACAATAATACTGGGCATCTGGCTGGCATAATATTACAGGCATCTGGCTGTCATAATATTACAGGCATCTTGCTGGCACTATATTACTGGGCTCTGACTGGCATAATATTACAGGCATCTGGCTGGCACTATATTACTGGGCTCTGACTGGCATAATATTACAGGCATCTGGCTGGCACAATATTACTGGTCTCTGACTGGCACAATAATACTGGTATCTGACAGGCACAATATTCCTGGTATCTGACAAGCACAATATTCCTGGTATCTGACTGGCACAATATTACAGGTATCTGGCTGGCACAATATTACTGGGCATCTGGCTGGCACAATATTACTGGGCATCTGGCTGGCACAATATTACTGGGCTCTGACTGGCACAATAATACTGGGCATCTGACTGGAACAATATTACAGGCATCTGACTGGCACAATATTACTGGGCATCTGACTGGCACAATATTACTGGGGTCTGAATTTCACAATATTCCTGGGCTCTGACTGGCACAATATTCCTGGGCTCTGACTGGCACAATATTACTGGGCTCTGAATGGCACAATATTACTGGGCTCTGACTGGCACAATATTACTGGGCTCTGACTGGCACAATAATACTGCGCTCTGAATGGCACAATATTACTGGCATCTGAATGGCACAACAATTATGGCATATGTGTGTGTGGGGGGGGGGGGGGGGTAACATTGCGATGGATGGCGGGATTGCATGCAGGGGAGGGGGCAGGGTCCAGGGGGCCCAAGCAAATGCTTGCCCAGGGTCCAATCCCTATTAAAGACGGCCCTGGATGGATATATGCACAGACAGAATCCAATTAATTAATCAGGGTGGAGATCTCATAGAACCTTCCATGATTGATTCATTGGATTGTGTCTGTGCGGATATCCATCCTACATACTGCCGGGCTGCACTTTGCATGCTCTTTCTGCAGCGTGTGGAACAAATATGTTTGCAACTATGCAATTGCTATACTAAAACATATATAGTATAACAAAGCAATTAGAATCTTGAGATTAGTTGACTGTTTTTTTTTTTAGCATCAGATTGCAGACAGGCAAGTGATAAGGAACCACCTGTGACTAGTTAGTAAGAATCCCCTTGAGATGGGTTAATGAGAGGCAGCATTTGAGCCTTTGTAAAAAGAATGTAACATCCCCCAAACCATAACATTACTTAGCAAGATTACCTTTAAAGTGACGCCTCACTTAAAAACGTTTTGTTGTTATTGCAGGTTAAAAGCTTTGTATTCCCGTGGACTGTATTTAGATCTGAACAGGACTAAAATGTAGAAGCAGCAACCTTAAAAAAGGTTGTTTAGGGAAAATGTGTTGTTTTACAATGAACATCTGTAAAGCAATTTACATTTTTTTTTTTTTAATAAATGCTCTTGAATGTTTCACTACAATAAATAGAATAGGAAGCACAATAAAACCCCGGAACCAGCATACCTGATTATATATATAAAGTAGTGCAGCTGAAATGACCAGAGTTACATAGGATACATGAAGGGATCAGCACACTGACAAAACAGGTTATATCTCAAAACTACAGATTTTCAAAGCTATATAAAACCACCTGGAGATTTGGTCACAATATATGTCATATTATGCTTGGATCACCACTGCATCAGAGCACTCCAATTTTGCTGGGTCCTAACACTAAATATTTGTTTACATTTTTTTAACGCTGTTAAATCTCTTGAAATACATTGCTTACAAGAGACCAAAAAAAAAAAAGGCCTTCCATTTCACACAAACTGATACAGGGAAAAGAAAGATATAGTTGAGGATATTGGCTCCTCATTGTCTAATTTCAGCATG
This sequence comes from Pelodytes ibericus, assembly GCA_036172795.1. Lineage (NCBI taxonomy): Eukaryota > Metazoa > Chordata > Amphibia > Anura > Pelodytidae > Pelodytes > Pelodytes ibericus. Next base: position 54,718,183 of record CM069867.1, read on the forward strand.
CATGGGGTTAATTGGGAGGAGGTTTAATTGCATTAAAAATCGTTTTGGTAGCAGTATAAAATGCATTGTGTGCCTACTCGATAGGAGGTCATAGTTTCCAACATCAGCCATGTTTCAAGGGACACATATGTGTTCCACATGCTGCAGAAAAGAGCATGCAAAGTGCAGCCTGGCAGTATGTAGGATGGATATACGCACAGACAGAATCCAATTAATTAATCATGGTAGGTTCTAGGAGATCTCCACCCTGATTAATTCATTGGACTGCCGGGCTGCACTTTGCATGCTCTTTCTGCAGCATGTGGAACAAATATGTGTCCCTGGAAACATGGCGGATGTTGGCAACTATGGGAGGTGAGCGTATGTTCTCACCCTATTGAGAGTGTGCCTTGATGTGGCGGATCAGCTTAATTATGTTAAGTTTTTGTTTTATGTACACACACTGAGACCCTCTTACAATTTATAAATCAATTTGGACCCTATTTATGGAGCACCTATTATGGGTCGGATGATCAACACGGAAGCCTAGTCAGGGCCTCAGGTATTCAATATAATTAATAGAATTGGAAGCACAATAGAACCCCTGAACCAGCATACATGATTATAAATCCACCAAGATTGGATTACTTTGGCAGAGTGGTGGGCTAAGCATAATATGGCCATATAATATGACCAAATCTCCTTGAATGTTTCACTGATCCAATAATCAAACTAAGCCTCTACCCATTTTAAGAAAACTTTTGATCATACGTACTCTCTCATGTACAAATGAAAATGTCCCACTGGATGTATTTAATTTTTTAGCTATACATATTAGTCCCCTTCCCTCAGTCATTAGTCCCAATGTCAGGTCCCTGGTCCGAATCCCCGGTCTATAGTAAAGCGTGCCTCGCGTACCGCAAGTGTGAGCATTAGGGGGGCAGGAGGGAGCAAGGGGGAAGGAGTAGGAGGCTTGTCACTTCCCTGCCTCCATTACTAGGCCTATCTGAGGAGGACGGCTACCTGGTAAGTGGTGGGTGGGATGATCAGGGGCTTGGCAAGCTTTAAAACGGCTAAGCACTGTTCATTCAATGCTGGCTCATTTTCAAGCTGTAGTGTGTTCAAGTGCTCTACTATTGCTAGTTCTTGAACCAGACCCCTTACAGTGCGTCTCCTAAATCAGTATCTTTTCTCCCTTTGAGAGCATCTGCATCAATGCCCCCCAGCCATCATTAGTCTATGATTATAGAACATAATCCCCTCCTCCATCATCTCCATAAATAAACCAGCTACGAATATTCCCCAGTTATTATCTCCAACCAATTCCTCCTTAATTTGAACTCAATGTCCCCTCATTCCAGCACACTACCCACTAACTGTCCTCCATCTGTTCCATTCTCTTCTCTAGCTCCTCCTTCTTCAGTCCTATCATTCCTGCATCCCTTCAATTACTCTTTCCTGCTTATGCCCCTTCCTCAACTCACCTCATATATTATTACTGTGCCCTGACGGGGGGCACCTTCTTATCCAGCAGACTGTATCCCACAGTATCCATCTGATACTCATGGCCATGCGTGTCATCTCAAAGAGAACAGAGAACATACCATAGAACCTTCATGATTCTCAGCTCCATTTTCAGTGTTGGGATGTATGTAAATAATTCTACATACTTGTACTTACTGGTTAAAATCAGAGCCATGTGTTTATTTTATAACCAAAACATGCACACATTCTGAATGTATTGTCCCCAGACTAAGATAGGTTGAAAACAAATCAATCAAGGCAAAAAAAGACAAATTAAAAGGGGAATATAATAGAGGCAATTTGTTTTCCGTAGCAAGTAACTGGCACTGGCTCATTCGAAGGCTTTAAACAGGCAGCATAAAAGAGCCATAATATTAAACTCTCACAGCGGCCAGTGCATCATACATTAAATCATACTTTACATCTAATGTTCTGAAACTCACCGCTTAGTGTATATCAATATTTACTAAAATGACCGAGGAGCAGTGCCACACAAGCCTAGAAAATGCACTGTGAGTTCCTACCAACCGAGAACTTCCAGGACCCATGGTCTTGATGGGTGACACCATATGCAAGGATAAAAACCCACACCTCACTAAAACTGGGCTTTCCTAATCATCTCAGTGAGGATTTAGAGCTTTCTATACCAAAACCAGCATCTTGGTATGAACAAGCTTTCTCTCATCCACCTAAAGACTTTGTGGGTAACTCAATTCCTCAGTTTCCTACCAAACATCATATGGCATGAACCTGCCCATGTTTGAAGTTGAACACCCTAGAGGGTTAATAGCGGATGTGTGGTAATACACGGAGCAAGTTCCGGGCAAGACCTGCTGCAGAACAAAATGTATCCTCTGCTGTAATATAATATAATTGTGTCATGTTCTATTTATTTTAAATACTAACATGGAATTTTATAAGAGCAATCAGAGTCAACAACGTAGAATAATAAACTAGGATGCAATAGGAACAGGATCGGATGATGCAGGGATAGATAAAAATCAGTGTACCACGGATAAGTAGACTGTTTAATGTCATTCCAACGCTAACAGAATAGTTTATTTTTTAGCTACATTTTACAATAGGGTTGACTATTTGTACTTCCTGGCACTTATGATTAAGAGTCATGTGACTCGAAACGCGTCAAATGTGTGTCACTCTGTTAATCCCCGTTTGCATGGTTGTCTAATAAATCATTATTTTTGATTCACTGATTGAACCGGAGTGCCAGCTCCTGAATTCGTCCTTTTGGATCTATTCTTGACCTATGCCTAATGGACCAACGAAACAGGATATTCTTGAGTCATAGTTGAGATTGAGAACTCTAGCTGGTTAACATAACAAACTGTAGTGAATTAATATAACAAAGAAACGGCAGAGGGAAAAAAGGGGAAAGGTATTCACGGTCTAGGGAAAGAGATGCTCCAATTTGCCCCCTGTGGCTCAGGGTTGCCACTAGGAACTTTACAAAAAAGGAAGTTCGCTTCTCCTAGACGCATTTAACCCATATTGTTTTCTCTGCTAGTAACATCCCCCTAGTAACATCCCCAGGATGCTGAATACCTCTAACCCTGCAGCATGTTTCCAAAAATTGAAACATTGCATTAGTTGCCTGATCCACGAAGGGTTTTCGGTATAATTATGAAAGAGACTACCAATCACTGCATAGGAAATTATGGTATTAGGTGAAATGTGCATTTTTTTTAGTTTTGAGGAGGCCAGTGAAAAAAGAGGTTTGGGGTATAACAGGAAAACACACTGTGAAAAGAAAGAAGCAATGGAACGGTTGGAAAGAACGAGACGAGGATGAAAAGTGTAGAGAGGCAAGGGGAACAAAAAAGAGGCACTGCACTGATGGTTTTGAAATAATGTTGTAGAACTTCAACACCTTCACAAAACACAGGAATTAACAGTTAAACCATCTCACACCTACATGTCTCCTGCTGTTTTGCTTATGGTGGAATAATTGTCTGATGTCTTTATGATGTTTTGTTTCTCGGTATATGGCTCATTCCCATCGGAGTGTGGCAGCTGTAACTGAGACGTGGAAAGCTTGACCTTTGTAAATGCCGCTTTCCTCGTTTGTGGTTACATATCACTGTAGTGACTTTAACCCTAATGGCAGACTTTCGGCTTACTGGAAATGTATATAGCAATGGTTAAGAACTTACGGTGTTAAACTTTGGTTTATAATATTACAATGCTCTTTTTTGAGTGTGTTTATACATTTCAAGTTTAACATGAGTAACGGTTTCTAATAAATTACATGTCTAATTATTTGTATTTTGTTCTATATATTCAAAGGTTTGAAAACAATGGAAGATATGTGTTACTTTTAGACACAATCAGATATATTAGAATAAAACCAAGCATAAAACTAGAAAATGAGAACTAGATAAATGGAAACATTGGAAAATGGGGAGTGTTTAAGGGAATAAGCATCAGCCTAGCAGGGAGAGTCACAATAGTACAAACTGGGCCTTGAGTCCAAAAGTTCTCTGTATCTGTCCTATTGGTTATCGAGTACAAGAGAGTATATCGATATGTGACTCTTTTAACCAAGAAGTAGCTCAGCTTCTTTCCTGGTCAGGGAACATCTTGAGAGCACAGTGATATGACGGATACTACGAATAGAGATAGACGTAAGCACTCTCTGCCCTTCCTCCAAGATAAAGCAACGATAGCGACAGAAATACTGGAACAAGAGAGGGAACATTGGAAGACTCCAAAAATGTTCAGACAGGATTCACTTCTCCAAGTGGTTACACAATGATTTAAACTTCCTAAAGAGTGACTAAACCCTACTATGCTTTAATGATGAAGAAGGACACATCTGAATGGTTCAATGGCTGCAGTAACGTAGAGTAGAATGTACACTGCGTGGAGGTTTGCGGCTCTCTAAATACCACTGACAGTCGAACCTCCCCCTTACCCATGTCCCCACTGCTCCACAGTCATGGAGGAGGGACATGGGAGGTAAGGTTTTGTTCCACTTTAAATCATGCACTTAAAGACTCCAGAAATGCAGCAATGTATTAAATCACATCAAAAAACCACATTTGACTTGATTATATTTTACAGTACAGTGAAAGGAAAGCATACCTGAATTTCTATCCAGTATAAATTGGCAATGAAAATTAGCATCATGATGTTTGCATTTCCCTTTGCTATTCAAGACTTCATCGTGATTTAGTAAATGCAGTGTTTGCTTACACTACCCAGAAGAGTTGCAATATCTGAATCATTAACCTTGGATACTGCCACAATGATACAGACAGAAAAATAGCACATGGGAACTTCGTGATATGTATCTGATAGGGGCTGTCCTGCCCTGCTTAGTAACCTCTGGTCCTGTTGATAGACAACTGGCTTGTGACTGTGCCCATGTATTAAAATGGAACTTAAAACTAACTGTTTAATAGGCAAGTGAGGTGTCAGAATGGCTAAAACTGTCTCATCTCACAAGTCTCCACATACACAAAACACATTTCCACAATTAGGGTTGCCACCCTTTCTCCAAAAATATACCAGCCTCCATAGACTACTGCCAGTAAAATACCAGCTGGATGGCAACCCTAGCCTCGACTTATATTACAGGAAGATTCCAACAAAGTAATAGTCTCTAGATCACAACTTGGTTCATAACAATCTAACTGAAACCACAAGTTGCAACATCCTAATGGCAAGATATCCTAAACAAAGTAAGTATAGCAAACAATGCATCAGTAGTGGTGTGGTGACAGGCTAGAAAAGGTTTTTTGTTTTATAAACTGGAAACGTCTTGGAGATCAACCTAAGGCAAAAAGTGTCCTCAACTGAGATAAAAAAAAATGGGTACAGCAGGGTTTTAAACTGTAGCCCTCCAACTATTGGAGAATTACATCTCCCACACTCCCTGCCAGACTCTAAACTGACAAAGTAGTAAGATGTAGGTTATGTAGGTCATCAGTAGCTAGAGGGTCACCGTACGTCCTAAAAGAGGTAGCACATGAGGCAAAATTGGTGAAATGTGACCAAAAATTGGCAGAGAAAAATTCTGCATGTGGCTGGTGGCCATACAAACCTAATGGCCACCAGAAAACTAGTAAAAGTGATTTCTGTAATCACTGGTGGCAAATATTAACTGTTTGACTGTCAAACTTCCGGGGACATCCTTCAATATGATATTCTATGCTATATGACTGACCTGGTCATCTCTGTAGTAATAATTACGCTCCGTAAAAAAAAAAAGGATTAATCGCCAGAGTATGTAGACCACTGAGAAGCAAGACAAATCTATATATATTTCTCATTTTGAGACAGGGTAGACTCCATTCCTACTGTAATTATCAAGTAGCAAATGCTTTTTTACATTTGTCATCAAAGACATGTTTCTGTTTATGTTAAAATGTATTGATCTTTTTAGTAATAAAATTAGAAGCCACAGAATTGTATTCCGCTCAAGCTCCAGAGCTTGTATATTTGGAAAATAGAATCTATGTTGTTTCAACTGCAACACAGAAATGATAATATGATATATCAGATGTCTTATGGATATTTGTATTCAGCTGTATTGTGCATGGGATAATAATCCGTAGGGATTGTGCATGGATCCATATGGTTCCAAAACATACATGACACATATTCATATCTATTACATATCAAACAGCTACATTAACAACATTTTGGCTACCAAGTTGACTGCAAATTCACTGTCAATGCAGTTGCCCAACTGGATTCCTTCTGACTTTGATTTGGACTCTGATTAGTTGGAACTCCCCAGCAAATTTAGTTTGAAGTTCTCCATAGATGTACTATTAAACTTTTTTAGTGTCTCTGAGTTGCTGAGGGATCATCTCAAGTTGAAAGTCATGCTTGCTAAATACCAGAGTTGAGAACTATATCATTTTCAGTATTGATTAGACCCCTGTTGAGAATTGTAGGTAGTCCGGTAGTGCAAATCATCTTTTCATCACTCCCTCCACCGTAGCCACCCTTAGAGTCATGATGGTCGAGTGGGTTGTTGACAGTAAATAGGGCTGTGGGGAATAGAGAGGACTATGGGGCAGTCATTGGGGTGGAGTGACAATAAAGGGGACTGAGGGACATTATATGGGGATAAGGCACAATTTCGTAATTATAAGAACATAAAAAAAGATAGTTACACACCTGTTAAGAAATATTTTTTAAGATTGACTTTCTATTATATAGGTCAGGGTAGACAACCTTTGGCACTTCCAGATGTTGTGGACTACATCATCCATAATGCTCTCACAGTCGTAATGCTGGCAAAGCATCATGGGAACTGCCACCCACAGCATCTGGAGTGCAGAAGAATGCCTACCCCTGCTATAGCTTAACAAAAAGCAGCTCAACAGTTACATTGACTTACTATAGTCTTTCCTAATATTTTATCTTTCAACAGTCTATCTTGGGAGAAACGATGTTTTTGAGTTGTTATATACTATATATCTGAATTCATTCATGATTTGGTGCCTTATGCAGTTTTGTGGAGTTAGAAATGATTTATTTTCCGTTTTAAGGTAGAGCGAAGATTCTTAATAATTCTATGCAACGTCTTAACAGTGATATGTCTCGGAGGACAGTTTCTTTAACCTTTCTTTTCTCTGAGGTGGTATCAAATTCTTCTGGAAAAAAAAAAATATCATCATTTTGGTTTGGAACCTCAGCTGAATCGGATTCATGGAGATTATAAAGCATAGCCCCCTGAAAGGTAAACATTGTTCAGTCCTCTTAAACTACAACTGTGTCAGTAATTGCCTTCAGGAGAATGTATATTTTTAAGCCCTTTAAAGCTTTGCTATGACATCATCTCCCATACTGTCAGACCACGGAGAGGCATGGTGTGCCGCTTGCAAATTAGCACAAGTTAATAAAATAGAGGTAAATCATTCAAGTGAATCCACCAACAGGAAATATGCCTTCTTTGAAACTAAATCTTCCATGGATAGGAGAATTAAAATAGTCTTGCAAGAAGCAGCAATGTTAAATATATACATTAATGTACAAAAATCAAGGATAAAAGAGTAGCACACATACCTTAAGGAGGATGTATGTATACCCACTTGAAGCAACTAAAACTAAAACACAGTGCACATGCACACAAAACAAGGAATTTTATTTTTTTTGCAAAACTGCATAAAAGCACATCCTGAAAAATATGCCACTGATTTGTGATAAGTATTAGTACATAGCACTTGTCCTACTTTATGATGTGGTCCAGACATCATCCTCTAGTCTAACAATGTTCTAGCATACCGCAGGAAAAAGTATTCAGTGGATGTATCCAAACAGCATGCCCTTAATATGCAGCAGTCTTTAATTATACCAAAATAAATGTAACTATCCATGATACCACTAGGTTTTACACCAAAACATGCTGGGTTTTACAGAGTTCATGATAAAAATGGATGGCCATTTATTACCGTCAGTTCCCTAGCCCCTTTCAGTACCACTCTCTCTCCAGTATTCTGGAGTACATTAGCAACAGATTTAAATGAAAGAGTTTTGCAGTTGATAATATATAACTACTCAGAACTCTAGAAATATAAAACAATTATCCGAGCAGTCTACATTGGACTATAAAAAACAAAAACACAACAGTTTTTTGAGACCCTGGTTATTCACAGAGGTGTAATCTCAGCAGTTAATGATATACTGATTTAGCAAACAGGAGTTATGCAAGTTTGAGGCCAATGTTAAGTCTATGTATGCCATAGTATTTGTATGAAGACAGGTTGTCACCCATAATTATCGTAAATTAGGCCAGCCACTCAGGACAAGCAAGTTTGAGGCCAATGTTAAGTCTATGTATGCCATAGTATTTGTATGAAGACAGGTTGTCACCCATAATTAACGTAAATTAGGCCAGCCACTCAGGACAAGCAAGTGTAGGTCAATGAGAGCTGCAGTGGGAGCTCAGCTTTTATTGGAGTTTATGTTTCTGTATACGCCAGAGAGATGAGTGGTCAGCAGCACTCGATAATCGTAGGTTATTCTTCAGATAAACACGAGAATCGTAGTTATTCTATAAATAAATGCACAACATGATTGCACATCTTCTTTATTTACCCTACAAGACTGAGTAAAAAAGACTTTGAGGACCCCTACTCAAATAGAAAGCACCATACGTTCCCACTTACGTATGCCAATATAGCTGTCACACTTCCCCCAGGGCACCTCTTGCCACCACCTTCCAATCTGCTCTTACACCTTATGTGCTTTATGTTAGTCCCCTTCTGTAGTTCGGAAGCTTGCCAGCACATCTCTCTTCCTTATATATCGGTGCGTCTTTATTTATATAGATGAGTTTGTCCAAACACAATAAATCAGTATAATGAAGAAACACATAACACAATGTTTTCTGTCCAACCACACGCTTGTAGAGCAGAGAACTTAGCTGTATGTTATATTTAACACTGAGAATGCATCCAAACAGAGAATGTATTGCAGGGGGTTCACCTGTGCCTCAGACATTAATAAAAGAGGACACAGAAACTTCCAGGAACACTGCACAACCCCTTGTTACATTCTCCTCCAGGCAATGTACAAAATCGTCTGTTTTAGAGATTTAAACTGCAGACATCTCATGGGAATAAATGTATATTTCTGTTTTGTTTGGGTTTGATTTTTTTTTGTTCTTTATGGCAAAATTCACATTTTTTTTAGGATTAAAAGCTTTGTAGCCTATTACTTCCAGAAACTATTTTTTTGTCTTTATCAAAAAAAACCTGTTAACTAGTTAAACGCTGGAGAAATCAGAAACACAGATAATACTGAATAAGAACTTTGTTGGTTACATTTTATGATCAGTTCTCTGAAACCACAAACAGATATGTTGAAAATTTGGGGCAATATTTTCCTATCCCCTGCCCTGAAAAAAAAATCTACATCACGCCTGCAAAACAAGTAGAAAGAATAAAAGGGAAAAGTGTTATCTGTTGTTTGTAACGTAAATACTGTTCTAAATTGTTCTGTAGAGGGTTAAAGAAATACACATCTGTATGCAATAAAAAAAACAACCCTTGATTAGCAGCAGATGCTATGGTTTAGCACTTGTTAGCTCTCATTCATAAAAAACGAAGTTAGAATGTGCTAGGGTTCAGGACACTTCTGTCTTATTTGCAAACTCTAGATAATAGAGGGAGAATTTTTCTTTCACAGAGAGACTAAAAACTTTTTCTAAACCAAAACAACCTGACGTTCAAAACTATGCGGCCCTGTCTTTCAAAAAAGATGCTATGGCTGTATTTAAGGATCAAGCACTGCTATATAGAAAGTTTATAGGAGTGTGAACACACTGAAAAAAATTGGTAAAAAAATGAATGGCAAACGCTCCAATTTCTGATTCCTGAGAAAAGGATGAGGTACATTAACTTTAAATAGTTCAACTGTTAACCCGGGATTTTTTACTATTATCATTGGTTAACTCCATGGAAAGGGAGAGGTCATACACAGAATTAGGCAATGTATCTGTTGTGAGTCGGGAGCGTAGGGCAGGGGAGCTCCAGCAGTAGGTAAGTCCAAAGGCAAAAGTACAAAGGGATTAGGCAAAGGCAAGGTCAAAGGCAATCCAAAGGGTCGAGGCAGGCAGATAAGTAGCAAAAACTAGTTTGGGAAGCCGAGGTCAGGAGAGGAGAGATAAGCAGTATCCAAGAGGGGAGCTAAAGGGTCAATAGCCGGTGGTTCAAAATGCAATGCTGAATAGTAATGAGGGGTAACTGGAACTTCACAAGGAGAGAACCTAGCTTGGGAATAAACAAGCACAGAATGGCAGGTGAGCAGGGTTTAAATAGGGAGTCAGGCACCATAACCCCTCCCCTCAGCTCTCAGTATCCTCCCTCTTCCATTCACTGCATAGTATGTGTGCTGGAAAGGCAACACCCACCCTCCTCCCTCTACCTAGTCCTGTGTTGATTGACCACTCCCCTTAATCGTGAAGCCACGCCCCTGATCATGAAGCCACACCCCAGGCGGCACAATCCCTCCTCGAGGCCGGGGATGCGGCCTAGTCCGCAACCGCGTGGCCACTGCACGGGAGGACGGAGCTCTGGAGGTGATTGAAGGAGACAGGGGACGTGATGCCTGTGGGTAGTGGGACCTGGAGCCTGACATCTGTACATGGATATCAGTGTCCATGGCAAGGTCTGTGAAGGTCATTGGAAAACCATTAAATTGACCTACACAAAATCCAGTAATTGCCCACCATGAACGAAGATGGTGTCTACCACTGCTCATTCCTCCTCTTATTAATTATTATCCAATAAACACCAAACACACAAGAGAAGTATCAAAATGAACCACAGCAAAATGAATATGTTAATTTAAACCTGGAACTTTGTATGACTACTTTCCCTGTAATCAGCAAACTCAGTGATTAGCAAGCTAAGGCTTATGAGAACTTTATAAAACTTAATGGAGAAGTTTTTCAACTTGGTATCTTTCCAAATTAGTTTCTTAATGCCTGTTTTTTGCAGTTCACTTGTCAGTGTTTATTGAATAGTCCCCAATGTGCCTGCAGCCACACAATACATGGCGCTCTGGTATCCCAGATATCTACATGAGAGTAGCACCGCACTGGATCAGGAAAGAGTATTCATCTAACAGGGCCAAGTAAGACTCATGGAATTTGCCATTGCTTTTATAGACTTATGGGGATATTCACTAAAAGGTGAGCTGAAGGTGAAATGCGTTGAGATGAGCATTTCACACTCAAACTCACCAGGTTTGTCCCTACACAATGTACAGCTGAAATGGTGAGACGGAATGTTCACCTAATCTCCCCTCAACTCACCGTTTAGTGAATAGTTCCCCTTAATATTACCTTTAAGCTAGTTTTTTTTTACAGGTCTGCCTGTAAAATACTAGTTTCATGGCAATCCAAACCCTATGAGAGTTAGCTTAATTATAGCTTGGCCAACTCACATTTAAAGTCTTCTCATTTCTATTATTAACACAACTTTATACAGTGAGACATGCTGTCTTCTTTGCTATCATGCAATCCATTAAACTGGAGAAAAAATACAGCGCATGTGCAATAAGCTGGCCTGGTCAGGCTAGTTCCCCAAGCATCCTGCCTCACTGCTGGGGCATGTTGAGAAGTCTGTTTGTCTCGTAAGATTATTTTTATTTATTACATACATTTGCTGGCACTTTCTTTAGTGCAGTGTGTTATAATAAATGGCTCAAAAGCCTCTTGCCATCCACACTTTTATGGATAAGATATCCAGCTTAAATCAAAGTGAAGTATGAAGAGAAAGGTAAGTGCTGTGATAGAGAGCCTGCACCTTCACCCAAATACCAAAATAAAACCTTCAACATTCACAGTTAAACAACAAATCATCTCTTTGCAACAGGTTTTTTTTTATCTCTTAAACCTGAAAATTCATTTAGTGTTCAGACTTTACGAGAGACAATGATTCAAAAAGCTCTGTGCAAATATAATTAAAGAGCGCAGGAGACATTTATAAGAGTTATTTAAATTTTACATATTTTTAAAAAAAGATTTTAAAAAGATAAAAATAATTATTATAATTTGGTTATTTTCTGAGTAGGGTGAAATGAGATTTATTTACCTTTCCTGTTTTTCAGTCATTGCTGTAATTATACTTAGTATACTAGCTTTGCAGACATGTTCTGTATATTTTGTAACATTGTATGACTGATTTGTAACCTTTCATAGGTTTCCTAGGAACCTATAGCTGTAATGAATAAAAGTTAAATGATATTATGGCACCAATAAATCACCCGCACTCACAGTGAGGAATAAATCATAGAAAGCAAGACAAATGTTTAACTGTACCTTACACGCTTGCTTGCAGTGAATATTTGTTTAATGTAATTTACAGAGGTTTAGTTCAATCACGCATGCAAGATGACAATAGGGGGTAATGTATAAAAACTGTGAGTACTCTTTTTTTAAAACCTCTTGACACTTTCATGTGCAGGATATTGTACCTCCTGACACTTTCATGTGCAGGATATTGTACCTCCTGACACTTTCATGTGCAGGATATTGTACCTCCTGTCACTTTCATGTGCAGGATATTGTCCCTCCTGTCACTTTCATGTGCAGGATATTGTAGCTCCTGACACTTTCTTGTGCAGGATATTGTACCTCCTGTCACTTTCATGTGCAGGATATTGTACCTCCTGACATTTTCATGGGCAGGATATTGTACCTCCTGTCACTTTCATGTGCAGGATATGGTGGGGATGGGACACTTCATCGCGGCTGCTTCCGCGCAGCCGCTTCACCGCCGACTCTACAGCACAAGACAGATCGTCGCTGGAGATTTCATCGCGGGACATTTCATCGCTAAAGGTAAGTATTTTACCGATTTTAGTTGGTTTAGAATTAGGGTTTAGGGGGTTATAATTAGGTTTAGTGTTTAGTGTTAGGGGTTAATTTTACTATTAGGGGTCGGGGGTTAGTATTAGGGTTAGTATTAGGGTTTAGGGGGTTAATTTTAGTATTAGGGGTCGGGGGTTAGTATTAGAGTTAGTATTAGGGTTAGAATAAGGGTTTAGGGGGTTAACTTTAGTATTAGGGGTCGGGGGTTAGTATTAGGGTTAGTATTGGGGTTTAGGGGGTTAACTTTAGTATTAGGGGTTAGTATTAGGGTTAGTATTAGGGTTAGTATTGGGGTTTAGGGGTAGTTAACTTTAGTATTAGGGGTCGGGGATTAGTATTAGGTTTAGTATTAGGGGTCGGGGTTAGTATTAGGGGTCGGGGGTTAGTATTAGGGTTTAGGGGGTTAATTTTAGTATTGGGGTTAATTTTAGTGTTAGTATTGGGGTTTAGTGTTTAGTGTTACTATTGGGGGGGGAATCATTTATTAGGGGGGGTATTTTCGTTTTACTTTTAGATTTGTAAGAGCTGACAGTTCAGTGCTGAACTGTCAGCTCTTACATAGCTGCAGCCGCGGTGAAACGGCCGCGTTATACTTCATTGCTGACAGTTCAGCGTTCTAACTGCCGAGCTGAACTGTCAGCGATGAAAATGCGGCGAAGAAGTGTCCTAGACCCGGATATGGTACCTCCTGTCACTTTCATGTGGAGGATATTGTACCTCCTGACACTTTCATGTGCAGGATATTGTACCTCCTGACACTTTCATGTTTAGAATATTGTCCCTCCTGTCACTTTCATGTGCAGGATATTGTACCTCCAGACACTTTCATGTGCAGGATATTGTACCTCTTGACACTTTCCTGTGCAGGATATTGTACCTCCTGACATTTTCATGTGCAGGATATTGTACCTCCTGTCACTTTCACGTGCAGGATATGGTACCTCCTGTCACTTTCATGTGGAGGATATTGTACCTCCTGACACTTTCATGTGCAGGATATTGTACCTCCTGTCACTTTCATGTGCAGGATATTGTACCTCCTGACACTTTCATGTGCAGGATATTGTCCCTCTTGTCACTTTCATGTGCAGGATATTGTACCTCCAGACACTTTCATGTGCAGGATATTGTACCTCCTAACACTTTCATATGTGTGATATTGTACCTCCTGACACTTACATTTGCATTATATTGTACCTTATGACACTTTCATGTGCATGATATTGTTCCTCCACCAAGTCCAACTTTATGCACAGGTGCTTTTGACATTGGAGCAACTCGGAAATACAGGACTGGTGCATGTATCACAAACACTTGGTGAAGTTATCATTACTCATTGAAGCATATGACTATATCGCCACCGCTATAAACTAACACTGTGTGATGTATTGTGTCTGAGGCCGTTAAAGTAAGGGTCTAGTACCTTAGACAGCACTAATTTTTGTATCTAGTTCTTTACTCTGTACTGGTCAAATTATTATTATTTTTTTATTCATGTAAAAAATAAAACTAATTTTCTCTATATTTTTTTTATACTAAAGACATTCAAAATAACATTAATAAAAAATTAACCATATCTTTGGCATGACAATACATAGCCCCCCCCAAAAAATCCCTTTGATTTAGCATATGTATATACATATATATATATATATATATATATATATATATACATACATATGGATATTTGACATACAGAAACTTGTATCATCATATATGCAGCAGTAATCGAATCTTGACTTAAAATATATGGAGAGATAGAGAAAAAAAACAGTTACAGATAAGCTCCAAAAATCTAAGTGGTCTATTAATTTACCTGCAGTCCAAGAAAGGCCATTACCACTGAGTTGATAGTGCCAAGAATGCCCTCAGGGTCAAAAGGCTGGGTAGTTTTATACAGCTCCTAAAACACAAAGTGGAGAAAAATTAGATTTGTCCCTACAGAGATCCTTCCTAGATCATATAAAGTTGTTGAAAGCATTATTAACATTATTAGCAATATTATGTTGACTTGGAGTCCCAGGCAGACAATGAGCTATCTCATATAGAGCAATAAAAATCGGTGAAATTGCCTTTTGCAACAGTAATAGACATGCATACTAGAAATTATTGCTTTTTGCCAGAGCTCCAGATGTAAAAGCTCTTTTCTGGGCATTGGAGGAAGTACCAATGAAAATGTCTTACCAGAAAGGTCACAAATAAATATTATCTTGTTTTGTAGTATTATCATTGCCCAATGTCCTGGTGATCTTATTGTTACCCGACCTAATGGTGCTCATTTTTGTGACCTAAAAAGAGTGAAAATCTAAGATGGTCTTATCAGGAATGGACCATGCAAGACTGAGAATTCTACAGCTGGTAAAATTAGCCCATTGACAAATCTCACTGGCTGCACAAAGCATAGAATGATCGATGGTCATGGGCATAGCTGCAAACATGTCAGGTTTGACCAATGGGCTCCTGATATGATAACGACTACTTGCATGACCATCAAGTCAAATCTCAGTGGCTGGCTTTGGGGTAGTCATACCCACTTTGGAGTCATAAAGGTTTTCCCTTTTTAAGGCCTATTCATTTTCAAGGGATTCCCTTCCCATTTCAGGAAATATTATCATATGGGAACCGTTATTACAGCAGAAAGAAGAGAATGAGTGAGAATATAGGGAAGTGAGAGATCTCTAGGCCAGTGCCCCACCAAATATGATCATGGAGTGAGTGTTGTAAATCCTATTCCATAGAAAGAGAAAGGTGCTGGTAAGTGGTATCTGGTGACTATGAAAAAACTATTGTTTTGGGGAATCTTGCACAAAATACAGTATATACCAAGTAGCAGTGAATATAAAATTAAAAAAAATCTAAACACAGGTACATTGTTTTGGGCGACAAGGTACAAGTAACAACTTCCCAGCAATGATTAAGAAAAATAATTAGCAATTTCTTTGCTGACTGGAAAAACAACAAAATTATTTAAAGATTAATGGAGTTTGTTGCAAACCGAGGTTGAAGAAATCAAGAAGAAGGAAACAGGATATTTAAAAAACAAACAAAACATTAATTCATCAGCCACAAAGAATTAGCAAAACGATGTGTATTATAAAAGGAAATGGACCTGTGAAATGTAATGCTTGCTGTGACAATAGACTACAACACATCTAGTGCTGGCTCACCAGCAACGATGAAAGGGTTTAAAGGACAACTGTAGTAAAAAAAAATTAGGCATCGAGTGTAGGCTTTTTATATAGAACTGCTTTAATGGAAGAATACAGATAAAGTAACTTATGGAGACCTCTTTGCTCCAAATAGCTCGACAGGAGGCAGACATTTTGTTTAGAATCTTTGGTCAGATGGTTCACATCTTTGTTTACCTGAACCAAGGTGAGTGAAGATCTGATCCAAGATTCTAAACAACATGTCTGCCCCCTGAGAGGACTATCTGGAGTAAAGCATGCTCGGTAAAGCACTTTATTTATATTCTTTAATTAAATTATTTCTTTATCTATCATCTACACTTGATACATTGGATGTGACAATTCTAACATAATTCAGAATCTGTCACAAAGCAGATCTTTCATGCAACAAACCCATAACCCACCTCAATCATCCATGACTACTCTCAGCACCCACCAAAGATTACCATAGCACCCAAATGACACTACCGATAAAGCTTTCCATTTGGACTAGATTTTACTTTCCTGTAAGAGTTCTGGTCAAACTGGAGTACTGGTCATGGAAATGGTAGATGAGATTCAACAATGATAATTCGAAAGTTGTTAATTTTACTGTCGTGGACTGGGTCAACACACATGATCATCTCAAAGAATGATTGCATTTGTCTACATTGTACAGATCTTAGAGATACAAATGCACCTGGGAGTTGAAGCTATACTTATTTACAACTTTGCAGAAGGTCAGTGGATTTTAAAATAGGGGCTGATTGCTTTAAAAAAAAAAAAAAAAAAGCTACTATCTCGTAAAGGTTTAATGGTGGAAATAAAAAGCAATAGAGCGCTAGCCATCATGCATGGAAACGTATAAAACATGTTGAAAGGCTGTATCATTTTTTTTTATTCCCCCATTTGAGGCATTTATCATTTGTCACAGTACTAATCCTGTGACTCAGTTTTGGAGACAGGTAAGATTTGTGAAGAATTTCATATGTCATTTTTCTAAATGAGCATGAGACAAGCATCTGTCAAAAGATTAATGCTTGGCAGCTAGAATAGTATTTATGTCGAAGTACACAAATTGTATTGTCCATTTTTTGATACTGTGCTTTTGTGTCTCAAGGTCAAACCTGGTTCTGACAACATTGTGCTGATATATATATATATATATATATATATATATACACAAATGTATATACACACACTAACAACATTATAGAAATATAGAATGTGTTAGCAGATAACAACCATTCGGTCCATCTAGTCTGCCCAATTTTCTAAATACTTTTATTAGTCCCCAGTTCCCTATCTAGGATAGCCTTGTGCCTATCCCACGCATGCTTAAACTTCTTCACTGTGTTTACCTCTACCACTTCCGCTGGAAGGCTATTCCAATTGTGACATGGCCACTTAAACTGTGCTTTTGTATCTCAAGGTCTAACATGGTTCTGGTAACATTGTGATGAGAACTTTTTATGATGCTCGTGGACCACAGATTGGAATTGATGTCAAACACAAGCCTGCAAAAGCCATAATTTTATAATCAGTCTTCATTGATCTGTGTCAATGATAGCTTTCAGTTACTGCCTGGGCAGAGACAAAAGAGCAGATGATACACGGTGTGTATTCTCTGAGCTACAGATCATTGCTGAACTCAATACGATATTTATTATAGCAGAGAAATATCCTGGACATACTTTGGAACACTAGTGCCTGTTTTTCATTGTATTAAATTATCTGTTTTAATAGATTACACCACAGGTCTCTCCACTCTTTTTATGTCTATAGATTTGCTGGTTGTTTATATTTTTTTAGCTACGTTTTATTCCATCATTATTTGAATGATTATGCATAATATATATATACAATTTGCCTTTTAATCTATTTCTTTATTTATATGTACACTTGCAGCACAACATTAGTGTTTTTAAAAGTTTATATGGTTAAGAATTGCTTCTTAGCTCTTAATGTGTGTGTACAACTCTGGTACCTATAGAGTTGACACCCCTGGATAAAAAAAACTTTAGTAAGAGTTAGAAGAAATTCATTCTACAGAGAGAGTTAAAAGAGAATACTGCAATACTGTCCTGAATAGGTAGTAGAGCTTGAGTAGAGGAATCACATTGGGGCATCAAGGAAAGATGAGCCCAGAATGTAGTTAAGAATAGTCCTATGATCCTTGGTCCTGTCACGTGAGTGTTTCCCCCTCCCATCTCCCTAGCAAGTTAACTTAACACTATGTAACAGCCTTCTCAGACCTGTTCCCTACCTCACTGCTGTAGAGTTAGTATCAAAAACTAGACTAAAACTAAATCAATTCAGATGACTATAATGGCGTTTTAGTCAAAAGACTATGACTACAATCAAAATTTGCTGTAAAAAAAAAAAACTGGTTTGAATAAGTGATGACATTAAAGGGGTACAGACTGTTATCTAAGGAGAGATGATATTGTGAGTGAAATGAGTCCTCTTAAGACCTGCAAAGAGCTGCTATCAATTATCTGGGAAGGAAAATGCCATTATATGGGCAGAAGAAGAGCAATATGAGCAGTGATTGTTGCCTTCTATGTGAACTGTGACCAATTACTTACCCTGTGACTATTAAATATTGCAATAAACTAAAACTCCATCAGTGCTAAGGAATACAGAGTGAGTCAGTGCTCTATGCGATGGCATCATCCATATAGCTGGTTACAGTGTATATCTCAGCCTGTGCCTTGGATAAAAGAACAGCGCTGCTTAATACTGACATTCCCACTGCTGAACAGCGCTGCTTAATACTGGCATTACCACTGCTGAACAGCGCTGCTTAATACTGGCATTCCCACTGCTGAACAGCGCTGCTTAATACTGGCATTCCCGCTGCTCATGTGGAACTATAAATGTGTTCCAATCATTGATGTATAACATGGCAATTCAAAAGAGAAGAGGTCATTTGTCGCTTGATAATACTTTGATTATGGCCCGGAGTTAGCTAGAGGTCCTGGGCTGTGTGTAGCAGAAAAAAGAGGGACAGTTCTTAGAAACTCTCTTCCTCTGCAGTTGCTGGGAAAAATGCTGCAACATCCTATTGAACATTGTATTAGATACTGTGCGGTTTCAGAGAATCTTTTCCATCTCTCGATCTGTGTCAGTATAAACTAACCTTATGTCTAGTGTTGAGCGAACCCGAACCGCACTGTTCGGGTTCATCCCGAACTTTACGGTTTTTGGATCCCGGACCCGAACACGGACATTTCACTATATGTCCGTGTTGGAGTTCGGGGTACGGCGATTACATTGTATGTAATGCTATTGGCTTTCTATAAACCAAAATAGAGTGCCCATTCATAAGAAATTCTTATGAATGGGGACTCTATTTCGGTTTATAGAAAGCCAATAGCATTACATGTATTCCATAAGCCGAAAGTCTATAAACCGAAAGACATTCTGTTTATAGACTTTCTTTTTATAGAACATTACATGTATTCTATAAAACAAAAGTCTATAAAGCGAATGTCTTTCGGTTTCTAGACTTTCGGTTTATGGAATACATGTAATGCTATTGCTATTCTATAAACCGAAATAGAGTCCCCATTCATAAGAATAGGTCAATTGACCTATTTTTATGAATGGGGACACTCACCCACATTTTACTTCATTTTGCAGCCCTCTAGCCCTTTCCAGGACATTTTTAGAGGCATTTTAGTGGCCAAAAGTTTGGGTCCCCATTGACTTCAATGGGGTTCGGATTCGGGGTCAAGTTCGACCCCGAACCCGGACTTTTTTCCGAAGTTCGGCCGAACCCGCCAAACCCTAACATCCAGGGGTCCGCTCAACTCTACTTATGTCAGTTAGTATGGCTTGACAAATCCCAGATTCTAGAAGCATAGCGCTCATTCAAAGTACCATTTCCTCGACACTTCAAATTAACCAAGCTGGATCCAGAACATGCATGTTAGTCAAGCACTGACCTTTGCTATGCCACTTAATAGCTAATTGTATGTCCACTTGACTGTAAAGCTAGTATATATTAGAGCACTATGGAATGTGCATAATAGTTAAGAAAAATAATAATAAACAAATTAAAATGCATGGGGTGTAGAAAACTGAAACCCATGGCAGCTTCCGCAAGGCATTCAAACTCTTTATTTTGAGGATTTAGCACCCATTAGTGAACCAGGGCCATGGTAAAGCTGATACTAAAATCAATAGTGGCTGACCTGTGTGTGTACATATATTTACTTTAATAACAAGCTCCACAGTCATACAATCAATACAACCATATTATGAAGTTATCTCCGTTTCAGCTGAAGAGTGAATGCAAATAATTTTCTCCCTTGCAATAGCAGTAACATTACACTGCTCTGCCCTGTAGGATAAAAAGGCTCCTTTGAGATGTGGAAGCTGCCGCTCATGGCAGTCCGTTACAAACTGGTGAGGTATGCGGAATGATTCATTCAATTAAAGAGCGAGCAAAATTCCGTAATCACAGATGAGGTCATACAAATTAATAGGGGATGTTATTTATGATCTCGCAGAAGGTATGGATGAGTTACAAGTAAAATCAGTACTTCAGAATGTCCCCTAGTGTGAATGTGTAAAATAATACCTAAAATAATAAACTAAGCTGCTAATAATATAAAATGTTCCTAGTCCAGTAAAGATGGGTGAAATATTCTGTAGGTTTAAAAATAATAAATAAAAGCTCATCAAAAGGGACCTTTAATGTTGTACATACAGAAAGGGGACACTTGAGCGGAGATGGTGACCCTCCAGGAACAAGGAAGTCACCCCAGAAAACCTATTCAGCCTAGAACCTCCTTTACCCACAGGTTGAGTCTCTAGTGAGGTTTATTCACTAAAATTCGAGACTAGCTTGAGGAGGTCGACTTTCATTTTTAGAATTTGACTTTCATTTCATTCTGCACCCGAGCTTGACTTAGCCTCAAAAATAGCTTTGATCATTTCACCCCCTTTTATTTTCAATGGTAAAGATTCAAACCTGTTTTTTCTGGCAACCCAGAATCAAACTCTGGGGTGCCAAATCTGACCTAGTCTCAAAATGAAAGTCGACCTTCTCAAGCTATTCTCGAATTTTAGTGAATAGACTCATAGACTTTTTAATACCAAAAATACATGTAGAACCATTGTACATGTCTCCATGTGTTTGTACATGTTGTATGGTTGTCTCTGCTGTACATTCTTACTATACATACCTTACATGTTGGATAATGAAAAATATGGTTGGATCCAAGCAGCCATTTGTCAATGTATCCTGCTGCTCCACCAGTGCAATTTTCATATAGTCCATAATCACCAATACCTCCAGGGCCCAGGTAACCTCTGAAGAGTAACACAGATACATTTAATGCAATTTTTACCAAGCATTGTTGGTGTTACATAAACACTAATGTAATAAGGTTTTGGCAGTACACATGAGAAATACTTGTATATTTAAAGCTGTTATTTGTGTATGCACTGTTTTGTAGTGCTGTAGTGTTATTTTACAAACTGGTTGGATTTCATGATGAGAGCTTCTATCACCAGACAGTAAGTTGGTTTACAAAAATGTCTTGACAAAGGTATGGAGAATTAACACACCCTCCCCCAAGAAATACACAGACAACGAACTGGATAGAAAGGTCACAGTATTTATTGAGAAATACTGCAACACAGATTTTATATTTTTATCAGTAACTTAAATCTTGAACACATATTAACTTAAAACCATTCAGCGTGTATAACTTGTATACATAAATACACCATCTTATTAAATACAAGCATGTATATGCAAACTAAGCGGTAGCATGTGTAGGATTGGGGACCTGAGGATTGGACCAATTATCTGGCTTCCGGCGTCATTGCCCCTGCGCGGTAGCTGTCTGATATTCACTCCCAGGGACCAGCCCATGGGGAGTCTATGCAGATAGCTACCAGAGCTACAGCCTCTCGGATTGGCCTTACCCCAAGATGACCAGCCCCCCAGCACTGAAGTCTGACCTCGGGTACCCCCCTGCCACTTTGGCTACCAACGAACAAAAAAAAAGAGGGCTGGATGGGTTGACCTTCTGTGCAGACTGAACTAATGTCTAAAAGATCACCCGTTCTCCTTCCCATTGCTGGCAACAGTACTTAGAATGTCAGGAGTCAGCCACGCAGAGAGATGGGGAAAGGGAACCTTACATGCCCAGTACTGTCACATCTCTGGTGAAACCAAAGACATTAGTAAAGTGAACACAACTATCATTATCAATGGACTGGGAAATGTACTACAATCGAAAGGTTTAGATATTTATACCTATTTAACATTGCATCACTGTAAAATAAACCATTTACCCACTTACTTGGGGCATCCAGGTACAGGTAGCATGAATGTTAAACAGAGTGAGATGGTTTCTAGTGCTGTGACGAGGACCCATTCTGGCCAGTATGCCACAATATCCCTTATTCCAGCACTCCAGTGACGGCTCTGTGCAGACGAGAAGATATATTGTCAGAGAAGCACTTTGGGCCACTTCAGGGAGACTTTGCTCCAACATCAATATTTAAAGCCTTTCTTCCTTTCACACTGGTCAGCAGGATGATTCTGCTTGTTTTCAACAAAAAGCAACTGTATGCAACAACCAATTACATGATGTTCGGCACATCCCAGTATTGCTGCTGTAATAATTAGCAAGAGGAAATCCTACAACCTTTGCATTCCTTTTTAAAGGAACCGTACACGTGGATGGTGTATTGAAATGTTTTACATGCCACTATCTATAAACCATTTTTAGATAAATTGTGTTTACATTGCATGGCACGTAAAAATAATAATGCATTCTAATAGGAACCAGTTTATATTTTGTGATGTGTTTTATATCCACAATATATGTTTAAAAATTATATTTAAAGAACCACATTTGTAATAAAAAATATAGGCAGATTTGTAATAAAAATATTGGCAGATTTGTAATAAAATATTGGCAGATTTATAATAAAATAATGGCACATTTTTTGAACAGGCTGAGAGAAGGTACTTACTGTGCAGAGAGAGACTGAACCCTAAAATTATTTTTTTATGAGGCATCAGCAAACATAGGGGGCAGTCAGCACCTTCTGGCAGCAGAGAACAATTTGAGAGAATTTCTGTATTTGTTGTACATTTTAAGACACTCTGAAAAATTTCTTAAAATAAATGTTGGTAAGAAAATATTAGATGCGCATCATCCATGTGTGCCGACAACTACCAAAATACTGCGCTGTATTTCTGGGGGGTTTGTGTGCTCCAGACAGGCCAATGGCAGCAGAAATCACTCTGTTGCCAATTCGACCAGCACAAAAAGTATACAATGGGTTTTTTTTATGCACCAAGGCAGAATTTAATGTCTAGCATAGTTGCCAATTCTCCAGCAACATGGGTGCATTTTAAATATGTAAAAAATGTTTTAAGTGCTTTGTTAAGGGTTTCAATCATTATACATAAATGCAAGAGGACAAGACAGCAATGTAATAAAGAAAAGACAAAAAAGTATCAATACAATTGCTAACGCAGAGTAAAATATCTAGACTCTTTTATAACATTAATATTATTGAAAACATGGTTATGAATCTAATACATAGGGAAAATGTGGAAAAGCTGATAGTCTGAGGTCTCCATTCCGGAGAGAAAATAAATCATCAGGAAAGGGAAGGAAAGAAAAGAGAAAGCGCTAGGAGGAGACGTTAGTAGTTCTGTGGTATGGGGAGGTGGGCCTTATTGTCCTAGTATCCCTGAGGTAGATCTATGATCACTTACGTTGGCGCTCTGTGGCTCCCGTAACAGGTGGAGTTTGTTAATTTTACCATGACTTTTTGCAGATAGTCTTTCCATTGTCAGGAACAATGTAGTTCTGACTATGTTGTGGCTGCCCCTTTCCAATGTCTAGCTATTGTTTGTACAACAGCAGCACAAATTTTGTGGATTGTGGTAATATTTGGACAATGAAGGGATGTCAGTGTCTAGTAAGAGCTGTGCAGTTCTAGGTGAGGAATTCACTGTCTTGTGTGGAATTCTCAATAGTGGATTAAAGAAATGAGCCTAAAGTGGCTGGACCATCTTGCAGGACCACCAGGCATGCAGGTATTGTGCTGATGCGCTATTTTCATTTAAACATAAATGGGGTATACTTTTGTAAGTCTTGAGGGATCCAAATAAGACCTTGATACTACTTTGTAGACACGCTCTTTGTTGTCCAAACACTCAGCGAATGTATATTGCGAAACGAGGCCTCACAATCTTCTTCTGAGATATCGGATTGAAAGTCATCCTGGAAAATGCAAAAGTCTGGTGTTTCAACATTATACTACTATATTAATATGACAGGGGGACTCATATAATGGAACAGGCAAAACTCAAAACTACTGAGTGTGAGGCAGCACTTGATCACACGTAAAAAAATATTTAGAGCAAGTGGCACTAACTGTGATACTCAACAAAAATATAGTAGGCAAGTCCTGTTTAATGACACACCATAAGGTCCTAGTTTGGGGTCAGAACTGACTAGCTTGTCCATCTAGGGAATTTCATGGATCAATGCTTCACTCTCAGTCCATTATATTAAAAACAAATTACCAAAAGAACCCGCTGTTATCCTAATATTTGACATCAAAAGAGAACCACCAAATAAGGCATCTACATGGGACTTTTCACTGAACAGTTTAGTTAGTTGTCCTCTCTGGATCTAGAAGGTCACCACCATCCATTCCTCATCATTCACAGGGCCAAGTTGATGTATATGCCTGGGTTGATGGCCTAGCTTCAAAGCACAGAGTCCCAAGGCCTGGAGCAGCTCGCATACCTCGGCCATCGAACATCGCCACAGATGAATGCTTGGAAGCCCAATGGAAACACCACCTGTATGAGGCATTTTGACTGCAAAGATGCTTGTTCAATGGCCGCACTGGCTTTTAAAAGTGCAGGAGGACAGGTCGGCATGAATTTGAGCTTCAATAGTCTTTAGTTTCATGGTCTCCAAGTTTGGCGATCATGCCCATAGGATGTTCTCCTAGCTCAGGCTTTAGTGTCAATGCACTATGAACTCTAATCAGTTTCCACTGTTCACTGGCTGACCCAGCGAGACGGGAGAGAAACAAGCAGTTCAGGAATGCTATCATTCCAGAACTCCCCGAAAGCAAATTGGCTTTAAAGCATTGCTTCTGGTGATACATTGTAACGATGCAGTCAGTGTAATAAAAGGGGCATAGTGTGGCAAGAGGTGAAATCCAAACAGCAAAGTTACCACCATTTTAACTAATGACACCCGACATATACCGTTGCTGAATCATTATTTCATTTTTGAAAAATATTTTCAGTCTTTGCCAAGTCTGAAGTGGTATAAAATCTCTTGCCTACTGTCTGGATAACTCACAGGACGTTCAATTAATACATCTCTTCCAGTTGGCCCAGGCTCAGAAATGCTCCTCTGTGAATGTGGATGCAGATTTCAGAAATGCCGTGATTAAGAATCGCGCTGTGATTTTCCTATCAGAGGTGTATCTGTAATACATCATATTCTAATATTTGCTCATTAAGGGAATCCATTGGTAAACTTTAATATTTACCTTCAAGGAAAAAGGGGCCTATTTAAACAAAGTAGCAGGTGGAGTCGAGTTGGATCCCACAGATTGGTATAATGTCATAAAATAAGCTCGGAAATATATATATATATGAATTTTACTGCTGTGATACATTCACACATACTGCACATTACTAGCCGTTTTATTGCTGTGACACATTAGACAGTACCCTGAGCTCATGTGCTGCTGTCGGGCCTGCAGGACTGGGGAGCGTAGAGCAGGGTGAGTGCCAGGGCCCCTGAGGACCAGGGGAGTAAGGAAAGTCCAATGGATCAACAAAGTGTCCCGGTAGGAAACTCAGAGTAAGAATGGTCACGCAAGTTGGGTTAGGGTTGGAGAGATCAGGATAGTTCAAAAACGAGCCGAGGGTCAATATCAGGGAGTCAATCACAGGATACACAGCAACACAGGAACTAGGGAACTAAGCAGGGAGCAGCAGCCTTAGCAGCTCAATAATCAAGCAAGGATTGTACAGTGTGAGGGGTTTTTATATGATTTGTCATTACCAGCTCCTCCCCTCAACTCCAGGGGTTTACTCCCACCTTCACAGGATTTTATGGGACCTGGTAGAGAGGTTACCACCTCTGTCCCCACCTCCCCCGCATCCTCCAATACGGGAACAGCATCAGCCGTCAAGACATGCCCCCCGCCACGTGTAACGGGGAAGTGCGTGCTGGACGTGGCACCCGCGTTTTTCAAGGTCGGGGATGCGGCCTACTATGCGATGGAGCTCCGGTGCGGTGGGATGCAGTGTTAAATGGGGCCCCTGTGGAAGGTGAGTGTCCCCTGGAGGAAGGGTGAGGGAGACTGGTATCCTGACAGCTGCCTTGTTATACACTTATACACATCGCACCACACCTGCCAACTTTGTAACCTGCAAACACAGGAGGGCATGAGGCATGGCATTGGAGAATTGCACATGCCTACCTGCGCATGATACTTTCTTGTACAGAACTATTAACCACCACACCGGACACTGCAAAGCTATACTGGCATATATATGATAATCAGCCAAATGTGCATGATTGTGCTCCCAAGCAGAGTCCTAACCATAGATATGCTGCCCAAAGAACACAGCAGGGTGAACCTGTGATGGATGGACACGCATCTCAGAGGGGGACTGCCCTGCTTAAAGTAGGACAGCTTGAGGCATGCTGTACATTAGCTATGCCACACTCTGTGTAATGTTCCTCTAATGTTCATTCTGAGTATGGCTCTGCAGGTAACTCACCTCCTCGATATCATGTTCTAGCTTGCTGAAGAAGGAGTGCATGAGAGCCACAAGAAAATAGGTGAATCCCAGTCTCTGAAGAACCCCTGGTATCCGTGCCCAACGCCATGATACTGTAAGACACATTCATACGTAGCTATATAAAATGCTGATATACCAAAATCAGCTACAAAGTGCACAGTGAATAAGAAGGGTTAAAATGGGGTCGAGGAGAGACAAGGTAAGAGAAATAGGAAAATGGCTACAAAGGATGGGGTAACCTCCAGCCACCAAGCCTCCAGCAACCAAGCCTCCAGCCACCAAGCCTCCAGCCACCAAGTCTCCAGCCACCAAGACTTTTAAGGGGATTGTGGACCCTCGGAGTAGCCCCTTGCCCCAGAACATCCCTGTCCACATTTTGTTTATTGGGAGGGTGGGGCGGTAACAAAGCCCCAACATTTTTGGTAGTAGCATAACTCTGCAGGGTGTTGTAATGCTTTGGAACCATTGTCACGGAATCACATGGCAGGTTTTATTGGGGATTAATGGGCCAATTGTATCGGGCCCAATGTTTACTAAATCGAGATAATGGACATGTTACGCTACATATGTAAATACACATTATTTGTTTTTGTTTGTTGTGTTGGAAAGGCAACAAATTACTCAAAAGGTATGAAACAGTAGACCGTATTCCAAAATAGTTTTTTTAATACATGAAAGGCCACTTTTCCTTGAGAACCTCTAAGAAGTACCATTCAAGGAATTATTTTGTGAAGCTCATACCTCACTGATCCAGTTGAGCGACTGTTAGGACAGGGAGGAAAGTACTTCTGAATGGGAACGCAAACGGGAAGAATGAAGTAGGCATGAGTAAGCAGGCAATGAGAAGAGGGGGGGAACCAGAATGTCAGAGGAGTGAGACAGTATATCAGTGCTGAGTAGAAGAGGAGGCTCAGAACAAGCTGAAGATGCAAACTTGAATTTATAACATTGAATCAGAAGGTAAATATTAGGTGAATTTATATTTTAAGCTTTTAACCCCTCTTTCACATCAATGTATTTTATCTAATATATTGAAGTTAATGTAGTCAGTAATCCTTTAAATGTTAATACTTAAGGTACATCATCACAGGTCTGTACTGAGAGAGTTAAACCCTCTGCTACTAGTGCTTTTACGGTATGTTATCCCAGTCTCCTACTATATAGGATTTGTGTCATGTAAGGATAACATGCTTTTACCATACTGTACATTAACGTGCAATGGTCATTATTACAGTGCAAGTGGACTCTGGATTAATCAAAGTGCTTTCCAGCACCTTGTTGTTTTAATAACAGAGAGCGTATTCCCTTTAGTGCTCCCATTAATGGATTACCGTGTTTTTCTTTAATTCATTCTGTTTCATGCTCCATAACAGCTCCTTCATGTCTAGAGCATGCCATGCACCTTGTAAACTTCATCAATTTAACATGAGGGGGTGATGTTATGCGCAAACCATTCTATCGCAGATTACAAGACAAATCATTGAATTTAATGTCTGTACCCGAAGCTGATCATTAAACTATGCAGGATGGAGGAAAAGTATGTTTAGGACCTACTTTCCAACAAACAGAACTGATACTATTAGCCATAGGTACAAGTATATATATATATATATATATATATATATATATATATATATATGTCTAAACAAATCATATTCTGTACAAACCTCTCCTTCCAGCATCCCACATACTAACTACTCTTCTCTACCCAGCATCAGATTCCTCATACCATTACAGGATTCAGTGATATCCTGCCCCAAAATCACAGGATCATCTCGTGTGCCTGCCCAGCATAACAAGACCCTCTATCCTCTCCACACCAGCATCACAGTGACATCAGCATCATTTCCTTCTTTTTCCAAACTTCCCAAGCTCCCCCCAGCAGTAAAATGTCTCATACTTGTCTTCCCCTCATCATCACAGAACAACCCTTTCCAAGCTCATCAACAGGGGAAAAAAGGTCCCGTTTTGCAATATTGAAATATTTATAGTCTATGATAGTCTATAAATGTATGCTTAATCCCCAGTCATTATTCCAAACTCCCAATCTAACCCATCATGTCTCATGTAGCCCAAAGTATTAATTAGCCCTTACCTTATTTCATGTGGGTTTTTTTTTTGCTGACTTTCAGTATAGATTTTCATCAGTAAGGAGGTATTAAATTAGCTGAAGTATATGTCACTAGTCAGCATGAGATCCTGACACTTATATTTGATTATAATGTTTGGTCTCTATAGGTACCCAGTTAAACAGGCATGTATTCATATGCAGTTATTGTGTTTACATTTCTATACAATACATATGGGTGTGCCCACTAAAATCTTAGCGCTATTTAATGACCTCAATTTTTTTTGTTAACATTTATATTTATTTTATATGTCTCCATAATATGTCATATTTCCAGCATGCACCTGCCTTTCAATTTTCAAATAGCTATTAATGTTGGTATATTTTGAAATCTTTATATCTTGTTTTATAACTGGTGCACATATCATGGTTAGGTGCTCGTGCTTAGTGGCAATATTACATAGCTATATAATAATAGTCATCTATCTTTATATGGCAATATTCTTCACAAGGGACTTCAAGTGCTTTGGCGCACATTCTTTGACTTAACTAAATAGGCAGCTACAGAGCATAGAAGGGAATACATACTAAGTAAACGAACAAGAACAGACTGATCCATGAGGTAGAGAGCTCTGCTCACTAGCTTACAATCTAAATATTTTTCCAAATAAACAACCAAATAGTAAATAAAGTTTAGACAGACTGGAAATAAAGTGAGGAGGGCCCTGCCCAAATTGTTTTGTGGTTTAAAACAAAGAGGGGATGCTAAACATGCAAAGGTACAATATATCAAGGCAGTTCATTCAATTTCTTGTAACCGCAAGGGAATGCTAAGTTCCAATCTCACAATGACTATGGGATGCATGCCATTCTGTTTGATAGCTTTTTATTGAATTGTACTTATTTATATATTATCATTTAATGTATACATCCCAAGAACATACTTTAATTCTATTTATCAGTGGGAAGTAGACCCCTCCAAAATATTCTCAATAAAATGATGGGAAAAAAATTAATAAGGGGGAATACAATTATTGTCATCTGTTATTTTGCAACCAGCACTGATAAAAGCTGGCTAAGACTATAATCTATATCCTGAACACATTCTGGGCACTATTTTGGTTTCTCTTCATTCTGATATTACACAATAGGATTTCTAAAACTCCCCAAGGTCCTATTACCTTTCAGATCAGTGTTTGCTACCAAAGCTATAGATCCATTTTTAAAAAGATTGAAAAACAAAGTCTCATAAACTAGTTTGTCAATAGCAATGTGCTGAGGTTTCAAATAAATATATATTTTTTTGTGTGTGTGCAATTGTATTATCGGTTAACAGGCAGCCATTAAGAAATTGTCTGACAGTGAAACCCTGATGTATAGTTTTTAGCAGCACAATAGTTTAGTGCATTTGAATTAACAAGATCATATTATTTATATGCAATTACAGCAAAAATGCTTCCTGCAGTCATAATATTCATGCTTGTCAATATTTATGGTGATGAAGTCCATTGAGAATCTACCTATTCAGCACAATCTATGGACCAACATAATATAAGAAAGGGTTCATTATACCTTTCATTAACTTTAATGGTGAAGTTCCACTCATGCTGAAGGCATTCATTTATAACTAAATCTAGTATGTGGAATCAGTAATCCCAAAACCTGATTGATATTTGGTGATTTTGCTTAGCAATGTTTTTCCCTGCACCATGTATAGATAAATTGGTAAGATGAAATAGTTCATCTCACCTGCAACTCACCTTTTATGTGAATAGCCCCAATTGTGTTGGGGTTTTTATCACAGTGAGGGCTGTAAAAACACACAGATTTCACTTGAAACTCAAGAGAAACTCTTTCTTTAACCCTGACTCATAGCAAACATCAATGACATACTACATGCCCTTGACACGCAAGAACTGAGTCACTCACATGGATACTTCCTTAGTTTCTCTACAACTAACTATTTCTTTGAGTTGACAATTTGCCAGTCATAACTTCCATTAGAAGGTCATACTTCAAATAGGAATATTAAAATGCCATTAAGGTGTCCTGGAGGCCTGAGCTCCACATAAAGACACCAAAGTTGTATTGCTCAGTAGTTGGTAAGGACTCAAAACATTGTGTTGCTCAACAGTTGGTCCTATTCCGGATTTTTAAATATCGATGAAGGTACAGATGAGTGGACCTATTGATGGCAAATGGTTATAATTCAGTGTTATTATATGATGGTTATTTTGTGTTATTTTGAACACATTTTTAATCCTTATTTGTTCTTGCTTTAAGTCATCTAGTCAGAGCCTGGGGCTTATAGAATACTGCACCTGTCCTACATGGTGGGTGTATGGACACAGTACTTGGAAAGACTAGGGGCAAGATGAGAAAGAACTAAAGTCAGGATCAAAGTTTGATCATTTTCCAAGGTTAGGGGTCATAGGGGAGGTTTGAGAATGAAATCAGGAAAACAGACGGTATGTACACAGGAAAAGCAGAGGTGCTCATAGTATGTACCAGGTGACCAGGTCTGTTTTATGTGCCAGACACAATCCTCTGCCACATGTCCCGTAACACAATTGCACCTCAAGGAGACATGCACAGACCCAATCCTACCAAGCGCACCGAGGGTCGCATGTACCTCCCATTCTGAGGAACACAATCCGGACCTAGAGTCAAGATAACTGAGTAACAGCAACACCGGTGATCCTAATCCTCTTCAGTGTAAACATGTGGACTATCTACTGCTTATATCAAACTATACCCTCAACTATAACCTTTCCCTACTTGCATAAAACGTTTTAGTACATTAACAATCCATGAGTTGACAATACCGTCATTTAGTTACTTGCAAGAATTATCATTTTCACATCTACTTCCTGTTCCCCAGAAAGGAAAATACAAACCGGGCTGGAGGCCAGACAGCTATTAAGTAAAACTAGTGTGAGCGGTCTACTGGAGACATCAAATAAATAGGTTTTCATTTTATAGTCTTGTGTCAGCTTCTAACACCTACAACTGTAAATAAAATTTATGCATGTGTTATATTCATGTACAAAAAGTTTTTTTCCCCCAAATTAGTGATTATACCCAAACATTAAAATTAAATGATTGACAACTTTTGATTGGTGCCAGCGTTACACCCTTTCCCTAAAATAAATGTGTTAAATGCAATCAAGAGAGGGTACTAGCTCTGTCTAATGACATTATCTATAACAAGGGTCTGTCACAGCAGTAGTAATCAGAGAAGCTGCCTCAATATCAATCTGTGCTCACTGGCTACAAGAAATGTGCAAGTGGCCCTTATTCATGCATAAATACATTTATATTTGTATTTAAGAAGTAAAAGTTATTTTTAAGGTTGAATGGCTCTTTTAAAATTATCCCTTGAAGAGAGTGCATAAAATACAAAGCGATATGCAGCTGGAATCAAATATAACACAATAACAATGTGTTATAACGTCTGCAGATACCCCCCCCCCCCCTCCAAAAAAAATATCACATTGCTCGCCTGATTATATCCATATTGAATACTCATTAACTGACCTCTGACCGAGTGCTTCTAGAACCCCAAATAAAAAGTACTTTGAAAATTCTTGCAAAGGCTTTATAGTAAATCCACACGGAGTAATACATGGGCACACTCAGAACAAGTGAAATTGTGCAACGCGTTTCACACCTTAGTGCTTTTTATTATAATCATAATCTTATGATTACAAGTTGCGAAATGCGTCAAGCGGTTTCACTTGTACTGAATGTGCACATGTATCACTCCGTGTGGACTTAAAATCACACCTTCACAATAATTAGCAAAATACTCCTGGAATCTCCTGGGTTTATTTCCCTTTTGCCTTGCTCAAACGCATCTAGTTGTCACAGTCCTTCCAATGCACTTTTTAAGCCACTGCCTTTTTGCATCACCTTCCTGTCGATTGTAAGCTTATTACCAGGGCTCGTCTCTCTGCCTCACTTAGTTTGTAGCTACCTCTTTTGCTCTGTACCAAGTGTTGCACATTTTTTTGGCACTGTATAAATAAAACCTTGGTCCATTCGGTACGATGCAAAGAATTGCACTGGCCAAATGTGCACAGAAAGTCAGATATAAACAGAAAGGGAAGTAAAGGTAATTAAATGTCACTACAGCTTTGAAATTAGTCCAGGGCAGGGGAAAAAATAATGAAAGAGAAATCATTATCAGCAAACCAAAAGTGAATGAATATTACAGTAAATGCATTAGCAGTAACAATCCCATTTTCTTGATGCATTCCGGACATACAGTCTTACATCCCACTCACATTAACTGTTAGCTCCAATGACTGTGAGGATTTACAGACAAGGAATAATGCTTTTTTCACAAAGCTTTGAGTTGGGTCAAGTGAACCAAACATTATTATTCCCAGGTGGAAACATATAATTCACTGAAAATGTTTGGAAAAAAATCCATTTGTATTTTACCTGAGACCAACATGGACACAATTAGAAAGTAATGGGGCGTCTGTGCATTTTTCGACCACAAAACATATTAAAAAGTTCCTTAGAGGCTGACTGCAAGCCTCATTTCCATTTCCAGCTATTTTATAATTTAATATTGGAGCAGCTACACTTGGGGATTAGTTTTCGGCTGAATGTCGATTTGGTTGAAAATCTGCATTTTTGGCCATTCTTCCAAAAACGAACGCAATGATCGAAAAAAAAAATGGACGAATGCAGAATGAACAAGATAGAATCATTCATTCATTCGTCTATTTGTTTCATTCGTTATACAAAACATCCAATAGCCCTGAAATAAGTGGTAGAAGCTGCAAACCTGATATCTGTGATGAAAGGCTAAACACGTATAGAATACAGATACAGTATTTCAGTTCTAACGATAGCTACTTTTAAAAATTATTTTACTATTTTAAGCATGAAAAGGATAGGTCATATTGAAGGAAGAGTGATCCTTTAAGCTGCTAAATGCAAGATAATCTTGTTGTCATTCCCCCATCCCAGTTGAACTACTAAGGTAAGTGGATGGGAAACAGACAAATTGCACAGATTGAGGGATAGTTAAAGTATGAAGCTCAAACTTGACTCATAATAAGTTTTAGTTATCTAAAGGTTTGTAGGTATTATAGGATTTTAACATTATAATTTGGGGGCAGGAGTATTTGATAAATGTTAAACATAAAACTGAAATTTGAGGAAACAATATACATGACCAAAAAAAACAAACAGCCGAAGCATCAGGCAGCCAAAACAGCCCCAGCATAAGGTAGCTAAAACAGCCACGGCATCAGGCAACCAAAACAGCCACAGCACCAGGCAACCAAAACACCCACAGCACCAGGCAACCAAAACAGCCACAGCACCAGGCAACCAAAACAGCCACAGCACCAGGCAACCAAAACAGCCACAGCATCAGGCAACCAAAACAGCCACAGCATCAGGCAACCAAAACAGCCACAGCATCAGGCAGCCAAAACAGCCACAGCATCAGACAGCCAAAACATCCACAGCATCAGGCACCCAAAACAGTCACAGCATCAGGCAGCCAAAACCGCCACAGCATCAGGCAACCAAAACAGCCACAGCATCAGGCAGCCAAAACAGCCACAGCATCAGGCAGCCAAAACAGCCACAGCATTAGGCCTCCAAAACAGCTACAGGAGCAGGAAGACAAAAAAGCCCATAGATAATCTTCCATATATGTGAGGCCCTAAGCGGTTTGTTCTTATTATACTTTAATATACTGTTGGTGGAGAAAGTGCAAACCATTGAAAATGTTAGTGGCAGTGGAGTTTGACAAACAAACTTGTGTTGGAGGGACGTGATAGGTCTGGCCAATTAGCTCATCCTTCCCAAAAGCCAATGTTCTTAAAAGCAAGCAGAATTAATTTATGTTGCTAAAAGTATCACACGCCATAGCACAACTGAATTATCCTGGAGCTACTCAGTCTCTTTCCGGACTATCTAATGAAAAAGGTTCACTGCCTAAACTCTATTGATGTCACAGGGGCATGCAAATACATAGGAGTAAAGTTGTTAGTGCACTGTCTCTCTTATTGCTTTAGAATGAACATCCTGTATTTGCACAAAGACTGTGGCTGTACCAAAGGTCATTTCATATTTCTGTGGAGTTGTATTGTATTACTATTTAATAAGGAAATTGTTGTGTCTTTATTCATTATAATTTTGAATAAAATGATTTCTATGACTTTTCATAAATTTAAGTAAAAAAGGGAAATAAAATGATTTTGTCTTTCCAGATTGGCCACAAATGTTTCTAAATATTGGGGACATTGTTGGTTTTGTTGAAGTTTCAATCACATTTCTGGCCGTCCAACATGCAAAACCTTGCTTGTTTGGCAACTCAGTTGCAGGGATCGGGGGCACTAGTGGAACAAAACATTTTACAGCCCTATCATTGCAATTAGCAAGGAAGAGCGATAGATAGGTCTGTTCCCTTTGAATACAGGGTAGGATGTGATCTAGAGAAAGAGGAAAGATTTTGGAAAATTGTTGCTTCTAGATAACGTCTCTTTGGGTGTCAGCAGTGGTGTATCTTGATTTTGTGCTGCCCTAGGCAGACAAAATCCAGGCACCCCCCTACCCAAGCTGCACACCCAAGTTACACACCTAAGACATGTCCCATCATTCAGACTCACATGAAGCTCATACTCCCATCACACACACACTCCCATCACACTCAGTCACACACTCCTACTCCCATCACACTCAGTCACACACTCCTACTCCCATTACACTCAGTCACACACTCCGACTCCCATCACACACACTCTGTCTCCCATCACACACACTCTGTCTCCCATCACACTCAGTCACACACACTGTCTCCCATCACACACACTCTGACTCCCATCACACTCAGTCACACACACACACACACACACACACTGTCTCCCATCACACACACTCTGACTCCCATCACACTCAGTCACACACACTGTCTCCCATCACACACACTCTGACTCCCATCACACTCAGTCACACACACTGTCTCCCATCACACACACACTCTGACTCCCATCACACTCAGTCACACACACTGTCTCCCATCACACACACTCACACACACTGTCTCCCATCACACACGCTCTGACTCCCATCACACTCAGTCACACACACACACACACACTGTTTCCCATCAGCACTTACCTTTCCTTGGTGGCTAGTGGCAGGCAGCATGGTCCCTCCATGCTGCCTGTTCGGCTTCCCGGCAATTGTGCCGACAGGTCACGTGACCGGGCGCGCATATGACGTCAGTGCGCCCGTCACGTGACTGTCGGCACTTCTGTGTCACACTGCTCGGGTTTCTCTGTGCTGCCTGTTCGGCTCCCCGTGCAGACTGGCAGGCAGAGCAATGGTGAGGGGGGATCTTCCGATCCCCTCTCACCTCCGTCTCTGCCTGCAAGCGCGGTCTTTTTTTTTTTTTTAAAGGGCCGGATTTTTTTTTTTTGTCAGTGCTGGCGCCCCCCAAAATTTGCCGCCCTAGGCATCCGCCTAGGATGCCTCGCGGTAAATACAGCACTGGGTGTCAGGCTATGAAACTGACCAAAAAGACCCTATACAGTTTTGTTCCAATATTTCTAGAGAGAATTATTGCATAGTGTTCTCTTGTTCTGATCAATTCCTGGTTTTCCTTGTTTTCTTCTGCCTTATTTCACTGCGCCTATATAAATATGCCCCACACGTTTATTCTGTTTGTTTCATGCCACAGTCTGTCCTGCTACAGGTGTGTCTTTTGTCTGTTTTCTTGTCTCAGTATAGTTATTATTTATTATATAGACAGGGACAGCTTAGGAACTTGCTGATGTGAGGTACCTTGACACTGGTGGTAAGCTTATCGTCTCATGGACATTTGGTGTAACTAAACCCTCATAATGCCATCTTAGCATACTTGCTAGTCCTGTGTTTATAGCTGTGGTTTTGCATGTTTTTCTTTAAGTCTGTTTCTCTGCCCTGTCTCCCAGCAGCTACCTTGGGGCTCTGGTACCAACCTTGGGAGGGCGGTTACCCTGCATCCATCGAGAAATATTTTTGGAATATTAGTAACAAATGGCCACAAAAGAATCTTATATCTAATTCATCCACAAAGAATTGAATGACATCTACTGTGGATTACACCAGCCATGGGCAGATATCACTACCAGTTAACAGCTATTCAGGTGCTAACAAAGTAGAGTTATAAATGAAATATTCAATATGCTCTGTTCTGACCTTGATATGTTTTGGGATCTGGTTATACAGTTTTAAGGATCCCTCTATTTATTTAGTTAGTGCCATAACCGGTTTTAGTTTACATATATACTGGAAGTATCGGTTGTACAGAGCTAAAGGTAGGTGAGCTTGGTTCTACGCATTGTTTCTAAAAGGAAAAACACACAGAAAAAACCTAAAGAAGTATTTAAAGAAAAAGACAAGCATATTTATGTGAATATTAAACAACATTTGGTTTTGTAACTGGTGAACTGAGAAATACCACAAAAATAAGTGTTTATAATAGTCTGAATTAATTTTAAGAAAAGCACGCAACAGTATATACAAACACTTGTTGATGGCTAGTAACTTACATGGTCCATCTGCTGGTCCATAATTTAGGATGAAAACTCCAATCGCCATAAGAACACAGGTTCTCCAGGTCAATTTCCACACTAGTTTTAAACGACTGACCTTTCTTCTTAACATTGCATTGAAAGCCAGCGCTACAGAAGTCCCAATGATGAAGACAAACCTGAAGGATAGAATCCATGATGTTGAATGTATAGCACTCTAGAAATAAAAGGTATTAAAAGGATGTGGGTGGAAACACTTCATCTGACGCATGATGGTCACCACTAGCTAAAGTATCAAAGTAGACCCGCCATGTAATATGACACTATATTGAGTAAAATCATCTAAAACACTATCTTCATGTTTTGCAAGTATTTTGTTTTTAGAAGTTCTTGGACTATTTTTAACCTCTTTTTAACCTATCTGCTAAGAAATGAATTTCAAGACACACCTTTTTTTGTTAAATATGTACATTCTTGTTATTTCTATACTAAGTAATACATACCATGACAATTTATTTTAAATTCCATTTATACAGTGCTGACTAAGTTTGAGTAGGGGCTGTGGTATAGTGGTTGATATCTCTTGCCAAGCACCACAACCTGGTGGTATACAATATCATATAGGCCGAACCACACTAACAGGAGCGGAATCAGTGGAGCAAAATAGTAGTAAGAAGCCTAAATGACAAGTGGGATAGTCCCAGAGTACTGGAGACAGAAGCAGGAGATGATGACTGTCAAAGAACAGGCACCAGTGACCTGGAACAGTGGTCCAAGAACTTAGAACTAGATGCAGGGTGTTTGGGGATTTTATGGGGCTGCAGGCAAGCCTCCCAGCACCATGGCAAGCCCCCTTCTGATTGCTCACTTTGCAAAGTGGAACAGTAATGTCAAAAAGATAAGATGAGCATGGTATCAGCATTCTGGGATGAATGTACGGGAGAAAGTGGAGTTAGAGGATGTCCAAACATGAGCGGGTTGCAGTAGTCATTGGTGGGAGACTAAAAGGGGACATTCTAGAATTTTTACAAATATTTAATGGACAGCCATGCTAGGAGAGGAGTTCAGATGCATATTGGGAAATATTTTTTTCTGAATACAAGAGATATATGACAACCAGGAAATGGGCACAGACGTAACACTCATGCAACACCTCTCCAGACTGGCTTAGTTGCCAGAGTAATATATTGAATTGCTTTGCCCTCGGAAGAAGGAATTATATTTCTAATATTCTAAATATTATATTTTCCTTCTATACCAGCCTCACTGGATCTAACTTGGAAGTGGTACCTCCTCTACCCTTAGTAATCCAGAATTGAGTACCCAATCAAATAGGCCAGGTCAGAAGAAAAAAAAAGAATAGAGAAGAACAGCTAAGGAATTCCAATAGCACAGAGCTTTTAGTTTATACCTTAATGACCACTAGCAAATACGACACAAGAGATGAGCCCTCTCTGTATGATTGCGGTTATACAATAAACAGCATTAAGTCAATAATGTGATTGCTTTTGATTGAATAGGTCAGTAGGAAAATGATTACCCACTTTACAACCCATTAACATCCAGGCACACATTACAAGGACAGGGCTGCCAGTTTAGAAACTTACTTACCACAATTTGATTTAGAATTATTTAACGTACTATATTGTACTAGTTCCTGTTCTCCACTTTGGTTGTGGATACGATAACTGAAATATTGAGAAACATTCTTTGTTCCACTGCAATAATACCTGATCTTCTGTTTATTTTTGTTTTGTTCTTTGCATTAGAATTTTTCTTCCTAATCTTTGAGTATATTTAAAGATTTTTTTTTTAACAAAAGAAAGCTTTTGACTCTAAATAAGCATCAATACAATGCTACATGATCTTTAATTTTACTAACAGAAACTACCAGTGAAGTTAAAGGTCAACTGACGGCACAAAAATAATGTATGTGTAATTGAAAGGTTATACCAAGTTTAAGCATTTCAAAAAGAAATGATTTAATGAAAGAAGGTAAATGAAGTACCTTGTTGAGTTCAGTGGGCAGACATGTTGTTTAGGATCTTAGGTCAAATGAAGGAAACTCTGGCCAATCTGACCCAAGATGTCTGCCCCCTAATAGAACTATTTATTTGTATTCTTGAATTAAATAGTTTTTTTTTTTTTAAATGTCTATACCTGATGCAATCTTTCGGCTACATTTTTTTGTCGACATTTGTCTTTTAGATACATTAAAGAATGAAGCATTTTAAATGATGGTGCATTTTAGATACATCATTACTTGATGTTAGATTGTAAAAGCTGAGGGCATTTATGAAAAAAAAGTTCTTTACTGAAAGGATAATAAATATCAGGAATACACTTTTGGTGGCAGTAAAAGTACAGTCTCTAGTGTTGGAAACAAGTGTTTGGGATTATCAGAAACATCTTTTAGATACCTATATGAGTAAGTATTCATTTAACTTTTGCTTTGGCACCAAAGATAGAAACTGTCTATGGATTTAAATATTTGACATTACATGCATATTTGCTATTTTAGGATATGTACAGAAAACCAGATGCCTGATTCATTAATTCCACATGTGGACTTTTAATTCTGCCACCTGGTAAAGCACAAGCTATAAATCGTTTCAAATGCTATAAATATCTTTTGACGGACACCGATTTTAATCTTTGATTCCCAGGTCAGCTCCTGTGACCTTAGGAAAGTCAATGTATCTACCCGTGGGTCAAGAAACAAAACAGGAAGTCAAAACATTGTGTTTATTGTGGATGCAGAGAATAAAAAATGATTGACAAGGATCTGTACATCTTGTCAGTAAAATTCCAAGCAAATGCCTAAATTAAGAGAAAAATGTGTTTTAAATGTGTCTGTAGTATCTCCTTTTTATGACATCACCTGTGGCTTACAACTTACATTTTAGTATACATACATTATCCAATATATATTTACTTAGTTTACATTTTATAATATTGCTTTAACATAAAGATATATTTTACATTTAAAAGGTTATTTTTTTATTTTTTATTCTTGTATTAATAATATAAATAGCAAAAGCTAAGTGGAAGAAAAAAAAATCGTGGAGCAAAGTGGAGATTATGTCATGTATTATTTGTTATGTTTTATTTGACTCAGCATTCCTTTATATTGTTTTTTTCTGTTTAGTATCATTTCAATACAGGTATATTTTCCTGTGGTTGTTTTAGACTTTTTTAAACATAGTACGTTGCAGAGAACACAGTATACATTTTTGTAGATTGGCATTCCTATAGAAGTTCGGCTTGGCCTGTGTTTTCTAGAAAGAAAATGTTTTACTAGTTTGTTTTATTTGTTTCTTTAATAGATTGAGAACGTTTCTCATTTCATAAAGAGGTTAACTTTTTGTGCATATATTGTAGATTTGGGATATTTGCGCTATGTAATGGTAAAACAAATATTTTGGTCTCATGGGGGTTAATAGAGACCATGTAAATGGGTAATTGAAAACATATGTAGAGGAAACATCGATGGTGATTTTGTATAGTATATAGTGATTTTATAGTAGACCAATTTTGCTTTTGAACTGACACATCAAGGCCTTTGAGTGTTATATAATTTTGATTTTTTTGTTACATATCTATCTAGATATATATATATATATATATATTCTGAATGTATTGTTACATATCTATCTATCTATAGCCCTAGATATATATACATATATTTATTTTTTTCTCAAATGGATTGTTACATATCTATCTATCTATCTATCTATCTATCTATCTATCTATCTATCTATTTATCTATGGCCCTAGATATATATATATATATAGATAGAGAGATATGTAACAATCCATTCAGAATGATGTCACACTCACAGGCCTTGATGTGTCAGTTCAAAAGCAAAATCAGTTTACTATAAATACAAAATCACCATTGATGTTTCGGACAGAGATCTCATCCTTTGTCAAGATACCATTACTTGACATTATATATATCTCTCTCTCTCAAAGATAAAAAAAAGTCCAAGTTCCTATGGAAGCCTGGGGGTCTCCAACTGAAAAGTAATATTACCTTCTAATAGTGTTTTCTAACTTTCTTTTTAAAGGAAACCATATAAACAAAAATACTTACCAAGGCATGACCAGATCTGCCACCGTTAATCCTGCAACAACAAAGACAATTACAAAACAGTTCTAACAATAAATAGCTGTACAAAGCTAACAAGTTTAATAAAAAATGATTCTACTGAAACGTTTGGCCATTCTACCAGTTTGTAGCTAAACACCAACGCCATCTATCAACTGTTCCACCTTTTGTTTACTCCCAATCTAACTTTTACATAAACGCACTGAACTACAGCTATTAAACCTGGATGTGTCCAAAATAATCACAATATGACAAAGATGACAGAGATCAAGTTACAGTTTTTTTTTACAGAGAGGGAGGTATCTCCTTAACAGAATATTAACTTGTATAAAATGTGTCTTTTTTGGTATTATTTGACATAATAATGAGCAGTAATTAAAAAAAAAAAGTATATCCAAATGTTAGCAATTTTTTTTAAAAAGACAACCGAGGGTCATCTACTACATTCTAATCAGCCCTATAAGAGTTAAAAAAAAATATATACAGTAAGACTTCTCTCCTAGTATCCCTTTTAAAAGTGATAAAAATGTAAGAAAAAGAAACAGTATTTGGCAACAATGCAAGAAATGTCTCCATTATAGTTTAGGAAAGAAAGATGGCTGCCACCAGCACATATTATTTAAAGGGACTTTGTCACAGGAGGAGTCCCATGGCTTCCCCAGAAGTCTCTTTTTAATATAGGGATAAACCTTTCAGTGCTGTGGGAAGAATTGTCTTTGTCCCCTACAGCACTGTTTGTGTTTATGTGCAAATATTGTCTGCCTTTGAAGAGGTAAGTTAACGGGCAAAAATATATAATTGTTTTTTCCCATTAATGGTTACCACTAATCACTGAATTACTATGTGTGCAGTACTTGCTGTGCAGTTCAGTGTTCATGTAGGTTTTTGTTTTAAAGGTACAGGAATGATTTTACCGCACCCAATAACTGTGTCAGCGGTGGGCATTGCATTGAAAAGGTCCGTTAATTTTCCTGCTTAATGCAGTTTTCAGTTAACGTCTGTCTTTCGGTATTGAATCAGGGCCTGTTTATTTACCTGTTGATTACATCCCCTGTGTCTTGATACGCAAATTAACTGCTTTCAATGGGGAATGTATAATGTGCATTGCAAGTTACAAGGTGATGTAATGACTAGGAAAAAAAAAATGCTCTTAAGGTATGCATTTAATTTAACATTTGCAAAAAGCAGGTTCTTTTTCAATCCGTATGCTTTTGCATCTTAACCCTTTCCTGCAACTGAGTGGGTAAACTCGTGGAAGAAAACTGTCCCTGCGGGACGATCGGATGTATATATATCTATACACACACAATCTGCACTCACTCACTCACCCCCCCCCCCCCCCCCCCCCAGCTACTGGACAGGACTTAACAGTGCTGTCTTCATGGCACTTGCTCGTAGCTCTTCCGGGTCAAATGATTAATGTGATAACCAATCAAATGGTTATCAAATGCGCCATTGACATGAACAGGTTAAAGCAATGTCACCAAAGGACAGGAAGCCATCTTGGCATGGGAAGGGTTAAACAAATGAATCTTAGATCAAGAAAATAATGGTCCTCCGGCGCAAGGAGGAAATACATTTAGCAATCTCCAGCTTATTTCAAGATCAATATGGTCCTGCTGATTTGTCGAAGTGGCTTTTATGAAGTTAAGGCAGAGTTCATTGTTAAATACCCCTACCTACTAAGCAGACGGTGGTCCATATTAATTCCTTTTCTCTTATGGATCAATAAGGAGAAGGCTGATTTGCTTAAAAGGTTTTCGGATGAAGAGGCTGTGCTTCTTTTGGGAGTTTTTGCTTACCATTCCAAGGAGCGTGTTGGAAGAACCAATATCCACCCCCTCCATAGTTGACAAATACCATCGTAGTCAGGGAGAAGCTGAAAAATATGGAAATAATATATGTAATAATAATAATGTGAATTTGGTAGAGCGAAACTATCCTCTAGCATCAATAAGTTTTACTGTCATTCTCTTTATGCATTCATTTCTTTCTGCAATACAGATTATGTATATATTGATTTATACAGTAAATCTGCAAACACGGTTGGTCTGGGCCATACAGTGATCAGGTTGTGATTTCACTAGTCCATGTTCCGTACAGTATGCCAGTTGTTTTCAGTCTTGACATTCAGCCACTTCATTGAGCCCTGACAGTGCCCAGGTTATAAGCCAGGTCAAGTGTGGGTCAAAGTTCTAAAAGTGGAGCAATCGGCAAGAACATTCCATTGGTTTCCATGGTGACTGCTCCACCTTTGGAACTTTGCCCCAGAATTGGTTTTAATACATAAGCCCCGTAGTTACTATATTATAATTATAATATTATCATTATTAATAAAAACACCGTTGTATTCTGCAGCAAGCAAAAGACGCAAGTAATAAAAGACAATTTAGACTTTCTGGAAATCATGTGTTTTAGATGCTAAAATGGTGGTACCAGAGACGTAAAAACCAATTATAGTTACAGTGACACGTTTATTGGCTAACTAAGA
This sequence comes from Pelodytes ibericus, assembly GCA_036172795.1. Classification (NCBI taxonomy): domain Eukaryota; kingdom Metazoa; phylum Chordata; class Amphibia; order Anura; family Pelodytidae; genus Pelodytes; species Pelodytes ibericus. Next base: position 54,762,250 of record CM069867.1, read on the forward strand.
ATCTGAATTTAAGCAATATTCTTTTGTACTAAAGGGATTTTTATTTTTCCCCTCTTTTTGTGCTTGTTTTGGCCTCTCAACATGGTGGAGGATGACAGCCAATAAAGTGTCACTATAACTACACTTGATTCCTGCATCTCTATGACTAATATGATACGACCGTTTTACCTGCTTCTCTAAGGCTACAAGACATTTTTGTTTCAGTATAGGAGATGGCAGGGCATTGTAACGAAAGAGGAATGCTGAAACAGCTCTGCGAAACTTAGTGACTGCTGTTATATTTATGTTGCATAAATGGGATTTATTATGAAGTACAAACAATCCAGTGTACTATAACAGCTGGAAGGCCTATGTTTTATACAAAGATCAATACCCATTCTAAGAGCAACTTTGGAATGGTGGGCAGATAGACAAGAGATGGCTAACCTTGGCACTGCAGATGGTGAGAACAACATATTCCATGATGATCAGTTAGGCTTATGTCTGTCAAGGAGCATGGAATGTGTAGTTTACCCATATCTGCAGTTCCAAGGTCAGTCATCCCTGACCTAGACCGATTGTACTCCCTCAGGATGTGATGGGTTGTTTTTTTTTGCAAGACATTAGAAAACAGTAAAAACATTTTTTTTAATATTAGAAAACAGTAGAAATGTAAATGGGGAACAAACAGACCCTTTCTGAAGCTCTAGTTGTTCCTTTTTCAGCTCTCAGTAACATTGTATTAGGTTCAACATGTATTTGTTTATACAAAATAAAATATTACATTTTTAATTCCAAGTGACAGATAACATTAAGAACCAAACAAAATGCATTAAAACATACAATCTACATATTGTGTCTGATCTTTGGCTTGCAGAAACCTATACTAATGTAAAGCAATATGTCATCATGCCGACTTTGATTGATTATTAACATCCAGCTGACTGAGCTACATACAAACAAGCTGGATGGCCCACAACTACAGAACAAAGCTTACAAAAAAAATATTGCTGACAACAATCCCAAAAGCATAAACAATCCTTTAAAAAAATGTGCTGCAAAATGAGATGCTTGCAGATATTGCCTCACTGGCTCCTACATCACATACATTAAACATGAAAGGTCACCATTTATTTTAACATAATTATACCAAAATAGTTCTCCAAGCCAGGCTACAAACATATATTTAAACAGGTTATATGTGTTGAATTATGTAACACTCATGGAAGGAAATATAAAGATTCTTAGATTTTCTTAGATAACTTGATAATGTCAACTAGGCACATCCCTGCTGCTTCCTTGCTCTCATACTGCCTCTGGAGTCTGCTCACCCATCACCCATGAGGCTCCAGTGCTCCGCTCTTTAACTGAGTGGTGGCCATTTTTTGTAAAGATGGCTCAATAAGGTACTTTATTTTTATTCTTTCATTAAAGAATGTCTTTATAAAACACCTACACTTGATGCCATCTTTCAGTTGAATAGAACTTTATTTTTTGCTACAGTTGTCTTTTAACAAAGCCTAGGAAATGTCCATCATGAACAATATTGATTGTTTTGTATTTCTTACCTGAAAAAGAACTCATCTCCTGTACCTGTAAGGAAGAACATTTTCTGACATATACTGTGAGGGTTCAAATTTAACTAAATTACGTTTTTTAATTATTTTCGGTCGTAAACTACGAGTGAGGCTGTGATCAGATGCAATACATTATGAAAGAATCTGGAATTTACGACTTCACTTAGAAAAAGATCTCATATCCTTTCCCTGCCTGCCATAATTACAATGCAATCAGATTTGCTTTGCTTCGAAACTGCTTGGAAGTTATATATTGGTACCAACAAACGGATGCATTGTTTTATCTGTTCGGCACAGATTATAATGCAATAAGAGACGAGGACAGGACAGATTTAAAGTTTCCTGCAAGATATATTAAAATAAAAAATGTTTATGCAAAAGTATGCTTGTATCCCTCCAAATAAATCTGCAAATCATGGTCTCTTCGGTTTACACACAAAAGGGTCGAGTCAGATAGCTCCAATTTTCAGCTCCAAGATGGATAAAATCGGTGGCACACTGGTATGAACTCAGGTGGCTCTGATGTGCCTCCGGATACATGCACAATTCCGAAATCATAGCCAATTACACACTGGCATCTGCCGAAACCGAATGCAGCCGAAACATGGTTGAAACGCACCGAGCTAAAGTGGTAGCCTCAAAAACACCACTATATCCTAACAGAGATTTCGTACACACACACACACAAAAATAGCCCAGAAATACTGAAAAAAAATCTGAAATCCTACCGAAAAAAACAGAACCGCCCATCGGAAATAGGGCCAGGTTCATGAAATCAATACAAATGGTAGATGAAATCAACTGAAACCCAATCACTGTTGGACTTTGCGGTTATTTTTTCTGTTGTTCATTTCACTCCAGAGCTCTTATAAGTCTCCTCCACGCAGAGCTTTCCATCTGTGTACATCATACTGAACCATGTGTTTTTATGTCTCTTACATATCCGTATGAAAAAATATTTGAATGGATCCCTGCGACCTCTTCCATTATTAAGGTGCTTATCCCTTCTGCGTTTGTGAGTTTACGCACTTCTATATACCAGCACTATTGGTTTAACATTCTACACTATAGTGTTGTTGTTTTTTTTTTTTTTGCTATTGTTCCAGTGGTCCTGAGCTTTTTGAATTTAATGTTAGAAATAACCCCCTAACAAGTTAATCAACATGTTTTAAATCCAATCCTTGATTGAGACTTAAAAATAGATTTAGAAATGAAGAAAGGATTTATTTTAAAAAGGTGTCTACACATGTTAACAATAACAAAAATAAAGAGTGTAAAAGCATGATCAATCAGCTAATTAAAACAAAAATCCCTTATAACTCTAATTTATCAGCCAGGCTAATCTTGCAATATATAGTTACTGTAGTGTAGCAGGATAGGGGTAAAGAAGCAACTTTAATAATCAAACAGGCAAATCATGCTCAACAATTCTGTGAGTTGCTAAAACTCAGAAGCGAGGCAGGGATGGAAAAAGTGTCACAAAAATGGATGCCTGTGTTACATATGCACAATCCCTTCTAAAAGAAATTACGATCTAGCTATATGAAGATAGTGTCTGAATTGATTGGCTTAGCTAATGAATAGGTGTATATATATCCCAGTTCAACAAAGTGAGCTTGGCTGTCTCTGTAAGAACATCCGGTCAGGGATGAAATGATAGGGTAAAAGATCAGAGCAAATGCATAGGCCACAGTTGGAAAATACCTTATAGTAAATAAGCTGCCTATGGCTTGTACTTAATAACATGTGGTGCAAACTTACCTGATTAACCCCTTCGTGACGTTGGGACGTTCTATGCCGTCCTGACTTTAAGTGCCTTAAAGTCGTTAGGACGGCATAGTACGTCCTGTACTAAACAGCTCATCGCGGCTCCCCACGATGAGCTGTTTTCGGATCCCGCTGCAGGCACTTACAGCGGGATCCCACCTGTCAGATGAGGCCACTTTGAGTGGCCTCAGTCTGACAGGGAAAATGTAGCCGGTGCTCAAAGCGAGCACCGGCTACATTTCTCTAAATCGCGCTGTGCCCGAACTTCCGGGTTCGGGCACGCCTCCGTGAGGTCTCGCGATTTTTTGGCAGGGACCCACAGGGTCTATTAAGACCCTGATCGGGTCTCTGCCAGAGTGTTCCTGGCTACCTTGTGATCGGTGGCCAGGAACAAATTGTGACGTTTTGGTGCTTGCGTCGTTTGGGACGCAAGCACCATGCGTCACAAAGGGGTTAAAGGGCTCTGATGTAAACAAACTGCCTGACGGCTTGTGTTTGAAATAAATAAGGCAAATTAAACCCTGTTTGGTATGTGTACACAATATAAGAAATCTTGAAAAAATAGCTAACAAAATAGCAACAAAGTCACTGCACACACAATTCATTCCCCCAACAGAGGTTGATCAAAGTTAGAAGCAAAGGGATTGGGAAAAAAAGCTTTTTTGCCCTATTAAAAGTTGATATGCTGTTATACAGTGTTCATTTTGACTGCACATTTTGATTTAGCTGTAGTCTTTTTTAAATGAGTAATATTTAAGTCGACTAAATCTCCAGCAGTGAGGGAGGTAACAGATCTGATGAGAGGGGAAACAATCACGTGACAGTATCAGGTGAATCAGATGGAGAAGCAACCCCTGTTTACAGGGTCTTGTTTCAGGGGGCAGACAGACACAGGAAGCCTGCGTCTCAGCCAATCCAGCTGCAGACAGAGTCAGGTGACTGGACTATGGCCTAGATCCATGGGAACCAGAACAAGAAATCCAAATAGGTTAATGCAATAGCCCTTCCCTAACATTTTAGTCACATTTTCGTTAGTTGACAAACATCAAAAAATATGTAGTGAGTAGCAAACGCTCAAGATGGAGGTCACTGTCACTGGCTTGATTGTCTTGTTAACCAAGGTCTGACAGGGGTGCCCAAACATGACTAGAACCAAAAAAAAAAAAAAACAATGCACTTCAAAAAATGCCCTAAGAAAAAATGTTTTAAGCTCAGCTAGAAAAGAGCCAGGCCACTAATAACATATCCCTCTGAATACAGCAGCCATCATTCGCCCCTCGCAGACTTAAAAATAAACTTTATTTGTTTGTATTCAAAGAGTGAGTGAGTCTACTGCCACAATTCATTATGAAATGGTTTAGGAAATTGTCCCATGAGAGTCTAATAACTACTAAAGTAGTCACTCAAACTATATTAATCATTAAAAAAAAAGTTGGGGGATGGGTTTAAATAATGGGTTGGATTTATTTGTAGCAAAGAAAAAAACAAACGCACACAAAATAGGTAATTTAACAATTTGATAGCAAAAACTGTAATGATCCATCTAGCCAGATGTGAACTGACCATATTGGGCAAAGACCAAAAGCCACAAGGATGGTTGCTGCAGCATCAGCATGTCACCTAACCCATGTACACGTCATCATGTCCCATTCTTAGCATCTGTTTACCGTGTGACCATTATAGCAGATGCTCTGTCCTACTGCATAAATGTGGGAAAACCTGCACAAGATCCCGTCTGGAAGGAGGAAACAAGGACTTAGAGTTGTTGGAAAATGCAGCAGGCATTGAGCCAGCTATGATGAGCTAATTGGTAATTGCTTGTTCTATCCTAAGGTTTCAGGGTGAATTCAGAGGGAAGATCTCATCAAAACACATTATTGGGAGTCCCAGCAGGCCTGCCGGGTGCAATTTACAGATTAAAAACTCCGGCCTAGTTGCCAGGCGCTCTGCATGACGCTCTGACACAAACTCTGTTTTTTTTCCTGAGCACTTTTAATGACCACCCCAAAAACAAGAAGTACAATAATATTGGGCAAAAAAGGAGAGTGTAGCATTCATGCAATTCAACGTTATTTTATTCAAGGTTTTAATCGTCTGGCTTCACTAATCGCAGATACTTAAAGAGAAGCAATCACACACAGTTGTGTAATTATGTCCATTAGTTACTGTAGCAACAGAGGCAAAGGTTAAGTCATTTTCTAGAAAAGGCTGGGTGAAAATTATGGCATTATAGCAACTTATTGCCAATCCCTTTAATTAAAACAATTTACTTTTCACACAGCTGACAGAAGAGATATCGGTAAACATGGTGGTGTCAATTACATTCAATCAAACTCTGTCTGTCCGCACATAGGGAACATAAGAAACATGTTTGTTAATTTGTGATCATTAGTATGTGGGTCAGCAGGGCAGGTGTAGGATAATACGAGGCTCATGTTTACCTTCAGTCACATATCACACAAGCACCGCCAACCGCAATGCACCGGGGGAGGAGCTTGGGAGGTCAGATGTCAATGCATGCGCAGTAGCTCTGTCAATCAAACTGATTCGCACACGTAAAACCACTGTGCATAAACAGTATTCATTTTCCAGTGTCCAAACACCAAAGAATGAAAATTGAAGGCCACGAGATTGTGGCCAATATAAGTGGTCACCTCCAATATTTTCAAAGCAGGTCCCAGTGGGGCGGGACCGATGAGAGGCTTGCAGTTACATAACCAGGATTAACATACTTAACATACTAAACATAAGATTATTTAAAAACACAATGGAAATTTACTCAATTGCGTCATCTTAATCCTGGGGTTTCTACCAATAATAGGTCTTGTCCAAAAGTTATAGGGTAAGAAATGAAGAGGTAACAGGTGTAAATATAAATTAACACATGGTAAGACTGGAACAGCTGAGAATACTGAAAAGCTGCTAAGAACTAATGTATAAGGGAAATCCCCATGGGTTAAGAGCAATATAAATTAATCAATCAAAATCATAAGAGATTATGGAAAATGCACACAACTTAATATAAGGCAGCAACATTTTATTTGATAATTTATTAAACATGTAATACTTCTAAACTAAAATGTTGTAAGATGTTATTGACAACCCAGACACAATAACTCTTAGAATACATTTTTTTAAAAATGAAATATTCAATGCCATTTTGCTCCATTGGAACGTGCAGCTAAAATCTTGGAGGTGATACCTATAGTGGCCATTTTTTCCCATACACATATCATTTTTACATGCTAAATTAACATTGATTTATATAGCGCCAACAATTATGTAGCACTTGGTACAGAGCACAGGAGGGAACTACATTAGGCATTAGACAAACAGAGACACAGTGCTACATGCGATAGAGAGGCAGAAGGAAATCAATCAGCTAATCAGCAAGTATCTGTGGGATCCCATTCCTGATTAATGAATTGATTTCCTTCAAACGAAACAGCATATAGAAGTCATATATGGTAAAATACCGCTGAGGTAGCATGCCTATGTCCATCACAGCACAACACAGTAAAGGAAGAGACTATATTTAAAAGAATAAAAACTACCACAACTAGAGGACATAGTCTTAAATTAGAGGGGCAACAATTTAAAAGTAATATCAGGAAGTATTACTTTACTGAGAGGGTAGTGGATGTATGGAATAGCCTTCCAGCAGAAGTGGTAGAGGTAAACACAGTCAAGGATTTTAAGCATGTGTGGGATAGGCACAAGGCTATCCTAGATATAAGACCGGGAACGGGGGACTAATAAAAGTATTTAGAAAATTGGCCAGACTAGATGGACCGAATGGTTCTTATCTGCCGACACATTCTATGTTTGTATCTCTTTTAAAACCGTTATAAACCACGGACACACAAAATCAACATTGCAGTGCTGGGAGGTTAGCTCCTTGAAGTCAGAGATTCAATGCTAAAGCCTGTTTAGAAATTAAACTATTTAACCACACTAACCCAGCAAGGCCATGATAGAAAAGCCTCGCAAACCTCAGATTCCAGGAGGCTGTAGGAAAAAGGATCAAGAATGCATTTTTAATTTAGCTATATGGGCCAGTTGGTTCTCATAAGAGTTTTATGGTTGCTATTTAGACACATTGGCTCTAAATCTGAAATTCTAAGAACTGGTTAATTATGTGTTACTCGGTTAATGTAGCCCTTTAATGTGCATGTACCAAGATGTCATTTAGTCTTGAAACACACTTAGAACCATTTTCCAGGTACAAACATGGCGCATGCGCAGATTGGGACGCGATCCAAGTGCGCGCCAATGAAGAAAGCAGACTACTGACTATTTTCGGAAGTCTGCATTATCTAGGCCAAATGCGTAGATTTAGGTCGTGTCTACGTTTGTTGCGCTGGCGCTTTGATTTGTGTCGGGGAACCACTGCAAAACAGTTTGATGGAGGTCCTCCCTGCAAAGTGTTGGGAGTTCTAAAAAAGCACAATCACCCTTGTACATAAGAAATGCGCATTTTTATAAAACTACATTTTGTAGTGTAAACTATTAGAATAAAATAACTAATTTCAAGTGAGAAATAGGATTAAAACAAAAACTGGGGATCCCATATTATAGGAAAAGGTGAATAGATTTTTTTCTTTTTAAATTAAAAACAATAATAAATAATACAGGAAAACACTTAATACAAAAAAAAAAAAAACTGAAAAATTGGCCAAATAATTATTAAAGAGACCCCCATCTCCTTAATAATTATTATACTGTAAATAAACAGCATAGAAAACTATCAAACATTCCTGATAATCAAAGCAAAAAACCTGTGTAAAATCCAAAAGTTGCACAAATATGTTCTCTCATTTCACGCGAGTATGTCAATGGCTTGCTTTGTCGTGGCCATGAATTACCATATTACTTATTGAACGTCAATATATCATAGCTTTCTCCTCCCATCAAAACGTTCAGTCACTATGTTCTTGCTGAAACAGCACAGTGTGTATGATTTGTAGATTACTATTAATCTGATAAAGAAAATAAATCAACTGTGCTTGTGAGGGTTTGCTGCAATTGTTTCTCGGATGTTCTGATATTATTTGAATTATGCTAAAGTGTGCAGGGAGAGCATGAGTGAACATCATAGGATCAAATGGTTTTATTATTTTACCCTCCCAAAAAAACAGAAAGGAAGAATCAAAACTAAAAGGCAAAAAATGGTCCTAAGCTACACGAATGACCTTAAAACATTATACATAGTATGAAAATACTATATACAGTATAAATCTTAAAAAATAAATGAAAAAATGGCTTACATTTAAAACAATAGCCTACAAGTAAAGGGACAACTGTAGCAGAAAATGAGGTTTGTTTAATTTTAAAAAATGCACCAAGTGTAGATTCTTAAAAATATTTTTAATATAAGAATACAAATAAAGTACCTTATTGAGCCCTCTATACTCTATAGCTCAGATGGTGGACATCTTGTTTAGAACCTTGGGATAGAGCTCCATTCACCATTGGTCAGAAGAAGGAAGATCTGACACATCTGAAACAAGATTCGAAACAACATATTGCTCCCAGTCAGAGCTATTTGGAGCAAAGAGGCCTTAAAAAGGTCCATTATTTGTATTTTTACATTAATAATTTTCTATAGAAAAGATCTAAACTTTACGCAATCTTTCAATTAAGCATAAGTAATTTTCTTTTGCTTCAGTTGTCCTTTAACATAATGCTTCACAATCCCATTGCATGACATACATGACTATTTTGATTTGATCAAAGTATCAGGAGTATTTTGACACAATACATCCAAGAAAAGGATGCAGTAGGGGAATTGAGCAGTCTACTCCCAGTTCCAGAAGACCACAGCCCCACTGAACAAAGGTAGCCCACCTGTCCAATGGTGTGTTGTTTCTCAAAGTTGAAGCCAAAAAATAGTGTTTTGTGTGGTCTGCACAGCATCCCATGTGCTGCTAGAAGTGAATGGTAACAAGTGTTACAGAACAATACAAAAAAAAAACCTCCAGAATATGCTTGAAAGTAAAAGCACTTTTAATACCTCTTAATGGCAGATCATAATAATGTAATGTAAAGATGGAGCCAGAAGCTAGCCCTCTGCTCAGTCTCTGTATATTTGCTGTTTCCATGTCTGTATATTAGTATGTCTTCGATGTATCATTTTATTGTTGCCTCTTATTATGTCTATTGATCTGTCTATCCTCTTTGCTGTACATCTTTCATTCTGCCTATCCGTTTATCTTTCTAACTGTCCACTATTTCTCCATATTGTACAGATTGTTTAGCTACATGTATGTTGTCACTGTATAACCATCATAGGAGATATAGTCTGCCACAGCTGGGTGCCAAATGTTAGTCATCACTGGATTAGGGCAGTTGCAGTTAACAATTCCCATCAAACGTGATACTGAAATGAATAAGCATAATGGAAACGACATGCCGCAATAGCAGTGGTGATAGAAGGGTTAGCTGTTACAACGTGTTGGGCAGGCAAATGGGAAGTAGGGACTTGGGCCATGATTGTTAACCCTTTGAAAACCAGCTATTGTGGATTATAGTTCCGATGATGCAAATCAGTACAACAGAATGGAAGAGAGGAAGGTTCTTGCTCCATTTCCGCATAATAAGCTGATTCTGTTGCACCATGAGCCACTGAAGTAGCCATGAGACTTAGAGAATTCCAACACAAGGAAATCCAAGATGGCCTACGTCTCCTCAGAGACTGATTCAAGATGTCAGCCGCAATGCCAGAGAGACTGATTCAAAATAGCATTAGTGGTAAGTAAGCTTCTGCATCTAATATCAAGATTACTAATGCTCTTGCAGGCTGTCAGCAGCCCCATGTCTGCGTTTAATTTCTCGTTTCAACAGAATGAGGAGTGACAGTCAGAACATTTAGATAAATACTTCAGGACCCTGCATTATATCCATTAGAGAGGCTGCACAGCACAGACCAATCAGTGCAACTGTGCTCCACATAAAAAAAAAAAAAAAAAGAAATGTTTCTTCTGCTCTTTTCCCCAGAGAGTCTATAAAACAAAGAGTACTTAAACCTAGGGAAGTCATACCGCAACAGCCAGTGGTGTGTTACAGTAAATTTAGCGGGGCCTACCCAATTCCAAGGCACCTCATTCAGTCTTCATCTGTTTCCACTCATGGTATTCTTTTCCCCTTTTTTTTTTGTGGTCCAAGCTTTATAGCATTGTTAACTTTTACAATGTTTTGGATGGTAAAAGCATGTTTGTACCCTGTACAATAAAACTATTAAGCTATTCACTTCTTGAGACATTGAAAATCCGTGTGAAAAGATTCTGCAGTTAGTACACACATTTTAATAGTCGTATGGCTTATAGAACTAGTGATTATCGTTTTATTTCCTTAAAGGACAACTGTTGGCAAAACAAAAAAAAAAGTATTATTAAATTGTGTTTAGTTGAAAGATTGCATCAAGTGCAAGAATTTTAAATAGAATGAAGGATTTATGTATTCATGTATATCATGTATTGTGGTGCTTCATATGCCGGTTCTGGGGTGCTGTCCAAATATTAGTTTTTGCTCTTTTCATATAGTATAGCCTTGCATACGTTCACAGTGCTGAAGCACTCCACCAGTATAATGATGATGTATGTTCTTTAAGACAGCAGCACCTATACACAGAAAACCTCCCCAAAAAAACTAAATACAAATACAAAACAAATAAACACTTGAAATAATCGCATTCACACGTGACAAAAAAAAAAAATCAAAAATATACTGTTACTAAGATTGATCTCCAAAGGATGCATTCGCATATGATTAAGACATGAAAAATAAGCACAAACACAATAAAAAATCTGCACATCTTTGTCTGGCATACTGACTTTTTCCAGAGCAAAACCTTGCTCTGAAATCCATGGTGTTTCTCCTTTATAAACCCTCTACGAGCAGAACAGGGTAATGCAGATATATCTTAGAACTGATCAGAAGGAAAACTCTCTCAACAGTAGAAAATTCACAAGAAAATGTAATTAAATTCCAGCCTCACATAAAGAAGAAGGAGGAAACTCATGATGTTATAAAGGAATCTTCTTTATAATCCCACAGTCCTCATTAGCACAATATAGATCCAGTACAAACTTAGGCTGCAGCACTGGATTTGTTCAGACAAGAGTCCCAAAAAGGCTAATGTAAGCCAATACAACGCGTTTCACTGTCGGATTAGGCTTCCTCAGGTGTATATCCATTGTAGAGAAAATCTGCTTTATAATCTTGATCTTAAAATCAAACATATAAAGTGGAGACACTCTACATTGGATATACAACTGAGGAGGCCAAAGCTGAAAAGTGAAAACACATTGTATACAGGGCTGCAGGGAGAGATATCTCCTTGCAGCCTGTTATCAGTATACAAGCTGTGCAATGTGCACAGACTTGTACTAAACGTGTGATCCTGTGAGGGGTGGGGTTACACGAGTGGGAGGTGGTGCCACACAGGTGAGAGGCAGACCCACACAAGAGTGGGTGGGGCAGCACAGATTTTGGAGGTGGAGCCACACAGAGTTGAGAAGCGGGTCTGCTACTTTTATTTGCCTAGTTAAGGTATTTGCCTGTTGGTGGCATGTGAAAATGAAGGTGTCTCATTGCACTAGCCATGAATGGTAATTTTATTCCAAACAAGAAGTCCTGATAAAAACTCTATTAGAGTTGAAACGTTGTTTTGTTTGTGTGCCGGGTTCCTTCTCTTCATTTATAGTCTCAGTCATGAGGCTTCTTAGGAAAGCATCATGGCTGCCAGTCATAAGATAAACAGGCTTGTAATTTAAAGAGTACTTGCCTGTTTATCCTCTTACTTGGGCAATAGTCTTTTCATGTATGAGTCTTTATCAGAAGCACAAGTGATAAAAACATGTTTTACGTTTTATGTGGTTCCTTTTTTGTGTATAATACATATTTTTTATGTTTTGGTCTTAAAAACTTCTTTATGAACTTAATTGCTGATAGACACCTTATTGCCAAGTTCTACGTTTGTGACATATAAATGAGTGACAGAAGTTCCTCATACACACGCTGCTATAGTCCCACTTTTGTGATTATTATTGAAAATAAAAATATAATTTTCTTTTGAAAGAGAGAATCGCTAAACCAATGTTTCTTGTTTTCTTCCAGCTGGAGATAGATACACAGGGGTAAAGAGACCTTGCATAGCAAGCAGCTATATTCCAAATCGAGCGCTCCAGATATTAGTGATTTTGAGTTGAGTATGTCGTTAATACTTCCAGCAAACCCTACTTCTCTATACATTGAATGACAATACTGTGACCTATGAACATACATCTCATACACAGAAACTGCTTCATGAATACACGGCCTAACATAATATAACAATTACACAAATGAGTTGAAGGGAAGGGGAGCAGAACTAATCTGTGACATTGCTTAGCCAGCTAATTACAACAGCAATCCGTTGATGCACAGATGACTGCAGTGTATTGTACTACATTTAGATTTATGTTACAGGGCTTCAGGGATACTGAGTAACCACAGGCAAACAAATATTTACCTGTGCAGTGTATTAGAAATAGGAGCAGCAGAAATGGAGTGAATGTAGAAGCCATTTGCTGTTTATATTTGCTCTGCCTGACAGCTACTGCTGCATACATCACTGTGAGTGCTAGACACTGAGCAGGAGGCTATAAGAGGAGTAACAAACTATACAGCAGGTTTATTTTACCTAAGCCCAGCAACCTATAACCATGGCACTCGGATTTATAGGACCTTTGTATCCTACGTAGCCCTTAAATGGCCCCTGACAATTAAGCAAGCTGTGAATATAGAGTATAAAAAATGGTCAAATGATCTAAGCATTGTATTAGTAGAATTGCAGCAAATGCTGACTGAGCATCATGGGAATAAGTTGGTCCCAAACATCTGCAGTGCCATGGTTAGCTCCTACTGAGCTAGGGGAAGGTAATGCCACTTCCCGTTTACTTACTAGCACTCACAGTGATGTATTGCAGTATCTGTCAGGAGGAACAAATAGAAACAGAACAGGGCTTCTGCACTCACTACATTGCTTCAGCTCCCATTTCTAATGCATTGAAGATTATGGCCTCCACAGGTAAATATTTGTTTGCCTGAGCTTAAAAGAATAATGGGTTTTAAATGTGTCTGGATGTCTTCTGTTTATGACATCACCTGTGACTTGATATGAGAACAAGCTATGTTTCAGCAGAAAATGTGTTATTTGGATATAAAGCTACAAGGTGATGTCATAAGAAAGAGACACCACATACTGAGTTACATTTTTCTGTCAATATATGCATTTTGATCACTTTTTGTTCTATACTATAACAGTATGAACAATATTTAGGTGACAGAATGCTTAAGGGCTAAGTGAAAATCACAAGCTATGTAGATATTTTAAAACTGTCTGTAGAATGTTCCCTCAGACCTTAAATCAGGGTCATGATTTGGTACTGCTATGCCGCCATCTTTATTTTCATGAATTGGTGTTCCATGTATGCATGCTAGGGCTGGCATTCCTACTCCCAAGCCACGACCCCTGGAATCTCGCATTGCCAGAGGCTATGGGGGTCATGTACTAAACAAGTGCGGTGGGTAAAAAGTAGGTAAAATATGAGTTAGGAGCAATTTGCCACTATTTGTAACATTTAGCGTTTTTGTTTCCTGATTTGCGCCTCTTCCGTTTATTTTTATTTAGCGTGCATTTTTCCGGTTGTGCTAATAAATTGCGATTATATTTGCGCATGCTAAAGAGTTTTGCGAATATTTTGTGAAAAATAATTCTTATTTGCGTGTGAAAATTACACCAGCTATTAGCAAGTGCTATCAAAAGAGGTAGAAAAAATATTCACCTGTTTTTATTCGCATTTTTTCCCGTTTTTATTCGCAATTTGCTCGTATGTACTATTTGAGTGTTAAATGTTTAGTACATTGCAGAAGGGGCGAAGCGCCAAAATAGTTTTGCACATAAAATATATTTGCGTTTTTTAGTACATGCCCGTCTATGTTGGGAGTTGTGTTGTAGTATGCATTACACATAACTGTCCTCTCATCTGGTTTTATACAAAATAACAGTAAATATTTGACTTAAGAATTGACTCAATATAGAACGAATTCAGAAGTTAGCTGAATTTCAGAAATCTCAAAAATCCGACTGATTTCAGGACCGAGTAAGCTAATTGGGCCATTCTGAAACTGAAACATGAGTTGAGTGTAGAAGAATTAAAGTAAACATAGCTTAAAGACAAAAATATTCATATACAATTATAATAAATTAATGTTATATATTAGAATGGAATAGTTATATTAATATAAGCATTTTTACATTTTAATAAAAAAAATTGTTATATTATTTTATGTTCATTTACTTTATGTGTTTAATGTATCATGTTATTTTTTCTTAATTATTATTTTTAATGATTTTTTTTTTTTTTATTAATGTAATTCTGAACATTTCAGGATTTTGGCTACAAAGTCTTCCTATAGACTTATGAGAGGAATTCAGCTATGTAATAGCTGATGACCTCCCAAAATGGCTGTGAAATAATTTAAAGTACTTTCCATAGAAGCCTATGGGGAGGACCGAGACTATCACTTTGTTCCAGTGCATTTGGGGTGATTGCGGTGTCAGGATTTATCAGTGTGGGATCTCCATATTTTGATGACAAATCTGGCAGTTACGTGGTTAAACCTATTTTAAAACTTGCAAGATGTGGCCTGGCATGGTTACACTCATTGTCTGCATTATACATGTTAGTCATAAAATGGCACTACAGAGGTGCTAGGAATAGGGCCCGAGAGCAGGGTTTGACAGCGAATTGAATATGACAGGGCACAGGTCAAGCACAGTCCTAGGCCTGCTGTTCTTTCCCCTGCCCCAAGTCATACTTCAGGCTTGTGACTGTCTTTTTAAGCTGACCAGGAGGAGATGTGAAAAGGTCAAATAATCCCTGACATGCCTCATCTCTTGACAAGTCTGGATTCTGACCTCTTTCGGATATCAACACTCCAAATACCGTATTTATCGGCGTATAACACACGCCGGCGTATAACACGCACCTCATTTTAAGAAGGAAATTTCAGGAAAAAAAACTTAAATTTCAAATAAAGAACTTTGAAGCCCAATATGCCATTTTAATATGCCAGGATATTGCCCCCAATATGCCATTTAATATGCAGGATATTGCCCCCAATATGCCATTTAATATGCAGGATATTGCCCCCAATATGCCATTTTAATATGCCAGATATTGCCCCCAATATGCCATTTTAATATGCCAGGATATTGCCCCCAATATGCCATTTTAATATGCCAGGATATTGCCCCCAATATGCCATTTAATATGCAGGATATTGCCCCCAATATGCCATTTAATATGCAGGATATTGCCCCCAATATGCCATTTTAATATGCCAGGATATTGCCCCCAATATGCCATTTTAATATGCCAGGATATTGCCCCCAATATGCCATTTAATATGCCAGGATATTGCCCCCAATATGCCATGATATTGCCCCCAATATGCCATTTAATATGCCATGATATTGCCCCCAATATGCCAGGATATTGCCCCTTAGTATGCTCGTTATAGAAAAATGGTTCTAAACTAGGGGTCCCAATTATCATGTTCAATTAGTGCCTCACAACATGTGTATACTGATGATTGTCCAGTTGTTTGCATGTTGTACCACTGCTATAAATCAAGAGACCCTTGTACCAGGATTAATGTTAAATACTTCCAAAAAAAGCAAATGAACAATACTCTTGCAGATACCCCATAAACTGATTTGTAGTACCCCGGCAATGCTCTAATCTCACTGCATAAAATTAAATATTCACTATGCAGATCAATTTTGTATTTGCACAGTGAACAGATGAGAAATACTGTGTTTAAACTGAAACATTTTGCTTTTAATAATTACTCCATATTGATTTTTCATATTGTTTAATCTTGTTTTAGGTATTACTTTGTTGTTGTTTTTTAATTTATACTTCGATTACATAATAGGCTACACATAGTAATGGACATTAGTCTTTTTTTTCCTAACAGTTTTGTTCAATAAGATCAATAACACTTGATCACTGCAATTTTAGATGGTCTCTTGTAGGAATCAGGTATTTTTCCACCTATTATGAAATGCAGCCAAGATATTCATAGCTGGTTTTTACTCAGTACTTTAGTACATGGAACAGCAAAAACAACTGTAGTTTCCCAGCAGGTCCTCATTGCTGTCCATGGTGCTGAAAGGGATAACTGGCTATAGAATGCTGTCAATTCACTACTCTATACAGTACACTCTTCCAGTTAGGTTCTGCAGTTTGAATGGTTTCTCCACTTTTGAGGAAAAAAGGGAAATAAATAATGGATGTTGGAAGGAACAACTTCCCAAAAACTGTAACACCAGTCACTATGGCAGGAAAATATGGAATAGGGATAGTGTACTAGTGACTAAATAAATGTATAGGTGACTGAGCTGTGCCTGTGCAGGTCACTATTAATAAGTTAGTTACTGGCCACTTGGGTACAGTGCCTTAGCCCTGTAAATAAGCTTCTCCCCTCTCCCGGTGTTACTAATGAACCCATGGTTTAATCTGCCTGTCTTTACAGAGGCTTGGTGAACAATCACATGGAAGGGGCAGGGAGATCTGGCCCCTACACAGAACAGTTCTCTGTTCCCCCAATAACCTGATATGATATCACACAGCTGGTGAACTAAGGATGCACGTGACACGGCCATAGCATATAAGACAGTAACAAAAGTCTTTGGTGCATATTTGAAGAATTGAGATTATTAGAAGTGTTGTTTAGTGTATGTTTTCTAGGCTCCAGGATGTCTAACTGGTTTCTTTTGGCAGCTGTACTTAGCAAGTTTGAATTTTCCTAATAAATTCAACTCCAAGAACGCTACTATAACATACACTGAAATTGTACACAAACCGTTACAGAGGTACAACAACTATTACCACTAATGTAAATAAATGTGCATACAAAAAAATATGATTTATTCCCTTCATCTAGAAAACACTATTAACCCTCTTTAAATCTACTTAAAAGTCTACATAGAAACCAAATAGATGACTTTTTTTATTACCACTTACAGAAAATGTTGTAGGGTGATATTTTACCAGTAAAAGTACACAGCTATTTCCGAGGACAAATGTCATGACATTGGTTTTATTCTCACACAGCCATCTTCCCTAAAACAGTGTTCCTAAAACAAGTCGTCAAGGCTTTCAACAGCCAAGGATTTCCAGGTGTTCCCTTAAAATGACTGAGAGGATCTGATTTGTGAACCTGTACTTATAGGATGAAATCCTTACAATTTGTACTTTTGGGAGAGGTTGAAGACTGTACTTGAGGATTAAATTAAAGTCAGTATTGACATTGGTTATGCTGTCAATGTAGAAAATAAATGATAAAGAATGATGAGAATAATAGTGTTAGCAAAATTGTAAGCAAATGTATACATTAAGATGTAAAATGTGTTTAAAATGTCATCAAATGACATCACCTTGTGCCTTGAAACTACAGGAGCCACAAGTGATGTCATAGACATGAGACACCACAGACATGTTTAAAACATATTGTTCTCATAATTTATGTGTTTACTTGCCATTCTGCTAACAGGATGTATAGAACATTCGTCGTCATTTTTTATATTTCAAAGTTTAAGCACAAACATCCCCAGACATTTATCCAAGGGGCTGAAAGAGGAGCTGGCAAAATTTGACCCCTACCAAAAAAATCTGATGTTTGTCCACACCAACCCCCCCCCCCCCCCCCCCCCATAGTGGCTTATCAGGAGGATTCCTATTGGTCCAGTGTAATTATTAGTGTCTACACTGCCAGCACCGACTATTTCGTCTACCCCCACATGACTGAATGAGCCAGGGCAATGTATATCATGTGACACCCATTACTCTCAGTGAAATGTAGGAGAGTGAACATCTCTCCAACCAGCCCACCCATAAAAAAAATACTTGCAGGACATACATGACTTCTCTTGACATAGGGGAAAGGCATCCAGAATACTTTGCAACTATTACATGTTTGTCCTTCACAAATTATATTATATAAATGATCACAGCTTGGAAAATGTTAAGAGAAAACAGAATCGAAAACTGGGCATTAAATAGGATTACGGAAGCCATCACCTCTCTGGAGCATTTATACCACAACGATGATTATATCAGGCTTGTTTTGCATTAATCTATTGAGCAGCCTGGCATATTGCTGCTGTTGTCCCCCTTCATTCTGAGTGATAAACATGTCATATTTTCATTAAATACTGCTGGCCTGCTGATCACACATTCATGCAGGAGCATAAATTATGCCTAGAAATGGGGTGATGACTTTGATAATGAGGAAGACACACTGTAAATGCCATCCACAAACCAGCCATTGCCTTGTAGCGGCAACAAGAGCTCACAGAGGGGAGAGTGGTGATGAGAAGTAGTGTCAAGGTCCTTGTGTGTTCATCTTTAACAAACAGCAAGCATTCTGTTATAAATATTATATGGCTGTAACTTTCAGCAATGTATTATTATCATTCTATTACCTAGACAGCACTGGTGTATCTTGGTTTTGTGCTGCCCTAGGCAGACAAAATTCATGCACCACCCTACCCCCACTGCACATGCATGACATGCCCCATAACCCACATCACCCCATTACATGACCCCCTTACATACCCCCATTACATACCCACACCTCCCCCATTATATGCCTCCATCACCCCATCACATTCCCCATCACATGCCCCATCACATGCCCCCACCACCCCCATTTTATGCCTCCATCACCCCATCACATTCCCCATCACCCCATTACATACCCCATCACCCCCATTACATGCCTCCATCACCATCATTATTTGCCTCCATTACCCCATTACATGACCTATCACCCCAATTATATGCCTCCATCACCCCATCACATTCCCCATCACCCCCATCACATGCCCCATCACCCCCATTACATGCCTCCATCACCCTCATTATATGCCTCCATTACCCCATTACATGACTTATCACCCCAATTATATGCCTCCATTATCCCCATCATCCCCATTATATGTCTACATTAACCCCATAACCCCCATTACATGTCTTCATTAACCCCATTACATGTCTTCATTAACCCCATTACATGTCTCCATTAACCCCAGAACTTACCCTGACCCCTGGTGGCTAGTGGGAGGCAGCATGGTGTCCTACCATGCTGCCTGTTCATCTCCCCACGGTGAGGGTAGATGGGTCAAGTTACCCGGCGTGCATCTGACGTCAGAACGCCGGGTCACGTGACCTGTTGGCCATGGGGTCATCACACCAATAAATACCACACACATAACAATGACTGACAATATAAATAAAATGGTCACTGCTCTCAGTGGCTCATAGCACCTTGTTGCCATCCAGGTGGGAACCAGCACTAGCATGGCTCCTTCATCTTTCAAATTGGATACAAAGTTATAGTGATGCAAGTGATTGGGGCATGTAGATTAATATGGTAATTCTATAAAAAGAAGCCACATATTAGTGATCTGCTCTGGAATTATAATGCCACTATCAAGCAGGCAGGTCCCCATGGAAGTTAATATGTATAGAAATGAATGATATAGGAGAGATATCCTGTTTCCACGGCAATCAAGTTTTCTCATTAGGAATATTTAGCGTAATTGTTGAAATTAATTCCTCTAACGATACCATCCATTATATTTTACATTTATGAATTTTAAAACAAGTGTGATTTATCAAGGACATGCTCAACAGAAACATCACAGAGTCATGCTAAGTTATCCTGGAAATGCACACATTACACAGAGACAATCCTGTAAAGTAAAAAGGTCACAGCTCACAAGAGTAAGAGATTAGTGAGGACTAAGAAGGGCAGCCCGAGAGAGGGTGAGATGTGAGAAGGGTAGCTAAACAGGAACACCCGAGAGAGGGTGAGGTCTGAGAAGGGTAGCTAAACAGGAACACCCGAGAGAGGGTGAGATGTGAGAAGGGCAGCTAAACAGGAACACCCGAGAGAGGGTGAGATGTGAGAAGGGCAGCTAACAGGAACACCCGAGAGAGGGTGAGATGTGAGAAGGGCAGCTAAACAGGAACACCCGAGAGAGGGTGAGATGTGAGAAGGGCAGCTAAACAGGAACACCCGAGAGAGGGTGAGATGTGAGAAGGGTAGCTAACAGGAACACCCGAGAGAGGGTGAGATGTGAGAAGGGTAGCTAACAGGAACACCCGAGAGAGGGTGAGATGTGAGAAGGGCAGCTAAACAGGAACACCCGAGAGAGGGTGAGATGTGAGAAGGGTAGCTAACAGGAACACCCGAGAAAGGGTGAGATGTGAGAAGGGCAGCTAAACAGGAACACCCGAGAGAGGGTGAAATGTGAGAAGGGCAGCTAACAGGAACACCCGAGAGAGGGTGAGATGTGAGAAGGCCAGCTAAACAGGAACACCCGAGAGAGGGTGAGATGTGAGAAGGGCAGCTAAACAGGAACACCCGAGAGAGGGTGAGATGTGAGAAGGGTAGCTAACAGGAACACCCGAGAGAGGGTGAGATGTGAGAAGGGTAGCTAACAGGAACACCCGAGAGAGGGTGAGATGTGAGAAGGGCAGCTAAACAGGAGGAACACCCTAGAGACGGTGAGGACTGAGCAGGAGACACTTTAAGGGAGAAACTTAGCTAAATAAATCTTGCTGTAGCCAGAGGGTCTCAGGAGATGCTCAAAAACATCCACCAGGCTGGTTGAGCCGCCCAGTTTCAGTTTCCCAGGTTCTGGACAGGGTCACAATTCAAAAGAGCTTTAAGCAGAGGATCAGCAACAGAATCAGCAGCTCCCAGAAGTCAGGCATCCAACTTCAATGCAAAAGCCCCATCTGCATTAAACTGCAGCCCACCTGACACCGAACAGAGGGGAAGAAATACAAAGAAAGTAAGGTAGGGAGACCTCTAGAGGAAGCAGGAGGTCTATAAACACATACATGATGACTTTTACAAACTCTCTTAAAGCTTCAGTTTTCATCAAAGGTACATAAAGTCACCTTACTGATATTAATAAATTAGTATATGTACCATATATATATATATATATATATATATATATATAGATACATGCACTTATACACTTATACACACAGAAATCCCCACAAGCAGCTTAACCAGCCCTACTGTGCTCACCACTAATTAACGTGTGTACATGTGCACAGTGTGTGTTATTGTCTTGTGGTTTCTTTCTTTTGTGTTAAATAAGTACTACCTGTTCTTATGCTCAGTCCAACAACTGTTGCCATGCCAGGGAAGGGCCTAAAACTTTTGGATTGGCGGAAAACAATTGAATGGACCATGGTGCAACCTTACCCCCCCCTCTCTCCCCCCAGTGTTATCATCAGAGATCAGCACATATAGAAAGGCAAGACAGGTAGATTGACAGATAAGGTACAGAGACCGATAAACAAGATAAATGGATAGACAAATGGAATTTTTGCTTTATTCATGAAAGAGGAAACAAGGGATTTAAAAAAGGGAATTGCAAACTGAAGGCAAAGTAGCCGAGTTGGAAGAATTCTCCAATTCAGATATATATCAAGCACTGTTATTTTGGCCTTAATTATGCAATTCCCTTATCAATTTCATATAAAATCCCTTAGAAGTAAAAAGAGGTCAATAGCCCATTGAGTCAGGTTAGAGAGAAGCCGGGGGAAGGGGGGGAGGGCAGTTGTCATCCTGCTGTCTTGCCATCCACGCTCTTCTGCAGCTTCACCTATCACCAGTGTTTATGCACAACTGGAGGAAAACTAGAGGGCTTTCTGTTATGGAAATTATATAACATATTATCATGAAGACAGAAAGCACAAACAGCATCATTTATACTACAAGGCGAGAGCATTGTGTTTAACTATTGATCTACTGAACCTCTTACTACACAGCCTGTTCTCTTCAATTATTCTTGCTTTTCTTACTGTTTTATTGTTTAGTTCAGTAAACCTAATTTATTCCAAACATGTGCTGTGCTGCTTCACCACATGGAGGGCTCAAGGGGCTCTGTGATATTTAATTGAATCAGTTGGTTTACTACCTGGTTATAGTTTCACATAACTTTATGTCTGCATTAGCTGAATGGTTACAGCTATCTGTAAAATGACTCTCAGGTACTTACACAGAGATCTCTTGTTTTTCCAATTAATTTTAATGAACAGTACCCCCAGATAATGAAGGATGAGTGAGGCACTCCAATTGTAACTGTCCCTATACCAATGTGTGCCTTGTGCAATTTCATTAGCAGGAGCCAACATGGCTTTGTGAAAGACAGATCATGTCAAACTAACTTACTTGCATTCTATAAAGAAGCGAGTACAATTATAGATATGGGTAATACTGTGGATGTGACATATCTAGACTGTGCTAAGGCATTTGATACAGTTCCACATAAAAGGTTACTGTACAAAATGACTGAAATAGGCTTAGGGCCAGAGATTTGTTTGTGGATTGGCAATTGGTTGAAAGACAGAATGCAAAGGGTGGTGGTAAATGGAAAGTTCGCAAATTGGACAGATGTGATAAGTAGAGTACCTCAGGGTTCTGTCATGCATCCTCTTCTTTTTAATTTTTTCATTAATGATCTCCCAGAGGGCATAAGGAGCCATGTCTCAGTGTTTGCCGATGACACAAAATTAAGTAGGGTAACTAGATGTATCTTCGCTGCAAGAAGATTTGGACAAATTGTGTAATTGGGCAGATAAATGGCAAATGAGATTCAATGCAGACAAGTGTAAAATTATGCATTTTGAGTACACTAATAAAAATGCAACATATAGTTTAAATGGTGTTTCTTTGGGAAAATTTACTAATGAAAAAGATTTGGGAGTAGTTGTAGACAATAGACTTAGCAGTAGTCCACTGTGTCAGCTGGCAGCTGCAAAGGCCAATAAGATATTGGGGTGTATTAAAAGGGGTACTGACTCACGGGAGGAGGATATTATTCTGCATCTTTCTAGGTCCATGGTAAGACCTCACCTTGAATATGCGGTTCAATTCTTGCCACCTTTTTTAAAAAAAAAGACAATATGGAACTATAGAAAGCGCAGAGGAGGGCTACAAAACTAATCAGGAGAATGGAAAGTTTTAGTTATGAAGAAAAGCTGGAAAAGTTAAATCTGTCCATGCAAGTGAAACAGCAGCTTAGAAGGGATATGATAATGTTAAATAAATATGTACAGGGACCATACCAAAGGCTTTCTAAAGACATGTTCATTAACAAAACAGTACAAAGGACAAGAGGTCACCCACGAATACTTGAAGAAAGGAGATTTAGCCTATGACAGCGGAAGGGATTTTTTACAGTAAGGACAACTAATATGGAATTCACTGCCTGAAAAAGTGCTTCTAGCAAATACCTTAGATGCCTTCAAGAGCGGCCTGGATACTTTTTAAATGAGTCTGAGCATAGAGGGCTATGCATGTTAGTATAGACACTAATATTTATTTAGTGCTTGTTGATCCAAGGAGAAATCTGATGCCATTTGGTGTCAAAATGTAATTCTTTTTCCCCACTGAACGCAGAATTTGAAACTGCTGACAGGTCCATGGTAAGACCCCACCTGGAATATGCCGTTCAATTCTGGATGTCTAAAAAAGGCATTATGGAACTAGAGAAAGTGCCCAGGAGGGAAATAAAACTAATAAGGGGAAGGTAAAGTTCTGGTTATGAAGAAAGGCTAGAAAAGTAAAACTTGTACACGCTAAAGAAACAGCATCTTAGAGGAGATATGATAATCTTATATTAATATGTACAGGACCCATACAAATGGTTCTCTAAAAACCTGTTCATTAATTGAACAGTACAAATAGGTCACCGGCTAAGACTTGAAGAAATGAGATTTAGTGTATGACAGTGGAAGGGTTTCTTTAAGGAAAGTACACTACCTGAAATGGTGCTATCAAATACATTAAATGCCCATGGAAGGGGCCTGGATACTTAATGAAGCAGAACATAGACTTCTATGGATGTTAGTATAGGAGATTGAAAACAGAATTGGAAATTGCTAAAATGGGGGTCTTTCTTGCCTATTTTTGGATCAACAGAGGTATAGGAAAGGGTTGAACATGATGGACGCAAATCTTTTTTTCATCCTAAACTACTATGTAACTGTGTATCAAACATTTATACAGGCCAGTGTAACGCTGATAGCAGAATTGTATAGAACTGTATTTTACTTACCTTAATTAGCAATTATTTAATTTGCATGTTAAACCTCAAACTTGTCTGCAATTTAGTGCACTAATTTCCTACAAAGGATATAAAATCACTGTGTAAACGATCACAGCTATTGGATCTATAAAACAAATAAATACAGTCAATTATCTTATCCATAATTAGCACTTGGAAAGAAACCTTGATGGTTTTTGGAAGTATGCCAAAGACCTGCCAATCTTGTGTTAAAGAGAATGTTGCAGGGTCGATAAAGACAACCTTTTTTCTATCTCCTTATCCAAGAAGGAGACTTCTCAACACATAATTTGATCAGAAATGTATACTTCCAGACCTTCTCGTGAAATCCATGCATGCTTGCAGCATTAGATCTGGTTATTAATATGCACCAGCTTTTCTTCAATATTTTCGCAAGGAAGCAATATTGCAGGCAGTAGAATAATCATGTGCAGAGCGTCTATATGCCACTTCATGCTTGATGCTTATGTCTGTGGGATAGCGCACATGCACAATGGGCAACCCCAAGCATCTCCATGCGAATCCCCAATTGGTTCATAAGAGGTACTAAACAGAAGTAGTGAGGATTGATCACCAGAGAACCTCCTTCAATGACCTTGAGAGGCTGCACAACCTCTACTGTTCCCTTTGCCAGGATGACTTTTAAAACAGAAGAAACAGTGGACCTCTCTCCTCTCTGACCAATACTTCCTAACCTGGGCACTATGGCCTAATGTAGGGACATCCAGTCATAGCCTTGGAATGTATATTCAACACATTCCAGTTACAGATTTGCAAACAAAAATGAAAAGGAATAAAACTAAAATACATAACACGACTGATAGAGGATATCTGATGCCTAACTCAATGATTACTAAGAACTGATAGGGCATAAAATACGAGGACTGGAGGGAGGAAAAAAAGGGGATTGAATATTGGAAAGGTAAAGGTTAGGAAACCCTTCCCTAGATTGTATTACTATTGTCAGGATCTCACTGCTCAAATAAAGTATTTTCATGACCGCTGGTGCTTGGTATTCATTGAGTTAGGTCACCAATAGTATGACTTGGGTATTGGTAGTGATATGAGGGGTAGGGGGCTTTTTTATTTACTGTTAATATTCTTACAATCATTCAAAATGATGTATATGAAATAACTTAAAAACAAACCTTGAGTGATCTTTAACAAGGGGAACAACACTCACCAAATATGTAGTGTACAAAGAGAATATTGTGACTACGACCACTAAAAGTGTGCTTTGTTGTATTGCCAAGAAAGATAATTGCTAATTGTAAGCCTCAGTGCTGAGGATGCTCTTATCTATTAAATCAGCTAGGTCTAAAAAGGTTATACAAAGCAGCCACATTGCAAATCCAGGAGCTAATTGATGGAATTACTATGTATTCTCTATAATGTCCTGCACAACTGTGCACTATTCTGATGTAATGGCCAAGATAATGAATTCTAACTTAAAACACCGCCAACAAGAAACACTTCCTTTGCCTTTAAAATGCTGAGTTTGGAAATCCACAGGTACATTTCTGAAAACTCTAACGGATTGTCTCAAGCAAGGACTGAAGACATTTAGAGTAACTGGATTTTCCAAATATTGTACAGTTCACAGTATTTGCTAAAAAAAAATAGTGCTATTCATGCACTAAAATAAACACTGCGTACTAATCTGTAAATGCATCTTAACTATCTGTCATAGCATTGGATTGACTATTGTACTCCAACAAGCTGCTTTTCCTGTTTGAGAACATGGATTGGTTTTGGGCATTTTAGGAAGAGGGGTAAGAAAATGGGGGCTGCTTTCAGGACAAGGATGTAGTAATAAGGTTATACATCCTTGTAAGGTTAAATCTAATATACATTCCGGCTGATAATCTAGCAAAATGTTAACAAAAATCAATAATTTCTCCTAACTTTTTGGGTGGAAAGAGGATACCCTACATTAGCCCCCTCAGCACTGAAGCACTAATAGGCAGCTTAAAATGTGTAAGCTGTATCTTTCCTCTTCATTCTGTTTTATACCCCCTCTGCTGGATGATTTATTGTTCTTACCACATCTAGTCTGCCCAATTTTCTGAATACTTTCATTAGTCCCTGGCCTTATCTTATAGCTAGGATAGCCTTATGCCTATTCCATGCATGCTTAAACTCCTTCAATGTATTAACCTCTACCACTTCTGCTGGAAGCCTATTCCATATATCCACTACCCTTCAGTAAAATAATACTTCCTGATATTACTTTTAAACCTTTGCCCCTCTAATTTAAGACTAATTGAAGTTTGTTTGAGACTTTCAAATCCAAGCTACCCCCACCCATTGGTCAAATGTCTGTGTCACACTAAGTGAATTTAGGAAAGGGTGAGCTGGGGAAATTAGACATATTTAACTGTGTTAGTAACTGAGTCAATGACTATGTCCTTCTGGTTTCCTCTTTAAAAAAATGTCTGCTTTGTGACCTGTATGGGGAACTTTAATGTAATTGGCCAACCCATTTATCACAATTGACTGACTGCTGGGATATGACTACTAGCTATTGATTAGAATTTTATGGAACCACAATCATTAGAATGGTACCACAGGAAGTTGGGTGTGTGGGCACCATGGACTAGTGCACTATGGATGGGACTGTGTTCAGCAGACAGATAAGGAACTTGCAAATACATATAAATGTTTGTAAGTAGGTGACCAAGTCTAATTTTCAGACCTTAGCCATTCACAAAAGGACTATCTTGTAAACTGATGAAGCCATAAATATAAAAACACAAGCAAGAAATAAATATATTTTAAGAGAAAAATCTCATTAGATTATCTGGGATTAGCTCAGCGACACATGTGGCCAGTGATCACACCTTTATCTTCACTGGGAAAATGCTGAACAAGCACAGTTCCGACTGTATGTATGTATGAATGTATGTATGTTAGGGTTGCCACCTTTTCTTCAAAAAAATACCGGCCTTGGTACTGTCTCCATAGACTTAACATTGGCCTGATGCCAATATTTTACCGGCCTGCCAGGTGGCAACCCTAATGTATGTATGGACAGAATCTGCAAAACACAGCTTATAGGTTGAGCATACACTTCCTATAGGGTTGTCACCTTTTCCACACAAAACATACCGGCCTTGCTATTGCCTCCATAGACTGAACATTGGCAGCTAGCCATTTTCTTTACTGGCCTGCCAGTAAAATACCGGCTGGGTGGCAACCCTAACTTCAAATGCTGTGTATGCTTAATGCTGCATAGTCCTCCACATGCATTAAAAATTCAAACAACTTGGATTGCACCTTTAACTTGTGTATATATAAGCTGATATTGATGTGTTAGTTTTATAATTTAGCTTTAATCTACAGATTATATATTTAATATATAGATTTACATCAGATTTTGTAATAAGGAAACATACTTCAATGACTGAATGTGGCCTATAAAATGAATGCTACAGGCTTGTGTACATAAAAAGGTATCATAACCCTATTCACTTTAGTTTAAGCCATAATAATGCTTCAACAGAGTGGCCATTTTCATACCACCCAACTTTGTCCCTCGGGCGAATCGCGACACCGTGGGCGGAGTCTGGGCATGGGGCGGAACACCAGGGGCGGAGTCTGGAGAGGGCGGTGTCAGTGCTACCACTCATGTGCGGTAACACTGTCACCCGCTTTAGATCCTGGCATCTGAAGCCAGGATCGCTACTGCGGATTTGCACAAGGCTGCGGATGCCCAGTAGCATTCTCAGGTGTCTGGGACCGCGGAGAATGCGAACGGGACCGCGGCATTGTGGTCCTGAGCCCTGCTGTCCCACTGAGCTCTGTCCCGGAAAGCGGAACAGAGGTAGAGCGAGGCGGGACAGCGGGACATAGCTCCCAAATCGGGACAGTGGGACATAGCTCCCAAATCGGGACTGTCCCACACAAAGTGGGACAGTTGGGAGGTATGCATTTTAGTGGAGACAAAGTAATTCTGCCCTGTGTGATACTGACCCTAACAAGCATGAATAAGCAGCGGGCAATGCAATATCAGCAGACCCTGACTAACAAGCATTTAATCTTTTTTGCAAATAATCCACTTAACATGCAGTTTTCCTAATGACATTTAGAACTTCCTGGAGCACAATGGCAGGTCAGGAGATAGAACACGGACTGCACACACCCTAAAGACCTGGTAAATGTCAAGACATGCACAAGAAATGTGGGTGACATTCCATAATTTCTGCAAAAAGATGTTTCATTTTTTGCTTTTCTTCCTCAGTGAATAAGACTGTCAAATTTTGGTTTCAGCAGGAAAAAAAACACCAAAAATGTTATTGCCTCACCTCTCATTGGTCATCTGATGTGCCTGGCAATGAAAGGGTTAGCATGTTGGCATGCTTAGTTAAATAAAGTGTAATCAGTGCCGTGTATCAAAAGCTCATTGTGTTTCCAAGGCTGTGTCACAGGAAGCCTGCTGCATGTTCTTAAATTGGTCCATAACCTGTTTGTGACCTCCCTGCCTCTTCATTACATTGCTTTTTTCAGTACAGCCCTGCCCCACTCTGATGTTGACATCTGTAAACATGCATATGTCTCTATGTATATATTATTATTGCCAGCATACCTTTATTCTTTTAGCCAAGCAAAAATACAATAAACCAACAAACATGCAATCTGCTAGAGATTGGTCAGATTTTTTTTTTGGGACAACCTAATTTTGTATGGCATGGATTAAAGGGATTGTAACACAAAAACAATGATAAAAACATGATTGAAATTAATCTATACATATGTCTGGGGAGTCTCCTTTATGACATCACCGATGGCTTGAAATGCAAATAAACTGGTTTTCAATGAGAAATGTGTAATTTGCATATGAAGTCACAGGTGATGTCATAAGCAGGAGACTCCACAGACATGTATGTAACACATTTTTCTCTGAATTAAGGCATTTACTAGCAATTTTCCTAACATAATGTATAGCTAATTTTCAATATTTTTATTCTCTACAGGAAAATAATGTTTTACTGTCAATTTCCTGTCATTAATGCAGTAGGTCACAATATTAGGTATTTGCCAAGGCAACTGCAACATTAAGGCCGAAATAGCAGAGTCTATGGGAGAATTTTTAAAACCCATCCACCTTGGCCTTAAGTTTGCGTGCTTATGTACGAATCAGTCTCCCACATGATAATTATGCTTTTTTTCATATTTTAAACTCCTTGAAATGTATCTTTTTCCTCCCGGGGTGGGAAGTTTAGTATTAGGTGCAAACCTGATATTTGTGAATAAATCAAATAAATTTAGAATAAGTATTTTAATAAATGCATATTTTTATAATAATTTTACTTTAATATGCATGAAAAAGGTAGATCATTTTCAAACATTTGCCCAAAAAGCTTTTTTAATCCAGTACTCTACATTTCCAAATTAGCCAAAAAGGAAAGACTTGGACCGGTGACTGCAAACCTGTGGCAAGGGTGGCACTGAGAGGGACAGGGGTGGCACTCAGTCTTGGGGATGTTTTGCATGTTAAAGCACTCGATGCACTCTGACATCATTACAGACCTTTGACAGGTAACGTCATAGTAGGTACTTACATCACACATCTATTGTGCACGCTTTCAGGCTGGGAATATGTAGGACGCTCTGACTGGATAAACAGAACGCCTAGAATGATTGTCTGGTGCATTGTAAACTGTGGCAAAATCCAGACAAATGAGAAAACCAAATCCATAATAAAAAAACAAAACATGCAATAAAAACACAATAAAAAAGAAAAGAGACTGTTGTTCACAGATAATTACTGGGGATGACATTTTCATGAAACAGCAGTATTGTTCTAAGCAGGATGTTTCAACGTTTGTAAAATATACACATGTGGGATATTAAAGGAAATCTGTGAGATTAACATGTCATAGATCCAGCAGTCTACACATCTGGAGATGGGATTATGCAGCATTTTCACTTAACTGACCACGTGGCCAATAGAGAAAGACATTAAAGACAGAAAGAAGATACAGAAAGACCTTTATGCCTAAAGCAACATATCTAGGGTAATTAAGCATCAGAGAGGTAATAAAGCAGAGCTGGGAAAATATTTATAGACTTTAGGAGCCAGCCTAGTTATTTGTAGTAATGGTAGTTCCACAAAGTTCTATGTAATATTTATAGACTGTAGGAGCCAGTCTAGTTATTCATAGTAGTGGCAGTTCCACAAAGATCTTTGTAATATGTATAGACTTTATGAGCCAGCCTAGTTATTCGTAGTAGTGACAGTTCCACAAAGATCGATGTAATATTTATAGACTTTAGGAGCCAGCCTAGTTATTTGTAGCAGTGGTAATTCCACAAAGATCTATGTAATATTTATAGGAGCCAGCCTAGTTATGGTAGGAATGGCAGTTCCACAAAGATCTTTGTAATATTTATAGACTTTTGGAGCCAGCCTAGTTATTTGTAGTAATGGTAGTTCCACAAAGGTCTATGTAATATTTATAGACTTGAGGAGCTAGCCTAGTTATTTGTAGTAGTGGTAATTCCACAAAGATCTATGTAATATTTATAGGAGCCAGCCTAGTTATTTGTAGTATAATGGCAGTTTCACAAAGATCTTTGTAATATTTATAGACTTTAGGAGCCAGCCTAGTTATTTGTAGTAGTGGTAGTTCCACAAAGATCTATGCAATATTTATAGACTTTAGGAGCCAGCCTAGTTATTCGTAGTAGTAGCAGTTCCACAAAGATCTTTGTAATATTTATAGACTTTATGAGCCAGCCTAGTTATTCGTAGTAGTAGCAGTTCCACAAAGATCTTTGTAATATTTATAGACTTTATGAGCCAGCCTAGTTATTCGTAGTAGTGGCAGTTCCACAAAGTTCTATGTAATATTTATAGACTGTAGGAGCCAGCCTAGTTATTCGTAGTAGTAGCAGTTCCACAAAGATCTTTGTAATATTTATAGACTTTATGAGCCAGCCTAGTTATTCGTAGTAGTGGCAGTTCCACAAAGTTCTATGTAATATTTATAGACTGTAGGAGCCAGCCTAGTTATTTGTAGTAGTGGTAGTTCCATAAAGATCTATGTAATATTTATAGACTTTAGGAGCCAGCCTAGTTATTCGTAGTAGTGACAGTTCCACAAAGATCTATGTAATATTTATAGACTTAAGGAGCCAGTCTAGTTATTCATAGTAGTGGTAGTTCCATAAAGATCTATGTAATATTTATAGACTTTAGGAGCCAGCCTAGTTATTCGTAGTAGTGACAGTTCCACAAAGATCTATGTAATATTTATAGACTTAAGGAGCCAGCCTAGTTATTCGTAGTAGTGGCAGTTCCACAAAGATCTTTGTAATATTTATAGACTTTATGAGCCAGCCTAGTTATTCGTAGTAGTGACAGTTCCACAAAAATCTATGTAATATTTATAGACTTTAGGAGCCAGCCTAGTTATTCATAGAAGAGGCAGTTCCACAAAGATCTATGTAATATTTATAGACTTAGATAGGTACCAAAGACATGTTCTGCTGGGCAATACCTAGGTACCAAAGACATGTTC
Source organism: Pelodytes ibericus (assembly GCA_036172795.1). Classification (NCBI taxonomy): domain Eukaryota; kingdom Metazoa; phylum Chordata; class Amphibia; order Anura; family Pelodytidae; genus Pelodytes; species Pelodytes ibericus. The sequence continues at coordinate 54,794,304 of CM069867.1, forward strand.
TGCTGGGCAATACCTAGGTACCAAAGACATGTTCTGCTGCGCAATACCTAGGTACCAAAGACATGTTTTGCTGGACAATACCTAGGTACCAAAGAAATGTTCTGCTGGGCAATACCTAGGTACCAAAGACATGTTTTGCTGGACAATACCTAGGTACCAAAGACATGTTTTGCTGGACAATACCTAGGTACCAAAGACATGTTCTGCTGGGCAATACCTAGGTACCAAAGACATGTTCTGCTGGGCAATACCTAGGTACCAAGGACCCATGATATTGTTGTCATGTTGACTTTCTACAAAAAGTAAGTTGTATGAAAAAGTATGTTTTATAGCACATGTCACTTACTGTGACATCAAGACAATAGCCAGCACCAAGCATTTATAAAGAACACAAAACAAATTAGCTTTACAAATTCAATAAAAATAAAAAAATTCAATAGAAGTACAACGAGTTTGCATTTTTTTTCCCTCCTAACTGTACATTTCAACTATATCCTTAAATATATTTATAGTTTTTTTTTTTTCACATGCTTTAAAGCAATGTAGACTGGAATTGTAATGTACAGTCTTAATGTGCATTTTGTCTCAATGGAACCATCATTTTGATGCATTTAATTACTGTATAACTACAAGGAAGGAACGCACACTTATGGAAGTCACATATAATGTCTAATTTCACACAATAACTCAGACTTCATTTGTAAAGGAAAATTGTTACAGATTCAGTATTGTAATGCAACTTTCTGAGCCAGGAGATGTGTTTTCATACAAAGCATTGAGGCCCATATTGGATGTACTGGTATCATGCATATCATCCATGACATACAGCACATGCATGTCGCAAGTGTCTTTTTCCTCATACACCTTATTTTGTTGGTCCATGCTCTGGAAGCCGTTCATTTGGGCCTTCCTGTAGAACTTTTCAATTTATTGTTTATAAACAACACAGACAACTGTGCAGTAAGTAGGCCACATTCAGCAGGACATTCCCAATTAGAGACCTTAAATAAACATATTTTAAAAAGCCCCAATGAACAAGAGCCATGGCTTAAAGCTAAAGCTCTAGGTGTGCTCTGTGTATGTGCAGAGATCTTTCTAAGGCCTCCATCATGCCTGCCAAACAGCATGCCCCCTTTTCTGGGACATGGCCCACATTATAACTTCAGTCCAGACACCAAGACCACACTTTCTGGCTACATTACGATTGGAAGCACTATGTGAAACTCAATTCTAGTTGATACAGTGCACTACCACAGATGCTCTGTTCCAGCAAGAAATATTACCATTTATACAACTGATCTGAACCTCTGCAATCTCATTGACACGTGAACCTGCATTGCACTCCACTCTGGAACCCAAGGGGTGGATCTGTTTCCCTGTGGACCCATATATGAACTATACAATCATGATATAATATTAATCTAAACTGGTGGTACTGGTCACAGAGCCTGCCTTTATGTCTTTCAGCTGCCTGTACGTTGAGTGTTCTGTATCCAGATTGGCACATGCCTCATAGTCACCTCTATAGCTACTGCAGTGTATGCAGCCTGGCTGCCCGTCTCTGTGCCATGACTGGACAGAAAAATCTCTGCAGCAAACCATTAAGTAGATTTAAAATTAGAAAGAAAAAAAAAAAACAGACACACTTCTCAGCATCTTACTTGACGAATTATCTCTGCAGAATATCCAGAATGCTAAGCATAATAAAGAGAAGCAAACCATTCAGGGTGAAGAATACTACGCCAACACCCAACCTGTTCAAACCTGGTACTTCTTGACTGTATTGCACATGCCAGGATTATATAAGGCACCTTGAAAACATCTGCACTTTAAATCACCAATAAACATGAAAATGTACAGAGAAGAACGAAGGCAGTATAAACCTCACGGGGTCACCAACTGAATAAGAATGATACAGAGCGTGTAGAATAAAAATATGTCTAATAGAAGATATACTAGGCTAATGAATACCAGTAAGTGAGCTGCATGATCATTCTGTACTACTCTACTCCCCTTCTCTCCTTGTTCTTGGTGATTCCACGCTATCACCAGTGGCAGAGGTGAGTAATGTCATGGGCTAATTTAATTCCAGAACACCATTTGATGGGGCAGTGGCTTGGAGATCTCCTTTTGTTCATTTGAAATTAGGTTGAGGTGTTAGCATAAAAAACATAGAATGTGTCGGCAGATAAGAACCATTCGGCCCATCTAGTCTGCCCATCTAGCAGATTGTAACAAGCTGGGCTAGCTCTAGCTACCAAAAATGGGTGGCTCTTGTTGCACGAGAAGATGGATAGGCAAAAAAGGGATAGTCCCACCCAAGAGGAGGCAGGGCTAGTATTGACTTGCTTATACAGGGAACTTGCTTATAGAGAGAATGTACCGGCACACAGAGCAAAGTTGAACCAAGAAGATTGACATTTGTTGGGTATCTGTGTTATTCATAAATGCACCAGTTTTAGGTGCTATCTTCATGTGCACCTTCTTTCTAAATGACACGCTTTGTGAACAGGTTTGCTTGTGGACTAAGAACTGAGAAACTCTGGTGTGATCAATGGGATTTGTACGATTGCATTGAAAGAATGGATAAAGAATGTGTAACATTTGATAACACGTTTTTATCTTGATCTGTATTATATATATTTAAAAAAGACAGAATGACTTCTGTGGAAGACCCGTGTGGTGTTCCGCAAAACTTTTCAGATGGTACTTTACCCTCTGAAGGTGTCGAGTGAACGCAGGCGTCGAGATTTGGGAGCATTAACATTGTCACCAGTACTGTCAACTGAAGCAGGATCCTGTTTTGAAATGAAGAGAAAAAGAGAGAGAGAATGGTCTGTGTTAGATGTGTTAGACTCCAAAGAATGTTCTGACTGTTTATCTTTTCTGTAACATGTCTTCTAAATTCTAATCCATCTTTCTACAGTCACCAGCAAAAGGCTTATTTACACACCATCTTTATTATCATCTGCCCCCTATCCCACACTCCAAAATAGATAAATAAAACAAAACACCAGATAACAGTTACCTTTATTATATGGGTAACCAGATGGCCCATCTAGAAAGGGGCACTTCTAGACTGGCACAACTCATGTCCACATTTAAGTTGGATGGCCAATCTTCTTGGACACTTATTGAGAATGCAAGTATCCATCCATGAAATATTCAGCTACTAGCAGTGTGCGATCCCAAGAAGAGACCAGAACATATTGATATATTGCCTACCACGGATCTATCGAATTTGCCCTCCCAAATACAGAACTTTTACATTTTACCCAGGTTAAACATGTAATTCAGTCTCCACTCTCTAAGGTGCCCGATTGATCCTATTCTCCAACTACCTTTGTCAAATTATGCACACATGTTACTATAGCATTAGAAAAGCTAAAAATCTAGCCACATTGTCCTCCAAGTTGAATGGGAAAGAGAATTGAATCAGGTTTTTACAGCCAACCAGTGGTCACTCTTTTTTTTGGGGGGGGGGGGGGGGGGGCACTTCAAAAAGAGCTAATCATTGGGAAGCAAATAGGAAATTAAACATTACAGATGGTGTTAGTCTCAGCCAGACTATAAACAAATCTATCCACAAACGTTGGGTGAATGCTGGAGTTTATGCAGGTAGAAGGGAACAATGTACCACACTTGGTGACAAATGCACACTGCTGCAACCCTTATGGTCTGATGTTTTTAAATTACTCCAAGAGGTTACAGGATTTCAACTTAGATCATCTCCAGACAAAGGCATGCAGGACATGCTTCCTGTGCGGCTACCTATGCATCAAAAGACTAACAGTACATATTATAACTGCAACTCAAAGTCTAATAGCTAGCCACTGAAAATCAAATCCAATACTGGAAACCCCAGAACTTATCAATTTGATAGCGCTGGTCACAGACACAACAATAGACCAACCAGCTATTCTAAAATCCTGGATGGGGATTGGAACCGTGAAGAACTATTTTTTTTAGCTCAATATAAGAATTGAAAGCTGATTCATCAAGCTACCCCTATTTCCTTTTGGTTAATAGACCCTTGCTCTAGATTTCCTATTTTTTATTTATTAAGTGTTCTTGCATAGCAAGACCACTTAATATTATCTCACATATATATTCGTATTCTTATTATAGCCAAATTTACCACCCTAACTCCTCCCACAGTTTTTACACAGACAGTAATATCCAGAAACGTGCGGATTGTTCCCGATTGGTGAGCTATTACTTTGTGGAACGTTTCGCCGAATGGTTCACGAAATATCGTCATTTTTGTGGCGAAATTGGTCCCATAGGAATGAATGGCGGAATGTTCAAAACTAGAGTGGGAGCTGACAAGGGGATGGGACACTTCATCGCAGCTGCATCCGCGCAGCCGCTTCACCGCCGTCACTTCACCACACGACAGCTCGTCGCGGGAGATTTCATCACGGGACATTTCATCGCTCAAGGTAAGTTTTAATTTGTTAGAGTTAAAAGATAGAGTTTTAGAATTAGAATTTTAGTATTGGGGTTAAGGGTGGTTAGAACTAGGGTTTAGGGGGTTAGAATTAGATTTAGGGTTCAGGGTTAATTTTAGTATTAGTGTTTAGAGGGTTAATTTTAGTATTAGGGTTCGGGGGTTAGTATTAGGGTTTAGGGAATTAGTATTAGGGTTCGGGGGTTAGTATTAGGGTTTAGGGGGTTAGTATTAGGGTTCGGGGGTTTATTTTAATATTGGGGTTAATTTTAGTATTGGGTTTTGGGGTTCATTTTAGTATTGGGGTTTTGGGGGGGCACTTTGGGGGGGAATCATTTATTAGGGGGGGTATTTTCTTTTTACTTGTACATTTGTAAGAGCTGACAGTTCAGCGCTGAACTGTCAGCCCTTACATAGCCACGTCCGCGACGAAGAGGCTCTGTTATTCTTCATTGCTGACAGTTCAGCATTATAACTACTGTGCTGAACTGTCAGCGATGAAGTCGCGGCGATGAAGTGTCCTAGACCTGCTGACAAAAGCTAGAGTGTGAGCTGAAAAATCAGGACATTATTTATAAACTGCCACCACTTCCTCATTTTCAAGCCCACCTACACAAATCTTATATCAAAATGTTCAGCTATCCCTGCTACCACTAAACATGTCCATGGCTAAGCCATAGCCCTGATAGTTTTTACAATATGACCATTTGTTTGCAACTCACGCCATCCATTGACATTCATTGAAACTCCACTCTAGCCACCTCAAATTTGAAGGGCAATATCTAAACTCCGACTGTGTCTTCATTTTTATTATTTCAGAGACATACTATGCATCAAAATGTAGGTCTGGGTCTTGTGATTCTCACAATATAAAGTTCTTTGCTGTAAGATTTATAGTTTTTAAAATACGACCGTTTGAAGATGGCAACCGCACTCCAACCTTTCCACAGTTACTCAAGCCACTCCAACCACACAACAGTAACTCAAACCACTTCACCCAGTTACTCTGCCCACTCCAGTTGTAGACTACTGGTGGAGGCAAGAACACCACACAATTTCCCCAGAAATTGTAGCTGTTCTAGTTTCTGATTTGCAATTTCTGTCGTATTAGATTGTTTATTGCAGCTGCCACTGGCATGAATACTGAACTGTTTTCTACAGTATTTCTATTGAATCCTTTTAAAAAACAATAAAAAAGATATGTTCTAAATAAATATATATATATATATATACACACATATGCCTGGATTATTCTTGAATAAAGAAAATACCATAATATATTTGAGCACAGAGTTTAGCGTGGACGTTTTGTAACTTTCCTAGCAATTATATTTGTTGTACCTTTTATCTTATGCCACTCATACACACAGCTCTCCCACTCATACCCTTGTTTCAATCCCAGGAAGTTTGGATATTAATGTTCCCATGATGGTAAATAGAGCAAAACCTTCATTAGAAGAGGAGGCTTTTTCACCCTGAGCTAGTGCTGGGCTTCGGTTCAGATTGAATTACTATGTAAACAGAGCAGGAAGGATGCGCTGTCTAATTCCCTATGATGGATCTATGTGTCATTCCCAGATGCCTGATAGCTGGGGCTGAACTGGCAATCAGAGCGGTGTCTGCTGAAGAAGAAATAGATCAGAGCAGGACTCCCTGTGACATAGCTGTGATGGTTTGTATCCTGCTCCTATGCATGGTTATGGAAAGCACAGTATCAAAACCATCCAACAAGGAACCAACGCACTTTGAACATACAATATAATGATGGCTAATAAATGTCAGCCGCACTTCTGTTATGAGAAAAGTCTGCATCTTACCATAGGAGTGCGTCTGGAGTGTGACATCACTTCGAAATCCCCTCCCACGAAGCATAGAACTTCCCATAGTACTATGCACATGCCGAATTTTAATTTTAGGGAGCTGTTAGGGGTCATGAGGATTAGACACTTGAACTTGATTTCTTCCCACCCCCCAATTGCATTTACATTACATCATTTCTCTATCAGATCCAGGATATTGATAATATTATCCGAGGGGTGGGAACTCCTGTATTTATTCTTTATGTGTATAAGGGAAGTAATAACATAACTCTCGTCCTGTACAGGATGGGCACTTGGACAAGACTGTAGCAACTTAGCAGCAACGAGCAGGCTCTAATATACTTTTATCCTAACTGGAATATAATTATTAAACCAATGGAACGGATTTTAATTTTAGAGGTTTTTGAAACTCGTGTCCCTGTGCTGACATGATTGGTGCAAAAGGGAATTTACAAAATAACCTACACAGTATTGAATAACACACAAGACAAGAATATCGGGAAAGGTCGTGGCTATTTAATGGGGACCATTAACAATACAGCTTATAACCAATAGTATAACTCTCCAGTTCAGCCCAATAGATCCTTGGGCAGGGTTTAAACCTCAGAGAAAAATGAAACAAGCTCAGGACATTCATTTCCAAGCTGGTGAAAAACGAAAGTGAATTACAGCATTTTCAAGCAATCTCAGAATGAATGATAAAGTATTTATGAAAACATTTATACTCATTTATACATATTCTAAATAGTTTTGAGTTACATATTATTGATTAGGTTAACTGGGCTTCTTGGACCCAACCAGTGGCTTCTATAGAAGGCCGTCTGCTGTGGATTGCAATTCCTATCACGCTCAGTCAGCCATTATCACCTTCAATCCCCAGAAGAGTCTGACAGTAGTATGTGTGCAATTTTGCTGGTCAGCAGCTTGTACAACATCAATTAACTACCACGAGTCCTGCAACCAAAGACCTACATTCTGTCACACGAACCAGAAATGCATTACACATCTTACTTAGAGCTTTGGCCAAGTAGTAGTTAATTGAGCTCTTCAGGAAATTGACTCTTATCTCTTAAACATAAGTGAATTAAGGGTATTTTGCTCTAATGGACCTTTGCAGGCCCAAATGACTTCAAAGATGATTGAGATGAGAGATGTGCTCTGATTGGACGATAAGGCACAGATAGCAGAGCAATAAAGCACCGATTGATGGGAAATTGTTGCAGATACAAAAGTCCATTTTAAAAAAATCTAAAATACATAAGAAAAAAAGAGCAGTGCTAATGTACTGAAACAATAAACATTGCTTGTAACAACATAAAGCTCGGGTTGCTAGCCAGCCATTGTTAGTGGAAAAAAATGGCTTGAGACCAATGATAAGTCTATGGAGGTTATAGAATGTCTGGAATTGTTTTTAAAAAAAATGGGGGGGGGGGGGGGGGTAAGAAAAGGTGGAGGTGGTACCTCCTGACAAAGTAAACTCTTGGTGCCAACTGTACCATGTAGTGGAAGGCGAGAGCAGTTTTCATTAATGACATGCCAAATTGGGAGGTACACAGGCATAGTAAACCTATGACAAATAAAGTGTTACAATACGGGTTTTAGTGCATTTGTAGCTGTACCATGATGTAGATGGAGAATATCAGCGCACATTCAAGAGTGAGAGATGTTATGTAACCGCCTTCTTAGGAATGGCTCTGTGTGGCCCGAAATGTCACTGAAGGGATCCAAATTGAGCTGAAATGTAGCATCCTGTATAAAGCCTTTTATGTTTTACAGATAAATTACTACATGTAAATATTTTTTTATCTACTCTATTGTAATGATTCCTACTAGTCTCCATTAAGCTAACAGACAGCGAATGGAGACCAGCATCTTCAGAGTGTAATACCCCAGCAGCAAACTCAATTCCTTTAGTCTATGATAAATTGTAGATGCTGACTGGCTAGCGGCGTGATTTCATTTTGTCATTATTACACTATCTGGACCAGCTGGGCCTCATCTCCGTGTCTATGCCACCCACCCCTCCGAATTGGGCTTCCATTTATATCCTGTATAGAAAACAAATTAAAAAAAACGAATTACCATAACAGAAGAACAATGGGGGATATGTATAAAAGCTCTCGCACTGCAAAGTATCAGGAGTTTTATAAAAAAGCGCAATCGCTCTTTGGTATGTATAACTCCGGACTATTGGCAGGAGAGAGGGCGGCGATGCCCTCAGCTTTTAAAATAATATATATTGGGGATCAGCCCCATTAAATAAAATTAAACCCCCCCAGGTTCCAGAGGCTGCCCAAATGCCCCCAGACCCCCCCCCCCCCTTCCATAAAATTAAACTCGCTGGGGGGGTCAGCCCACAATTAATAAGCAATCCCCATGAATCCAGAGGCTGCCCAAATGCCTCTGGACCTCCCCCTAACAAATAAGTAACCCCCTGGGGCCAAGAGGCTGTCCAAAGGCATCCAGAACCAACCTATTATATAAATGCCCCCAGACCTAAGAAAATAAATTGACATCAAATAAAACCCTACCTCTAAATCACCTGTAAAAAACATGCCCCTTTTGGGTGCTGACCGGTGCCCACCTTGTGTTACCTGTGTTAATGGCCCTCGGTCCTCATCTTCGGACGAGGGAAAGGGGACAATATTAAAAATATGCCACTTATTCCAAAAATAAAAACTGCACAGACCCAAACTCTATCCATCTGTACTCAGTGAAGGATAGATGTAGAATGAAAAACCTACCTGGTGCAGCGAAGATTTAATTTTAAATGAATGAGGGATTTGATTGGCTGACTGTATTGGTCAATCAAAAGCCTCCTAATCCCAGCTCTAACATTGGCTGTTTTGAAAACCAGCCAATAGCAGAGCTCAGGTAAGGAGGCCTTGTGATTGGCTGACATTTTCATTTAAAAAGAAGACCCCGCTCTACCAAACACTATAAATACTAGTTATTATTATGATTATTATCTTCTGTTATTATGTCTTAAGCTACGATTAAACTTGAGGCAGAAGGGTGGATGCACTGTGCACCATTCACACTTTATTCACCCCTAGTCTTGGCAACAGCAAAGTCTAAGGAGTATCACTCCATGGCAACAGTGAGCGACAGTCACAATGCCGGCTCTTTCCATCATTGGTGTGGGCATGCTTTCATCATGCAGAGGAGTACATATTTAATTGACATGCGTACACACCCAAGAAGCTCTCCTCCCCGGCTGAAGGTGTGTTCAGTGTCACAGACTCTGGCCCTGGGGTAGACACCAACATTGCTCATGGTGGACATTAACTGAGGTCTCTGGCAGACAATTTAATGACTGTCTATGGACCTTCACAAACCTTGCGACAGACACCGGCTAGCCAATGACTGCTTTGGACAACAATCAGCGCGGCCTGTCACTTTAAAAAGTTTCTGGTATTTTTCTCCTGTGTTCTTTTCTAGCTATCCACGTCATTATTCATTTATTCTAAAAGCGTGATGTAAACAAACACATTCTTTTAACTTGCAAGCATTCCAACAATAAAACAGTATAATTAGAAATCGACTTCTGTCTTCAGTTTGTATATTGTTCCTATAACGCAATGTTTGCAATGATTTATGCAAAAACCACAAGATATATCTTATTAATGAATCAATATCATGAGCAACATGAGAATTTAGAGCAGAATTGCAAGCAAATGCATAGGTTAGGAGAGAAATGTGCCTTTAATAATTCTGTGCTCTCTCCATGCAAAAAAACAGGCACTTTATTTGTTGAGTGTGAGAGAATTCCTCTCATCTAGTCTGCCCAATTTTCTGAATCCTTTCATTAGTTCCTGGCCTTATCTTATATCTAGGATAGCCTTATACCTATAGCATGCATGCTTAAATTTCTTCACTGTATTAACCTCTACCACTTCTGCTGGAAGACTATTCCATACATCCACTACCTTCTCAGTAAAGGAATACTTTCATTAGTCCCTGACCTTATCGTATAGCTAGGATAGACTTGTGCCTATCCCATGCATGCCTAAACTCCTTCACTGTGTTGACCTCTACCACTTCCGCTGGAAGGCTCTTACATACATCCACTACCCTCTCAGTAAAGTTCTGATTTACACACAATCTTGGTTCCATACAGTTGTACATTTTGCATAAAACTAGGCAATTTTCCCAGTTGCAGCCTTAAAAATAGAATTTTTGGGAATCTCTAAAAGCCGTTTTCTTTTTTTTGTGTGATTGTACTGTTACAATTAAACAAAACAATAAAACAAATGTATATTCAAAATAAATAAATAAAATAAAATAAATAAATTGCACATTTTTGATACAGCTAGAGTTGTCACCTTTCCTAGAAAAAAAACAGCCATGTCAGTGCCTCTAAAGACTTAACATTAACCCAAGACTTTTTTATTGCCAGCCTGCTTGCTAGGTTTCAACCCTGCAGCTACAGAACTGACACAATTGAAAGTGTTGTACTTACTTGTTTAAATAGACTGGGTGCTCTCCTGTAACAGGCCTGTATACATTTCTGAGTTCTATCTAGACTGAAAAACAAAGAACGGGATATTATTACTTCATTATATTTATAAGCCTTATAATTCTAACTATTATTATTAATAATTGCTTTGATCTGTATTATATAAACATGTCTGTGTAAAAGGTGTTAGGTCTAACATGCAGAGAAATCTATACATACCATTGAAACTCTTTTGCTCAAAAGTTTAATATCACACTAACCTTAAAATATATGTTATAAGATGATACAGCCCACTGACTCCTAGCAGACTCACAAATGCCACTAGCAGAGCTGTAAATGAAAGGACAGTGTTTTACCATATTTATACAAAATATACATAGCATGCAGTAAAATATAGTCAAGTACACTGCTTTATAGTCATTCCTATGGCCATGGATAATGGCAAATTAGCCATAGAATCCTGAAACATAAAGATTCTCATCATTAAAAACACCATTCATTTGGCATATGTCCATTGAGAGAAAAGTATCCTGGGAAATATTGCTATATAACTAGACTGCATAGACACTGATTCATCCTATAAAATGAGAATTGCATTTAGCACATTATGAGTAAATGGCTTCAGCACAGAGAGTGTTGCTAGAGAATGTTATCGAACAGCTAAAATGTTTCTGAACATTGCACACAACCAAATATTTAAAGGGACATCGAAACATTGTTCATACTGTGATTGTAGAGAGAGAAAAAAAACATATATAAAAATGATCTATATATTGTATTAGCAGGAGTGCAAGGATTTGCGTAAATCAAGAAAAAAAGAGGTGTTAAAAAAGTGTGTGGTGTCTCCAGTCTATGACATCACTTTTGGCCCAATATGCAAATTACACATTTCCCATTGAAAGGCAATTAATTTGCATGTTAAGTCACAGGTGTTGTCATAAACAGGAAACACCAGAGACACATTTCAAAACAAAAATGTTGAAATTTATCATTTTGGTTGTATTTCTGCTAATACCAGTAGTGTATCTTCCACAAGGCAAACAAGGCACTCGCCTAGGGCGGCACTTTGCCAGAGGGTGTTAAAGCACACTCCTGGTGCTTCAAACATTTTCACTCCCTCCCCCACCATTCAAGCAAGCTTTAGCTCCTTCTAATTAATCGGGGTGATGGGGACATGTAATGGACGTGGTGGGGATATGTAATGAAGGTGATGGTGGCATGTAATGGGGGTGATGGGGCATTTAGTGTGTATGCACTGTGGGTGATGGGGGCATGTAATGGGGTGACTGGGCATTTAATGTGTGTGCAATGTGGGTGATGGGGCATGTCGTGGGTGATGGGTGTGCAACCTGGATGGGGGGGGTGCCTGAATTTTGTCTGCCTAGGGCAGCACAAAACCAAGATACACCACTGGCTAATACAATGTATAGATAATTTTTGGTCAGTTTATAAAATAAATTTACAGTATAAACAATATTTAGGTGACAGAGCCCCTTTACATTTAAACACTGCCTAGATCATGTTGATGGCAGATTTCATAAAATTCTAGAATGCAGTAAGAATAATCTGAATATGAATAACACACATCTTAAAACACCAATAATATTGCACAGCAGTTACATGATTCATTATTTAGCCATCCATTAATATTTTTTAAGCCAATTCCAGTCAGTTGTGGTGAAGCATTCGCTTGGAAGGAAATTACTGTCAAGCATAATGGGTGCAGGAGGATGTACAACATTGTCTGTGGTATTTTAGCACAAAAATGCACACAGGTACAAAGAAACAGAAGGGTCTATTCAATAAAGAGAGAAGTGCAGGGAACTTAGCTGGGAATTTCAAACTTTAGGTCAATGTAGGCAAGTTGGAATAAAATTCTCCAATGAAGCTGAATGGGACAAGTTTTCCAACTCAGCTACCTTGAAGTTCCCATCTCAATTGCCTGCAATTCTCTCGTTATTGAGTAGTGTTTGGGGAAGTATACTAAATCATTTTTTTTGTGTTAGACATGATATTAAATACATAACTTGTCTCCTTTGTGATAAGGAATTTGCTACGCCGGGTTGTAATATTGTTTTGGTTTTGTACCTGTCTTCGGGTCTCAATTTGCAACATGAGAACAAGCGAAAGAGATCTGTGTCACTGCAGATGGTGCCACTAAATATAAAATGAGCCCATCAATATCATACAGCTGTCTACTTTCTTCCTTACAGTACATACGTGGTGGATTTTTTATATAATCAGTGCTGCTTGTAATGCTCTAGTAGCATGTTGAGACCTTGCTCACTGAGCCTAGCTGTATATCACCTTCTACTTCACTGAAAAGGCCAGTCATATCTGAAGCGGGCAGGTCCTTCATGCATACTGCCTGATATTTCAGGCCTAGACTGTCTCTTGTGGCTGAAATTAGTGTGATATGGTCGCAAATATTTTAACAAGTTATTGCACAACTGGGCTGAAAACATGTGAGATTAGAGGATAGATCATTCAATAGGACAGAATATTACGTCTTGTCTGATTTCAATTAAGTTACTCTTCCACGCAGTTACTTACTGACTTATAGGTTTCACTTTTTTCTTTTTTTCAGCTCAATGGGGATTATTGATAAAAGGTCAGTTTAGGGGATATATATGCTAAGAAATGGAGTAACCACCATGAAGACTAATGAAATGTTCATTCTGACCTGTATAAATCGCCCCAACTCAATCTTTTGTCTTAGATGATAGAACCACTTCCCAATCAACTTCCTACAGTAGACATCCTGGTATCTGTACTTCCTCTCCTTGATTGAGCTCATAATCTAGTGCCAGGGTCTACTTCATAATAACTAGGCTTCCCACCTTGAGTGCCAATCTAATGATTAGGGCATATGGACTGGAATAATACCCCTGAGTTACACACACAAGCATATACATACATGGTACACCAGAACTACTCTGCAGGCTGATGAGACCAGCAAACAATGTTTTTTGCCTGACAAGTTGTGTACTTGCCAAAAAAAAATTATGATGTGCAAGCCCCCAGAAGAATAGAAGGGTGTAATCAAACAACAAGCATGGTTAATATATAGTTGTACCAAACAGCTACGGTAATTAGGTGTTCCCATGAGAGTGAGGCCAGGTTTACGTGTTTCCTTCTATACTTAGGATGTATTTGACAATATTATTGATTGTGTTCATCAGGACAGCAGCCAAGTTCCAGATGTGTTATTTTTGCATTCTAAAGCACAACTTCAATTAACGTCCCATAACAAGATCAAGCCGCTTGTAGAACTTTAATTAAAAATCAATGCTGCCAAGACAAGATTGTCTCTTCACAACTGGGTTTGTTTTCCAGCTTTTGACAGACAAGCTTTAATCCACAAGGATGCAGTTCAAAACCAGATCCGGAAGGTCAGCCTGAATATGTATCTGTCAACAAGCTTCTTGGCTAATAACTCCCCTTTGTGTTGGATACAGAAATCTGTCCAAATCTAAGAGAACAAATCACGTACTGCTGATAAAATCCAATAAATGCACATGGACGCACATCAGGCATTAAACAGTGGATTTCTCACAAGGAGCCATGTTGAACAAGACACAACGTGAATAGGAGATGTAAAAAAAAACTAAGTGTCATTTAGGTACAGCTGTAGCAGTACATAACTGCTGACTGAGTTTGTCTAGTAAGCAACCTCCCCTGACTTGCATGGTGAAAGTTACAGATAAGACAGGGAAATCATGGATACGAAGTACGGCTACATCTGTATATTAAATGGTTATTTTATATACAAGTAAATCCTTTTATGTTAAAAGAAAAGGCAGTGTAAACTAAAAGACTGAAAGGCATCACGGCACCGGGTTAGAGAGTTTATGGGAAGAAATACTTTTTTGAGTAGATTTACATAAAGGTCTGCAAAGGGAGTCAAATATTCTTCATGTGGCCCTTCAAGAATATTCCTATTCTTTCGGCAGCTACTAAAAATCCTTGCCTTTTCAGGCACCTATAATAGTGTATGGACCTCAATGGACCTGGATGCTTTGCCTCCCAGGATAGTCTATACTGACAAACATTAGATTTGCGTATGTTTTATGTTGCAACTTAAACCAAAAAGACTGAAATTTTGCTATTAACAATTCGGAAAGTTCAACAGAATAAAGACAAACTGCGCATGCGTACTACCCTCTCTTACTTATAGAAATGCCATCATATTGTTGTATAGCAGTGTCGTTCACAATAAAACTATGGTAAATTGGTAGCATAATCTAATTGTTATAATAAAAAATACTTCTTGACAAATGCACATTACATTCGCCGGTGTCAAAATTTGAAGTGCGCATTAGATTGGATGGCACGTGCGGTATTGTTGGTATGTAAATCGTTCGGTAAGCGCCCATAGCCGGGGACAGGTTGTCTGATCTCCCCATAGATGTGCAAAGAACAGAGTTCTGCCATGGTTAAGCATATAGCACCTATTTGTGATTCCCTCTGTTCATCACATGCTCCAATGCAGTTGTTGTAGTCCAGCATTTGGTACACCATGGCAAGAATATAACCGTTCAGATAGAAAGCAGGAGACGGCACTCTAGTTGTTCTGAATCCAATAAATAAGTTCAATGTGCAAAAAATAGCTGATCCTAAGCAACATGCAGGGGAAGATACAATCAGATCATAAGGCTTGATGGATTTTGCCTGTGTAGCCCTTAATCATAAGCAATATAATGGGTTGCCACCCAGCTGGTATTTTACCAGCAGGCTGGTAACAAATTGGCTTCAGGCCAAATTGATGGAGGCAATGGGATGGCCAGTATTTTTTTAAATAAAAGGTAGCAACAGGAAAATGGTAAGGTTGCAGTCCCTAGGACAAATCCCATTACACGGTGTATAAGAAGGCTGCTACATTATACTGCTGTAAAAGACTGTTGGATCAGTCACAAATGAAGTAAAATGCACAGAAGGACTAGTATGTAAAGTGCTAATTAAACCTTTTTCCGCTACAGTGGCTTGTTGGAACTGCCACTGCTTAAGATTCAGAGGAATGGCTTTAACCTGCATGTAATCTAATATTTCATCTTAATGAAGTTGTGCACTGGATGTCATAGAGAGGTCAGAGCTGACAATCCATGTACAAAGATGAGGGGAAGAAAAAAAAATGAAAAATGTTTATTAATTCCATGATTCTCTAAATTCTCTCCACTAATAATCCAGAATACTGAGCCAGCCAGTGATAGGGATGGTTCTGGTTATGTTTCGGCCGACATGAATTATACACATGCACTCTGGACATTGTTAAATGTCAATGGGATGCGAGGAAAAATCCAAATAAATACGTTTTTGGATTTAAAAAAGTATATAACATATTAACAAAGTGCTGTAACTACACAAAACAAACTGTAAAGCCTGACTAGCTATTCTACTTAAATATATGGCTTTGGAGAACATTTCAGACAAAATGCACATCTGACATCCTAACCATCCCTCGCTGATGCGTCTGGTATGGGGTAGAAGGAAAAAGCCTAGCTCAAATTAAAAATGCAACAAGATAGGATACTATTTTCAAATACACTCTACTTTCTCTAGGAGAGGAAAAAATACAAATGTAATATTTACTGTTGGAGACATCCCCACAAATCAAGCCATTTTCTGGGGTGTACATCTGTGAATATTTCTGGGAATAGCCATTATCATCGCATTTGTATACCTAGCCAACATATTCTGCAGCATTGATGCCTATTCTAATCTACAGTTTAAGATGCACTCGACTAGGATTCAAATTCATTGGACCATGCTGAGAGAAAGTACACGCACACTACTGTAATAGTTTGGACATTTATGTACTGGATACATAATCCAAGCTCCATAGGACAGAGTATTTTATCATTCAATCTGTGGTACTCTGACCAGAAGGAGACAACTGGGGTCGGGTATAGTTTCTCTGTGTTATGTTGACACACTCCATGCTCAGCCAATGTGGAACCAGTTAGATCATGGAGCTATTAAACACAGAATGGTGGATCATTAAACATGCTCTTACTAGAACACCTCCTTCTACACAACATTTGATCGATTTTAGTGTTCTAATTTCAAGGCAATATATTTTTTTAAAACAGACCTGCTCTTTTTAGTACTGGGAGCTCCAGAATTGTCTGTGGACATAATTTAAAAGGAATTTTTCATAAAAGAAACATAAAAAAAACAATTTATTTGAAAGAATCTGGAAACTCCCATTTGGGTAACACATATCGACCTGGCAAAAGTAAGGTTAAATTCCAATGTAACTGATCCCATTGGTCCGTAGAGGAATGGAGGAACCCACCCAGATGTCCCCCATTGATTAGTTTGGTTAAGGGGGCGTATAGGGCCTGCTGAAAAGATGGGGGTTTTGTCCCAAGCCAGCTTCAGCAGGCTGACACCGTTCTTATTGATTACAGAAACAGACTGAAATTCTCACTTTGTAATACAATATTTTAATTACTGTGCCATTCTGTAATTGACCTCCAGTTCATTAGTGCTAGTTTAACTATCACAGTAGCCAAGAAAAAATCAATGGACTACTGTGAGGTTTTCTTAAAATATATATTCTGCAATGCGAGGTTTTGACAATTTATGTAAAAAAAAAAATGTTTTCATTTCAAAGCATAAAGTTTCTTGGTCCAGAGTTCGTTATCTTTCGTTCCATGAATTTAAATTTTATGTCTGCATGGTAACATTTTGCAAGAATAGGAAATTGTCCCCAACCCCCCCCAAATATTGCCCAACAGCCTCTTTCATTGACTCACTACACCACTGACTGCACCAGTATTACCTGCACTGTCCAGCTATCAACAACTGTACACAATGATTTGCCTCATGAATGTATCTAAGTTGCAATCCACACTTGTCCTGAGATTTTATCTACAAACTCAGCCACATGAGATGCATGGCCTGTAAATAACAACAACTAATTCTGGTTGACCAAAGGAGGATGAAGCATTCTGGGAGACACACAGTAGTTCCAACAGCTGGGTAGCATTCTGGTGGCCAACCTTGGTCTATGGTGACCAACAAGTGAGTATAAGATTAGAAACAAACGGCATCTATCAAACTGCATCTACATCTGAAAATGTATCATTCGAAAGCAATGCAAACTTTGTTCAGAAGATATCAGTAGGGACCGCTTTTGATATCTCTGTTGATAAATGCTGCAACCCCAGAGTTGCGGAGTAAGTTCCCGGTCAGGAAAAGTCAGACTTTCATCCTTCCAAGATTGATAATCCAATTAAGTTGTGTAATACGACCAACATCTATGATCAGCCGCTGATTAGTTCATTAGTAGTGTTGAGCGAACCCGAACCGCACTGTTCGGGTTCGTACCGAACATTATGGTTTTTGGACCCTGGACCCGACCACGGACATTTCACTGTATGTTCGGGTTGGAGTTCGGGGTTGCAGGGCAGCCAATCAGAAAGCCCATAGCATTACATACATATACGAATATCAATTGACCTATTCGTATGAATGGGGACTCTATTTCGGTTTATAGAATAGCAATAGCATTACATGTATTACATAAACCGAAAGTCTATGAACCGAAAGAGATTCGGTTTATAGAAAGCCAATAGCATTACATGTATTCCATAAACCGAAAGTCTATAAACAGAATGTCTTTCGGTTTATAGACTTTCGGTTTATGTAATACATGTAAAGCTATTGGCGTTCTATAAACCGAAATAGAGCCCCCATTCATTAGAATAGGTCAACTGACCTATTCGTATGAATGGGGACACTCTTACCCACATTTTATTTCATTTTGCAGACCTCTAGCCCTTTCCAGGACTTTTTTAGAGGCATTTTAGTGGCCAAAAGTTCGGGCCCCCTATGACTTCAATGGGGTTCAGGGTCAAGTTCCGGGTCAAGTTCGAGCACGGACCCGGACATTTTTTTGAAGTTCGGCCGAACCTGCTGAACCCGAACATCCAGGTGTCCGCTCAACTCTATTCATTTGTTTAAATGCAAACGTGTAGGCTAAAGGTGCTTTGAGACCCCCTGTTTTATTATTTTATCATTATTATACTTCATGAAACATATTAGTATAAACATGTGGCATGGTGAAACCCATCTCAATACTGGCCAGGACTGAGACATCAGGGTGGCCTTTATGACTCAGGAGATTCATGGAATACTGTAGATGAAATGTGAGGTCAATACCTTTTGTTTGCATGAGATTAGATAAACCCTTTCAGATGTGCGCATGGAGTGTGCATGGCAAACATGCACAGCTCTGCGCAGATTTTATATACTCACCGTCCTAATTTCCCTATTGTATGAGCTATCCACATCGGGATGGAAAAATAAGCAGCTCACTGATGATTCAGAGAGAGAGAGAGCAAACAGTGTAGCATCCTGACTGCCGCTGGCCTTGTTAGCAACTGTGAACGGATGATAGTCATCAGGAACAGTTTCTCAGTTCACGCTCCTCTTAAAAAAAAAGAATTGCTAGTTAACCTTATACAGACTGTGCACCTCTGTATCAGTGACAACGTGATGCAACCTATAACCTTTATAGAAACAGGATAGAATAATCCACAGCAATGTACACAACTAAGCACTCACGGGCCACACTGCAACAAATGTCAACTCTGAGATGCTGGAACCACCACATTTGCCACCAACACCACAAGTAAAGTAGATCAGGCATATTACGTGTTCTAATGCAGGCTGACACTAACACAGGGCAAAAAGAGCATCTGCCCAGGATAGATACATTTCACAGGGGCACATAGCAGTTGTTGCTAGTACCTTAATGTCCTTGCCCTATCTATATTCTCAACTCTTCCTTGATTACTTTTAATGCAGGTATGCAAACTGTATGCTTTGGAGCAATAACTGGCATCATCAGGAATGATCACTGAATGGTACCCAGCCATCAAGTCCAGAAGCTGAATGTTTGCTGCTGGACAAACACAAGCATTACCTGATGCCTGGCTGCAAATCCACAAAAGATAAGAAAAGGATTCCTACCATAGGCCTCAGATAATTATGTTCAAGGGGAGCCTACTGCAGTATGATTTGGGGAGATCCAGTGCTAAATAAGAAAGGGCTAACTATGGATTGTATTGCTGAGGACTGTACTGAAGGAGGCAGTAACAGAAATGTTTAGTGAAGGGTGCTGCTGTCAGGTAGGTTAAATGGCTGCTGGAATGTAACATAGGACTGTGCCCGCAAGGAGGGGCTTAGTGGGAGACTAGATGAAGGGAGAGATTTGAAAGGAGGCTGTGCTGCCAGAGTGGAGTTAATAGCATCATGTTTGGGGGATTAGTTAATGTTGCAGGAAAAAGGACTAGAACACAGGAGAGATAGGGGACTGCAGTGCATGGGTAAGTAAAAGGAGTGATGTCCTGCAGGAAGTAGAATGAGAAGGGTCATTGTGATGCTGTGATGAAGGACTGCTGAAGTGTGGATGAAAAAGGGAACTTAGGTGTGTGTGTGGCCCACGAGCAGTGGTTTGCCCAGCGTGCCATTATCATGGCAGCTCTGATACAATGTTTAGTCAAACAGCAGCTAAACTTCTTGACAATGGCTACAGGCTTGTTTAGCCACACTGTTTGGCTGCTTGAGTGTAAAAACCTTTTTTTCTGTGTTTGGATCAGTGTTACCACGTGGTTTGGGCAGGGTAGAGTCCTACACATGTAGTTCAGTGAATCTCAAAGCTTAGGTGCTAAGGCCTGGTTGTGCTATATATGCATACAGTATATTAATGAGCATGAGTAACCAATTAACTGGCCACTAAGATTATGTTTTGGTCTTTTCTAGTAAGTGCACAGCCAATAACTGGTTGGCAAGGTTGGTACAACATTAACTGCCCGCTAGAACTTGAATGGGTCTAGAATCTTCAAACAGCTTACATTCTATACAAAAGGGGTTGGGAAATCCTTAAGCCACCGATTGAATGTATAGTTTGTTTGTTTTTTTTGGGGGGGGGGGGGCTAGAGTTTTTTTACCGTTATAGATCAGGAGAGCTCTTTGGTGAGCCACTTTTAAATTGCTCATCCATTATTAAAGGGTTAATGCTTTGAATGGTCCGCTCATTTAAATTGTCAATGGTACATTGTGAGTGAGGCTAGTTTCAAACCAGCTCTGAAACAGGCCAAGTGGAAAGCAGCTTCCAGTTACCAGATCCCTAGCACTATGGTTACAATTGACGTAGAATCCAGGTCATTGTAAACAGTGGGAAAAGTAAACTCAAGTATTATGGCCCGATTTCAAATAAGAAATGTCAGGAGAGCATCCTCTATCGCGGAGATGTATCCCTTAAAGGACTTATCTAGGAATATGAAATGCTATCAATGCATTCATTTATTATTTGGCATAACAATAATGAGCTGGAGCATAGAGGGCTATGCATGTTACTATAGGCATTAATATTTATTTAGTGTTTGTTGATCCAAGGAGAAATCTGATTGCCATTTGGAGACAAGAAATAATTTTTTCCCCCACTGAACGCAGAATTCTATATTGCTGAAGGGGTTTTTATTTGCCTTTTTTTGGATTAACAGCGGGTAACATGGGATAGGAAAAGGGTTGAACTTGATGGACGCCAGTCTTTTTTCAACCAAAACTACTATGTTACAATTTCTGTTGCAATAGAAAGCTTTGCAACAGAGATTATTATGACACTACAGCAAGTTTAAGAGTATGTAACAGGGCTAGCCTCTGTCAACGAGTAGTTTAAAGTCTTGGGGATAAACAAAGATTATAAGGTTAGCCATGAAAAACAAAACACTCACAAGGGGAGATTAGGATTAGCCTAACTGTTTTCTGTTCTGTCATCATTTCTAAACAGTCTGTCCTGGTATTATTGCCTCCTATGCTTTTAAACTTTGTGTGCATAGTGTTTTTTCACTTTGCAAGGCTGCATTGCATTAAAATATGCATAATCGTGAGACATACCTAGTTTAACTCCTTAGTGACAGAGTTCTATACTGCATTTGATGTGCCTTGAAGATCAGAAGATCTTTATTTTCGTAACATTTTTGTCATATGTTTGTTTAATTGTGTTTTTCTTTATTTATGTTCAGTGCACCCACACAAATTACATAGAATTTTCTAAAGGACAGATGACACTTTTTTATACCATAAAAATCATAAAATGGGATGGAAAAAAAAGAAAAAAAAATTGTTTATTTAATAGAGCATGGGAAAAAATAGGCAAGCTGTAAAATGTTTCCAATGCTTTTAATGATTGATTTTGCCAGTTCACTTGTAAATTCACTTTTATTGAATAGCCCCCAACTCTAAGACCGACCACTTTGCCAGAATCTGTTCTTAGATTGCCTCTGATGCGTTATGTGCTATCCGACTAAAACCCTTTAAAATAATCTGTACTAGTTGGAATTATTATAAACTACCGCCTTGCAGACACAGTTTGTCTAATATATAGTTTGTCAAAAACAGGATTTCTAGGCACATCAGTGTAGGGTGTGAAAGTTCAGAAGAGATGTGAAATGTTGGTCCTAAATCAGTCTAAGTTGTAATTTCTCTGTGCCCCCACCTTCTCACCTGTGATAAAGGGGATCTAAGTAGTGCCAGACTTGGGTAAATGTGGCTTTTAAGGAACATCAATTCTTCATTGCAGTGGCATCTTAATGCACTTTAAATTATGGCCCAGCCTCATCTGCACAAGATAAGCACAAATACATTGATGCATGCTTCCACACTGTGCCTCTCCACACTGTATCACACCGTAACAATATCAATAATCGCTCCAGAACAAGACTTTCATTCAACCATAACTTCACAATGGAGAAGAACCTACGTCATAAACCATAAGACATGTCTTCTATATTAGTGTAGGCGTGATGGATGGAGCTTTAGAACCGCTGCAGAGATGCTCTTCAGTTTGGGATTTTCCATTTGCTCAGGGACGTCTGAAAGTAGTCCTTCTGAGGCAAAAGAAAGACTGCACGAAATAAAAATAAGGGTTTTTGTCATGGTACTAGACAGCATTTCTGAGATAGTACCTGCTTCAGCCCTGTATATAACATAAGGCCGTCTAAAAGGTTTACATCTTGTTGGAATGGACAGTGACCTCCAAGGGGTCAGTGCGAAACCCCACTGCCATGGAGAATGTATTTGTTCATGCTCAATGCTCTGATCTCTCCATATCAAGTTTACATGGAGGCTCCCTGTCACACACACATGACAACGATATGATAAAAGAGGCAGCTATCACTAGCATCTGCCTTGTACGAGCAAGATGTTATGACAGCCTAGTGCGATGGTTCTCCTTAAACAGACAACTTAACCTGCTGATCTTTTCATGTGCATAATTTAACTGTCGGGGGTTGTGCTGGCCTTCTGGTCTTATAGGATTCACCAGTGAAGCATCTGGATCACCTTTAGGCAAGCAACTAATAAATTTCCTAACAAACTATACTGCCATGTTATTTGTTTTTTTGTATTGTATAATGGGCTGACACTGTCAAACTCACTTTGGATAAAGGATATTAAACTAAGACGGATGTAATTGGCTTAGTATCACTTGTTTTATTTAATTGATGTATGTGTTTCTATGATGTTCTGTATTTTGTATACGGATTTTGTCTTATGAAATGAATAGAAATAAATTTAAGTTTACAAAAAGAGGGGGGAATATTTTGTTTTCACTCAGAAACCCTGGTTCCATTAAAAAGTTGTTTTCTGTGACATAAAAATAAGACTTAAAACTTCCTATCCAGTGAGGAAAAGGAGTTATAAGAGGGAGGAACAAACACTTCATCAGAAACAAAAATGGTATCTCTTATGGTATTACCAACACACATGTTAAAGTGGATTTAATATATAATAGAGAAATACTTTATTCCATAATGCATAATCTTGTACATGTAAACACTTGTTCGCTGCTCATTATACATGCAACCCTGGTATCATAAAAGTGTGAGAGACCATTCATTGTAATAATATATGGATTTTGTGCTCTATGTAATATTCGTATTGGTATCGTTTTCTCTTCTTTCTTTGCCATAATTGACATTCAAACATTAGTGTTAATAAAATAAGTATCTGTGTTGTGCAAAAAATTATTATTTTTGTTATTTTTAATCCCAGCAATTTACAATAATTGTTATCACTTAAATGCAATTAGTCTTGAATCTTATAATTAAAAATGTAAATATTTTGGTACTGCTCCTCTTTTGTCCTTGACCCTTCCGCCGTTACAAAACATATTAGAACTATATAGAAAGACAATAAATAAGCAGGCACTCATGAAATCTGTGGACGGTAGCCGCTAAGAAAGATTATGTTTTCATATGACAGGAAATGGAATCATAAAGGGTTTAATAAAATATTCTAGAAACTGCTGAGCAATATTTAAAAAAAAAAAGGAAAACCTAGACAGTTTATGAAAGTCTATTGATTAATTAAATGTTCTCCTAAGTTCAAATACGCAAACTGCTCACAATAGCACAATATATTCAAGGTCAATAATATCTCTGCTGATATTAAAAAGTATTTAAAAGATATTAAAAGTTCAGAAAAGGGCTCCTAAACTGGTTCATGGGTTGAAGGATAAAACTTACCAGGAAAGGTTAAAGCATCTTAACATGTATAGCTTGGAGGAAAGACATAACCGGGGGGATATGATAGAAACGTTTAAATACACACTAAAGGAGGAGAATATACTTAAAAGAAGAAAAACTACCACAAATAGAGGACATAGTCTTAAATTAGAGGGGCAAAGCTTTAAAGGTAATATCAGGATGTATTACTTTACTGAGAGGGTAGTGGATGTATGGAATAGCCTTCCAGCGGAAGTGGTAGAGTTAAACACAGTCAAGGATTTTAAGCATGTGTGGGATAGACACAAGGCTATCCTAGATATAAGATAGGGAACTGGGGACTAATAAAAGTATTTAGAAAATTGGGCAGACTAGACAGACCGAATGGTTCTTATCTGCGAAACATTCTATGTTTCTTTATCAAGAGTGGTGGGTTGTAATACAAGTTTTGCCATTAGTTTCTTACACTGTGTACTTTTGGTTCCTAACTGTGGAGTGGGTATGTCTTATACTTCGTGTTGAGAGGGTGGTCTTTTTGCTAGTTGCATAACACAACAGTTGAGCCATATAATTCTGCACTGGGGGCATGGTAAAAAAAAAAATATAGGAACGAGAAGCAGAAAATGATGTCGGGTTCAGTATCCAAGAACTCACTTCACAATCCATGCGGGATCGAGAGGTGAGTTCCAAGATTACTTGGTACAAATGGAGTCTTTAGGAACAATCTAATGAACTTCATTTAAAGACTTTGGCACAGAAAAGTTGCAACTCATTGCTGCTAAATGGTTGCCTCTTTAAAAAGACCATGCTAGGTTAATGTAAGTGGCTTATTGTGTAACAATATTAATACCCTGCATTTATTTATTATAACGTTGAATTTTACTACACATTTTGTACCTCAAGAAGTTTATATATTTTTTTTTTAACCATGTTTGTTTCCAGTTTCAAGCTCTGTCCTTTTCTGCATCTAATAACTGAATATCTAACTCTGTTGTTGATAAACCTATAGACAGATTGACAGAAAGTGGGTTGAAATGTCACATATTCCATGCCATTTGAAGATTCATTGTACTGTAACATCACAATAGGAACTGAGAAAAGGGAGGTTTTGTGCATTTTGGAGGGAAAGTACATTGTGTGGGTTGGCAAGTGAATCTCTATAGGGACTCCCTATCTTGACATCCTCATTTTACTTTGACAGCCTCAATTCTGCAGTGTGGAAGATCCAAAAAAAGACCTGATCCAGCGCACACAGCTTTGACAAAGTTGTCATCATCTGCCATTTTGTTTGACAGATATATAAAGAGTGCAGATCTCTATGGAAATAGAAAGGTTAGTGTAGGATCTCAAGACGGTCCCAAACATATTCTCTACGCATCGTATCAGACCCTGTAGACTGAGTTCAGTTTGCAGAGAGTTTGAAAACTAGGCCTAACTTGAAGCCTGAAAAAGAGTGGATATGTTAGATGTAAACTTACGCAAGTAGGAGTTTGATGGGGCCCTGGTCTCACTTCTCTCACAATGCACCACTCCAGTATTATTCTTCTGTACCGACGCAGAATGGACGGAGATCATATAATGGCCATGTTCTTCATACATCTGAATCCAGCTACCAGATTCCAACAGAAAAAAAGCAACACGTTTTCAATAGAAGAAATACATTTTTTACCAAACGATTTTTAAAAATTAAAAATGTAAAAAAAAAAAAAGGAAAGGATTATATGATTGTTTTCATACAGACCTTTAATGGGACAGTTTATAGGAGGTACAACCTAAGCATTCTCATGTTGCTTCACAACATTGATGGATGAAAGGTAGAAAGATAGATAAAGCAAGGTTTGTGACTGAGTCGCAGGAAGAAAATGGATGAACCCCCAAGAAAGGGAAAATCGACACGATAACCTACCTTTTGTAGCCCCAGACTAGAGTTTGACTCATGAGTTATGAGGGGCCCTAGAGGGGGAGAACACATTAAATCCCACCATGTTCCTAAATAATGAAAAAAGTTGCCATATCTCAGATATATGGGTCCATACATCCAAACCCATAACTGTAAAACATTAAGGGGAAATAATCTTTTGACAAAAGGAAAAAAAAAAACTAGCTGCCTTTTAACAATAATCACTTTTTTAATATGGTCAGCCTTGGACATTCACAAGAACGGTACTTGAATCCTTGCTGGCTCTTCAATATGCAGTGACCTGTGGTCTATAGCCAGAGAATAAAACTATCTTCAGTCAAGCAGACCCTGGTATTTAATCATCTCGGAATGTCTACTGACTTTCATTCAATCAATTCTCTTCATCTCTTGTTCCTGAGCAATGACCTTTGTCTCTGCTTAACACAAAAGACCTTTTGAGACAAGGTTCAACTTTTTTGGGAAGGGTTAAGTAAGGCTATAATTTCTGGTTCAGTTAGAGGGCATATCACTTGACCATTGAATTATGGTGACATCAGTTTACCAGTGCCAGCGAATCTGGAAAAAGAGTCAGGATAAAGAATATCAACTTGTTTGGAAATGAACTATCATTTTGAACCCTTCTTTGCCATTCTTTTCTAGGCGTCATTATATTTTCCATGGAAAATATTTTGACTTTTTAAAATATTTTGTCTGTGACTGGCTGGTGTCACATAGCTGATCTGACAGAAAGGATGAGAAAGGACCACTTTGACTTAAAAATTACCTACCTATTAAAGTAAGATAATTATAACAATAAATGTATTCCGAAAAATTGAAATATCTGTATTCTAAATTTCTTTTGATTTTATTCGCATATATGGTTTGCAGATTCTGCTGATTCGCCCATTTGTCTCTCAGCAGAATCTGAGCAGGCTGGATCCTGCTAAGAAAAAAAACTAACATAGTGAAATGTATGATGTGGAATATAAGTGTCCAAGGCAAGCCAGGTAATTAAAGGAGCGGATCCTACAAGAAGTGCCTAGATTAATGTAACTGACTTCAACCTGAACACATATAATTTTATGTAAATGTTATATGTGTCCCTCAAAAAATGGCTGAAAATATCTAAGGGTCCATGGAATCAGAAGAAAAATATATTCAGGTTAATAGTAAGCAAATAGTAGTGTGGTTAAGAGGAATGTCTTCTTAGGGCACAAGTGATACAAGTGATTGAAGAGAGCCTTTAAGTTTTCAGCACCAGATAGGTAGATGATGAAAATGTATTGTGACATGGGTAAATGAATACTGCCATCTTCTGGTTTTGTGTTATAACTACTGGATTTGGTAGTCTAATGGGTTTCAAACATTCTCGATTTATGTTTCAGTTCCGTTCCCTATATCTGACCCTGTAAAGAAAAAAATAGGAAAGACAACCCACAGCTCTTATTGATTAGCCAGAGAAGATATATAATGTGATCATCTTAGAGACGGCCTTTTGTAATAGCACAATCAATAATTGCTGGAATTCCAAGCAGAGTTTGAGAATTAATGTAGAGATGTTTGATTTCAGCCCAGCGGAAAAACAGTAAATGTAATCCAATGACGCAGTTCATTTAAAAGACCCTTTAATAATACAGCTCTTCAAATTAATGATATTTATAAACCCAGTGCACAGATTCAACTCAGCCGGAAAGATTTTCAAATTATCTATTTAGGCCCCTAGACACAACAAAACAAATGATGCCCTGGTAACGTTAACTGTACCTGGTGATTAATGAAGTGTCAGACACAAGCAATTCATAAATAATTACACATTATCAGTATTTTACAAATTCAACATGGCCTTCAAAGATAGACCAGCTTATGTATTGCTGGCCACACTTTATACTGAGTATTCCCAATGAGGGTTATGTATAAAGAGTGATTAGCGGCAATTGTCTTGACAAGCAATGGAGCAATTACCAGGAAGATTCCATTGGTTTCCAATGGGATTGCTCTTGTTTTTAAACTTTACCCCATAATTGCTCCTTACACACATTTTTCAGATCAATTTACACTTTACTATAAATTATGAGTTTTTGTCCAACAGTAGAACTGAATGTTTTAAACAAATGCATGTGACCTTTACTTGTATACTTTTCATTTAAATGTGCAGCTTTCCACTAAGCAGTTAGATAATCCTATCCTTTGGCACTCCAGCTGTTATGGAATATGATTCACATGATACCAGTGGGTTCCTATTTGGTTGCCTGAGCCAAAACTTTCCGCTTTGAATTTGAGCAACACCATCACTACTACCGGTCACCAGCAGGTAATATAATACTCTGGCATGTTACTACCTAATAATCAGAATGTCATTTAATGTAATGTGTTTGTTCAGTCAGGTTGGTAGCATACATTACCTGCACACAGGCTCCCCATCCCCTTCTCCCTTCAGCACCTGGATGGTCAGGCTAAATTTAGTTCTGACAACCACACTCGTGTTTGTAGACTGAACAATGGAAGCCGAGGGCACATGCAAGAGTAACTGCGGCAGACACTGCAAGAATAATGACAATTCAAGTAATGAACCCAAAAATGCACATGTTAGGAATAAGCATGTATTATATTTGAGCATTTAATTCCACTCTGCAATTGCGTATGTACCAGGTATGTCCATACACGGAGGAAAGAGTAGTAGATACCTGGAATAACCATCCAGTTGAAGTAGTAAAGGGATTCAGCAACAAGCTCAGTATTTGATAGAAATAGACAGTATTTTAAAATGAAATATAGTTGTAGAACGCAGATTGTTGGATCCTAATGCCAAATTTTGGTAAATCCTTGACATTTAATATTCCCAGACACATTTAGTTATATTGCTGTGAATGAGTAAGTGACAAATTCTTACTCACAGAATTAAACATCTTTGGGTAAAACTAAAAGTGCCTCCCTTTCTAACAATGTAAGTTTTTTTGTTTTAAACAAATGTGTTGCTCTTCTTGAACCAAATTGTTTCTTGTCTCCTTTATAATGTACTTAGACTGTACCTGCTGCTAGTAAAAGGTCATTTGTACAGCTTGTATATAACCTTACTGAATATTTCTACTGATGTGTTCTAAGGAATTTTTAAAATATTTTAATATAATGATTGCTTTTAAATCTTGTAATGAATATAAAGATGGGAGTCTAATCGATCCTTTGTTTATATTTATCATTGCCCATGTCATTGTCATTTTATTTTAAAATTTTAATGGCAAAAAAAATGCTTTTCTTTTCATTTTGTTTTTTTTATGTTCTATTATTACATATTGTAGATGAAATGTTCACTAAAAGCTTTGAAACCTCTGAGAAAGACCCTTTTTATTGGTCTGAAACACTCAGGTGTTTGTTTGTTTTTTCACCTCAAGTAAATTACCTCAAGACAAACAAAGAGAAGAGTGTGATGTGAACATTTCAGGTTTTATATTTGTGCTTGATATCTTTATTGTGCATTAAAGTTACTGTGTTCATATTATCATTATCGCTTTACCATTTGTTAAAGACTCCCGCACCACTTTCTTGGTTCTGTATTTGCGTTATTGGTGAGCAGTCGTCAGTGTCAAGCACTGAAAGGGAGGCACAGATCTAATCTATAGGATTAAAGATTACAGTACAGTAATATTGTATTAATTAGCAGTGTGTGTCCTTACCCGATAACAGTAATCAGAGATGTAGAGTACAGTTATAGGTTCGAGAAGGTGGTTGGACACTGTTACTAAGGCCTCATCAAACGTCAGCTTGTTAGCTGAAAAATAAACATTACGGTAACGTTAATTCAGTATCAATGTACAATGATTTATGCTCAATGTAAGCGATCAACACAGTCTGCCTCCTAAATCACTAGCCCCCCCTCCCCCCGGAAATACAAACTGCAGCAATGGAGGGTAAAGCTGCAGACTGCTTATGTTAGATTTGGTTTTAAAGGCCTCACTCAAGGCCTTTATTAAAATATACTGAAAGGATGTATAGAATGTATCCCTCGGACAGCAAGAACCTTAGGCTCCTTTCTTTCTCCTTCACATTTTGAGGAAAGAGATAAAAATAAAACTAGTGGACGTACATGTGAAGGGAATTCATAAATGCAGTGAAAACTACTGTAAATGTTGTGCACATGGTGAAACAGGAAGACAATTTGCTTCACCAACAATGCATAAAACCTATGATATTCATATGGGCCGGGCCCATAACAGGTGTATCGCCACCTGTCACCCCATGATGGAGGCCATGCCAATGCTTAAGTACTGTTAAGCGCGAAATGCGTCTGGCATTTCAAACAAAGCCACTTTGTGAGTCTCTTTCTCTCTCCTCATGGAGGATGTCCGCACTCGATTCAAGTTATGTTGTGACGAAGTATCAATAAGTGATCTACTTCTCACAGCTATTACTGATCTCCATGTGTTTTTAGTGAGTAGACCCCAGTTAGGGTTGCCACTTCGCCCATTTTTTAATCAAGCTGCGGATCCCACAGAACTACCCTGCAAGGCAGCATGCACAAGTTATATGGGGCCAGTATAGTTATAGCTGAGGTCTCAACCCTACTCCAGTCCCAGTGGGCATATGGTAATGAATATGGGAGCTCTTCAGGTGAAGGGCTTCAGTTGGATACCTATAGCAGAAGGTTTAATTCAGAGTAATCATGGAAACTTCCCTAGGTGAATATGTCAAATCACCTGTCACCCACCCATGCCAAATGCCTTGGGATTTCTTACCTGTGACAGAGCATTGCACAGATAACACCAACACAACAAGCAGGACTTCTACAGAGCATCCCATATTCATAGGAAGAGACGGACCTGAGCTTTGCTCCCTCAGACACTTGAATCACTTTGAACAGGCTAAACATTATAATGGCTCACCACAGCCAGCTGATAGCCAGTGGTTGAAGTCCAATCAAAAGCTCTAAGTGTAACCCACAGACAGCCACTCTCCACCTTATCAGGGACACGGAGCTGGCCTGGGGACAATTCCGCCCAACTTTTGGATCCACCCTTCACCTCAACTCACTTTCTCTTCCTCTAGCCAGGGCTTCATAAGCACGGTGTGTCCATGTGTATGTGTGTGTTTGTGCATGTAATGCTGCATTTGTGCTCTATGTGTTTGTGTGACTCTGCATGTGTACATGTATGCATTTCTTTGTGACTGCATGTGTTTTTATATGCATGATAGCATGTGTTTGCGTGTGACTACATATGTGAATTTTAAACAGCTACTTATGTATTTCAGAGAGATAAACACTGTGCTCAACATGCAGGCAATTGCAGATTTAACGGCTTTTAGAGATATTTAGCAACAGAGTTTTATGAGTGAAGGAGTAGCAATTTAATTGTTAACTATTTGACTGCTGTAGCTGTATTAAAAGTTTAGAAAATTAATCCCTTCATTAATTGCCGGACCCAGAACAAAAGAAAGGCTACATGTTAACTATACATCAGGAGCAACTCTCGGTTATGATCCACCAAATTAGACAGAAGATTGGTTGAGCGGTACGCTGAACAAGAGTACAAACAAATCACCAATAATTCCATAGATTGATCAAGATAGTAGCTCAAACCGCAACAGATTCCTTTGGTCAGCTATGCCAACCGCAGAGGACCAAGATATATCTTTACATCATTCGCAATTAGGACAAGTTTAAATACCTCTACTATGGCGGGTGACTCCCAATATAGCAATTCCCCTGAAGAAGCCACTGGCAGGCTATGGGTATGTGAAGTGGGTTAAAGTGTCTTACTTGTCGTACTATAGGCTGCAAGAGGCTCATTTCAGTCATTATTATGTTTCTCAGTCACTGATGGAGTAGAACAAAAAATGAAGCCGGCTCTCAGCTTTCATCATTTTAATTCTTGATCATTAGGCAACCGACACGCCATTAAGGAGAGTGCTGACTGCTGGTGGTGTGGCTTCATTTGACCTTTAACACTCCTGTATGTGAGGTTCAGTTAACAAGGCAACCAAGCCACTCACTTTAGAGTGTTACTAGTATATGCTGGTACATGTGCACTTTATTATAAGCTACTAATAGTTGTTTTTGGAGGCAGATAGCTGGAAATGTTGTGTTCTGTGACTAATTGCGAATTAACTCGTTGTGTTGTTCCTCAAACCATTCCTGAACCATTTTTGCTTTGTGGCAGGGCACATTATCCTGCTGAAAGAGGCCATTGACATCAGGTAATAAATACCGTTTCCATGAAAGGTTGTACATGGTCTCCAGCAATGCTCAGGTAGGTGGTACGTGTCAAAGTAACATCCTCATGAATGGCAGGACCCAAGGTTTCCCAGCAGAATGTTGCCCAAAGCATCACACTGCCTCCACCGGCTTGCCACCCGTCAGTGGTCATAATGTTATGGATCATCGGTGTTAAATATACATCAAGGCCTAGCTTGAATACCTAAGCAATAATTGGTTGCATAAAAATAGAGGACAGACAGTGAGGGATAGAGATAATCAGAGAGTTTATTTAGTGAACGGACTGTATATACAAGTAGCAAATATTATCCACTCAAAAGAAGGGTCCCATCCTGAAACAGCACTGAGTTTGGCTCAAACGGATTCTGAAAAATGACATGGATAAGGCAGGTCTATGAATTAATCAATCTTTAAATAAGAAAAAGTATTTGTAATCGATTAACAATAGACATACAGTCTTACACAGGCTGATAATTCATGAGACGGTGTAATTTCTTTCACTTACAGAAATTCATTTGACTTTACACATATTTTACATATCTGAATATTTAAAAAAAAAAATCTTTAAAACGATGTAGTTTAAATCCCAGAACTGTATGCCAGGTTGCAGGTAATAGCTGTTCATGTGACCAATGTAGCCAGAGAGCGGCCATCTTTAAATTTGCATTGAAACAGTTCTTTGTTGTCATTCTTGTTCTCTCCTGCCTTTGAGACTTGACTTCTGCTTTTTCTTCTCTTTCTGCCCGATTGCTCGGAAAAGCTGCTTTCTGGCATCCTTCTGACGCTTTATTTTCTCCTCCTCCTCTTTCTGTTTCTGCTGCAGGAACTCCTTGCGCTGGAGCTTGGTTTTGGTCTTGGCCTTCAACTTCTTGTAATTATTCACAGCGCCCAACGCATTGAGCAGAGCGGATATCTGTGGGACAAAGAACATCACAGGTCAGCAAATGGAGAGTCGCTCAATGATAGTTGAGTGTATTTTCCATCCCCACCAAGGTACATTTTTTTGCGCACTGTTTTATTACTTGTTAAGCTCACTGCATTCTAACAAACATTTGCAAAGAATGCAACAGGATATCTGAGTGTCATGGAGCCAATTTAAAAAAAAAACCAGATTGTCTGTGATGTCTTCAAACTGATGATAGCTACCTTTCTCTCGTGGGGCTCCCGAATCACAGCTGGTCGCATGCGGTCTCTGGTCAACTTCTCCTTCTTCTCCAAGAATTTTGGTTTGCTCTTGAATGGTAGGGCTTTTTGCAGAGCTTTGGGTATGTGAAGTGGGTTAAAGTGTCTTACTTGTCGTACTATAGGCTGCAAGAGGTACACAAAAAAAAAAATTAGAACCAATTTTGTATGTAGCTGGTTTAGTTTGATTGGTTCTTCAAAACCGTTACTGTCATATATTGCTATTAGGAGCCAATCATGAATTTTGAATAAGGCAAAGTAGAGGTACATCCATAGAGCTTTAAACAATGATGGCTGAACTAAATTAACTATCTACCTACCCACATCCTGCCTCTAAGCCTTTTGATTACATAAAAAATATGTTGAATTGTTGGATTCTGACTTATCTATGGGGTTATTTTCCAATTTCTGCTTAGCCCCTCTAATGCATTTTAATACTCAATAGAGAATATTTGTAACTAGCTATTTTTGCAATCCCAGCAATATAACAATTCGCCCTTACTTTTCTGGTTACTGGTAGTTTGGTAGCACAGATTCCCTGTGTATTGCTTTCTCATAATATTGCACCACTGGCTATATTTTATGGTACTTCTTGAGAGAGTGATGTAAGGTGAGCTCTGCTGTTAGACTACTAATGAACATACATGTATGCACCCATCTACCCCTAGTTACTGCTCCTATGTTAACACATGATGCGTCTACATGGACCTTCTTTCCCAGTCCTGATACCTTGTACAGAGAATCCTTCTGTGGCTTGTGACGAATGCCAAGTTCATGTTTCAACTGCCCGAGTGTCTTCATGCCAGTCCAGCTCTCCTTCTCTCCAACAGCCTTTAGAAGGGAAGTGACTGGGTTATAGAACATGGGCACAGTAACTGGGAACCAGGTGCGCAGGAAAACGATGTCTAATAAGGCAGACAAAGGGGGAAATGTTAGAACACTGGAAAGATTAAACACAAGCTGACCTTGTGTGGACACACCTAAAACTTTGGAATTTAACGTGTCAGACCAAGATGGAATTTTTGGGTCTCCCAACTTTTCAGTATGAGGGCCACAGTGTATATTTTACACATTTCTGTGAGCCAAAGAAAAAAAAAATCTTATAAATGAATGAATACGTTTTATTTGGGTCTTTTTCAGGTAACAACGGCATATAATTCAGAACAGAAGTTTTGCATTACAATTTGAAGAAATGTTAATATTTAAATTGTAACAAGCCCAATAAATTATTACAATGAACTAAAGCGCAAAGGAAACGTAGTTTGGAGAACCCTGGTCTAATATCGCAGTGCTCTTGTCTTGTGCAACCTTATTACTCACCACTCATCAACAGCTTGTCCTCGAATGTTGCTCGGAAAGCCCCTTCTGGGGTCCTCAACGCCTTCTTGATCTGGCCCCGGATCCCACTCACTGTTCTAACCGAAGCTCCTTCAAACTTAGCCACTTCCAAGGTGGAGCTGAACATTCCCTACAAGGAGGACAAAATGGCAGGAAGTCAAGCCAAGCATCAGCAGACTAATGGGGAGGTTTATTCCACAGCAGCAGACATATAAACTCATGGTCAGCAAAGTCATGTAGCCAAATAATTTAGTAGGAAAGTTGTGTAAAGTTCTGTTAAATATCCTTTAATAACTGAATTAGTGACGTGAAGTACCTTAATAAATGAGGTATTCTTGTAGATTTTGCAGGGATATCCAATCAGCTTCAACTTTTTCACCACAGTGACAGATTTATCCAGATCAAGTACAACCCCTGTAGCAGCAATCCGAAAATCAGCCTATAGGAGGCAAAACACAGGTGATTAGAAGACTGCGAGACAAAGCATTATACATTTATTCAAATCTATGCACCCTTTACAGATGGTTTCATTGTTTTCACCTTATGGCCTGATATGCCAATGACGTATTTAAAACAAACTTTCCTTAAATACTTTTCCTTAAATAAACTTTTTTAATGAGGCAGAAATGGGGAAAGCGCTTGACGAAGGAGAAGAGGATAATATTGCTGAGAATGCGACACAGCAATGTAAGTACATGTAATAAGTGGACATTTAATACAATAAAATATGCAAAACAACCATAGGAAAAAAGACAATAGTAAAATAATACAATAACTAAAACTGAACCAATAAACAAAATCGATGTATCAGTTCAGTTTTAGTTTTTGTATTATGGTCTTTTTTCCTATGGTTGTTTTGCATATTTTATTGTATTAAATAGCCCACTTATTACATGTACTTACCTTGCTGTGTCACATTCTTAGCAATATTACCCCCTTCCCTTTCTTCAAGCGCTTTCCCCATTTCTACCACATTCCTATTTATTGGGGTAACGGGAATAGTTGTCTCTTTGGTGATTACAGCTGCTTATTTTCGTCTTTTCCTTCACCCTTTCCTTTCCTTTATTATTCGCATGTCTTCCCTGTACTTATTAAACTTTTTTAAACCCTTGCTTCCTCAGAGGAATGAAGGGAGCCCCACCCCTTTTGTGTGGTACTGTGTGAAGTTGCAGCCATCTTGTCACCCAGAAGATGGTGTCTGCATAATAGGCGTTATACATTTACCTACAGATCTATTTTAAGAAAGAAAGAGACATTAATAAAGATGACTTTGCTAAACTGCACACATCACTAAAACCCAAGTTACACCTTATTAACTCACTTTAGTGGTGCTAACAGACTGAACAGCCAAGAAGCCAGTTCCTTGAGGGGTGATTGGACCTGTGGAGAAACAGACAATGTAACAGACGCAAAGCAATGAATGAAATACAGGTCAAAGAGAATTCCAAGGTAAAGTTCTAATGGAGCAATCACCGTGGAAACCAAGGGAATGTAGATCCTGATTGCTGCACTTCAAGAATTCTGCATCAGAATAACATCTTAGACACAACTCCTGCTAAAGTGCAGACACATTTTATTTTTCTGGGCTGTTACAGTAAAAACATCAAACGGCAAGAAAATTCATTGGGAAAGAACAAAATTAGCAATTTAGGCTGAAAATAGACCTGAGTGCATTGTATATTGAACAGTTTTCACACATCTCTATTCAAGTGATTTCACATTTGACTTCAATAATTCAAATAAAAAAACCTTCCTGATTCCATAACATCAGTCTGATTTCTCCCTGGATCAACAAACAGCAAGATATGAGTGACTCACCCCATACGGTGGCCCCACAGTGCATGTGCTCAGGGGTGTATTTGAGAAGCCTGTGTCGACCATTGTGATCTTCAATGTGATAAAGTGGGACACTCTGGAAACGCCTCCAGCCCAAAGAGAAGATCAGGGGGTCTTTTGTCTTCAGTATTCTCTTGTGCCAGCGGTGCTTTTTCAAACGCATCTAGGGTTACGTAACATGGATTGTTATTAGCGAGCAGAAAAATGTAGCCGTGGTTCGTGTAAATAAGAAAAGTCAGTTAATGAGAAGGAAAAAAAATAATAATACAAAGAATCAGCATAAAAAAAATAACACGGATAAAAATATTTTATAAGAAGGCATCTCTACTAGCCTGGGCCTGAGCCAGCTCCTGGGCCAGATACACAACATTTAGCTGCCACAAAATACATTTTAGGAGTTAGGTCAATGTAATATTGTTCTTAATGAAGATATACCTCTCAGGTTTTTTTAATTATGCACATGCTCAACAACCTCCAATATATTTTACCCTTTTAAGGGGACACAATGCTGCAAACTATCTTTTGTTGAATTAGGACATTACGTTTCTTTAGGTCTTCTGTTCCTAACACAAATTTTGGTCTTTTCTAATGACATTTTGGTCTTTTCTAATGACATCTAAGTACAGTGTTTTGAAAGGCAGCACACATAGAGATAGTGGTCCCAACCAATGTTATATTATACGTAAAAACCAACCAAAGTGTTTAATATGTGGGTTTTATAATGCATGTTTACCATCCCCCATACCTATTACCATCCCCTTCCCCACCCCTCTTATGTATCTTATATTCCTTGGATTGTGTGTATTTTTCTTATTGCTTATTGTTCTTTTATGTCCAGATGTTTACACTATTTTGCAGTAACGCCTGAAGAAGCCTTTTCAAGGCCGAAACGCGTCGGGCTCTTTCTGAAGTATTATTATCCTACAATCTTTCCAAGTATCATCTGTGTCCATATCCAAAAATTACCCGAGATTTGTGCTAAATGAATATATGCTGTTCGTTGGGGCTTTTCTGTTTATATCACCCGAGCTGCCCCTGCTCTCTGGAACTCCCTTCCGCAGTGCATCCAACTTTCTCCCTCCTTTTCAAACTTTAAAAAGTCCCTAAAAACTCATCTTTAAAGAAGCTTACTACCCAACCAACTAGAATACCTGTCACTTTACCTCTAGCTGATCCCACCTATCTGGAACATGCACAATTAATCTTTGGCCTATTCCTACCTACTGCCAACTATCTACATTACTGTACTACAACTACATTCCCTCTGACCTCTTCACTCCCTTATGTGTCTCATGTACCCCATTCCCTCTAGATTGTAAGCTTGCGAGCAGGGCTCTCTACCTCATGTATCAGTCTGTTCTAGTTTGTCTAACTTAGTATGTAGTTCCCTTCTATGCCCTGTACCTTGCTCTACGTAAATTGTTGGTGCTATATAAATAAATGTTAATGTAATAATTGATGTATTAAATATATGTCTTTCATACACATCTGTTATTTTTCTTTTATTCACCAGCGCACGCTTCAATACACTTCCAGTTCTATTGGCTCTCTTCCAGGTTCTTAAGGGAACGACCCATTGAAGTCAGAGCAACTTTGTCTCTTGTCCTGTAACCCCCTGTTACTTTTTACCCCCATCCCCTAATTTACCTGCAGACAGTATCTAAACTAAACCCTAGAGTAGTCTTGATTATGCCAAAATAATTTATTTCGGTTAATGAGTCTGCCAGCGCACTTGTCCGACTCATTGACATGCAGATCAACAAACTTAGCTGAATAAAATAGATAAAAATGTTAACACAACTTATAAATGGGCGATACATATTACTTTTTGTAAGATTCTGTACATTTACTATAGTAAGGCCAGTAAGAACCAGGTTGCAACATTTAAAATAACTGTACCACCTGAACATTGTTTTACTGTGAATGTAGAGCATAAAAAAACTATTGCAAATGGTCTATACATTGTATTAGCAAAACTGCAAGCAAATGCCTAAATTAAGGAGTTAACTAGGAGTTAAATGTCTTTTAAATGAGTCTGTGGAGTCTCCTGCTTATGACATCACCTGTGGCACGGTATACAAATGAACTGCTTTTTCAAATGTGTAATTTGAATGCTGTGACACAGGTGATGTCATAAGCAGGAGACAAGTTTTGCTAATACAATGTATAGATCATTTACAACACTTGTTATGCTCTCAGTGCACAGTCCCAACAATGTTCAGGTGATACAGTCCCTTTAACAGTGCCCAGAAAGCACATGGTCTCTTTAAAAAAAATGGCCTCTGCTAGAAAACAGAATGTGAGGATGTTTAGTAAGTACATTACAGAAGCTATTGTCAAAATGTGTCTTCAATGCAGTAAGCCTACTGATACCTTTGTTTATTCACCTGTTAGTAGATATCTAGAGCATAAGGTCCTTTATTCCCACAAAAAGAAAGTTCCATGAAGTGCCTTACCTGAATGTAGCCAACATTACCCTCGCTGTTGCCTAGCCCACCGAGGATCATTGGGTAGTGGGGGTCAAAGTTTACCACAAACTCGCAGGGGACGCTTTCAATCTCAATACGGAGGTACATGCCGGGACGGAAACCCTCGTATTGTACACGGATTTCATCTTCCTGGTCTTCAAATTCTGCACGGTTCATCTATGATGAGAAGATCATAATGAGAATACAGACAGACTGAACAATATCAGCTGCAGAAAAACAAAAAAGATACACAAGGATCTGTCGTCAGTATACCCTTGCTCAAAAACTAATAGTCAGCGAGTTACCAAGAAAAATGGGTGAGGCATAACATTGTTTGCTTAGCGAATATAGAGAATAAAAACGATTTAGACAATATGTTAGCAGTGTTGTAGGAAAATGTGATAAATAGGAGACATTTGTTTGCAGTTACGCAAGGGCAAAAAATACAAAGTTATTTTGCTCTACATTCCCAAGCAACGTCATTTAGGTGACAGACTGCTTTAATTGTATTAGTGTTAGTTATATTCCTTTTTTTAAGCCCAAAACACTTTTCTGATTACATAGGTCATTCACCTATGGAAGTAGAAAAAGTGCAATGGAGGGCTACTAAATTAATAAAGGGAATTGGAGGATCTTGGTTATGAAGAGAGCTTTCTTTGAGGGGATATGATAACATTATATACATTTGACAGGGCCAATATAAAGCACTCACCAGTGACCTGTTCATTAACAGAAATGTACAAAGATCAAAACGTCATCCCCTGAGACTAGAAGAGCAAAGATTTTATATACCGCAAAGGAAGGGATAATAAAGATATAGAACTCATTGTCATGAGGGGTGGTGCTACCAAATACAATAGATAAAAAAAGATCAAAAAGGGCCTGGTCAACATACAAAATAGCTTCCTAGGGTTTTTTTTTTTGCCTTCTTTTGGATCAAGAGCAGGAATGATGGGTTGAACTTGCTTTGTAAGACTGCCCTTCATGTGAGTATTTACCTAGTGCCATGGGTATGTGTGGTGTAATTTTATCCCCTTCTTGACCAGACTTTGAACATTTTTGGTCGTGATGACTGTTTTAACACTTGTTTAGTTGTAATTTTTTTCTCTCAAATTTTTTTTGCAAGTCATAAGGCAATAAGTAGTGCATTGCTTTTTCCTAACCATTTTATTTCCAGGATTACTTTTAGTGACACGGTAGTCCTAACCCTAAGACATTCTTAAAAAAAAAATGACATGACATTTCTGGCACATCCTATGTCATTAATGGGTTAAAGAGGTTCTTAGGATAGGGATAGGTAACTGGTCCTGACCTCTGCCTGCTTCTGCATCTCTCCTTTGAGGTCATCAAAGTACGTTGCGTCAGCATCTCCATCATCATACTGTGTGTCAAATCGCTCCTTCAGCTTCCGCTTCTTCTCCAGGCGTTTCTTCTTTTTATCGTCCTCTGTGGGAGCTTCTTGGCCTTTAGCTTCGCCTTCCTCATCTTCACTATCATTCTATACATTTAATAAATAAATAAAACATTGATCTCATGGTATAGGGGCCCCAAATTAGCAGGTGCAAGAGAATTTACCATTTAAAAATAATACTGTATTATTAGGTAAAGAATGCCACCTACATTCATAATATGGTATCAGTGGTATTTCAGTGCTTGTCAGTGGTGTATTAGGTTTTATACTGCCCTAGACATGATTCATCTCATGTACCCCCCCTCCCTTTCCTCTCCAGGTTGCGCCCCTTCCTAGCATAACCTTTCCACCGTACCATAATGCCCCTTCATACCTGTCCATATTGCCAGGTTACCCTCACAAACGCCTGTGTAGTTGGACCTGGGTCTAGTTGGCGATTCCTCTCCTGCTGTTGGCTGTGTGCCCTGTGATTGATGTGTGCACACACCAATGACAGCCACAGAAATCGTTGCGGGTGGCAATTCTCTAGTTTTTGCTTTGCAGTGACTAGGGGTGAATAACTTCTGAATGGTGCACAATGGTGTATTAGGTTTTGAGCTGCACTAGACCTGACTAATCTCAAGTACCCCCTATCCTCATGTAACACCCTTTCCTCTCATAACCTTTCCACTACACCAGATGGCCCCTTCATACCTGTCCATTTAGTTTTCATTAAAAGAAAAGATTAGGGTTTAGTCTTTAGCTTTAAGAGCCTTTATCTGGATGTCGTGTTCTGCTAGTAAAAGATGATTCTGTAGAATGTAGAATAAATATATAAAAAATATTACACCATATATATTGCGCCTCTGCATGCCTATACATGGGTGGCGCCAATGCTCAGCATGCAGGAGAAACCGTGAAGTGCAGGACCAGCGCACATAGCGCCAACCAGGAACTAGCTTCATAAATTGGCACACACAGCTAGCAGCAGTATGAGCGCCTTTGCCTTGTGCACTTATAAATTGACCCCTAGTTTGTCAGAAGAATTGCTCCTACTGTTGTATACAGATATAAGACTGGTGAATGCTACAAGCTGTCACAGTGTAAGGGAAACTTTCAGACTGGGAATGTTAGCGCATCTCTGGGTTGCTGTTAATACCTCTTCATCCTCAGATTCAGGTTTGCCTTTTTGCACCTTCCCTGTCTCCAAGTCTTCAAAATCTCCGTACACCTCCTCTGTAAAAATAGGGAACAAAAGCTAGATTACAGTCCTCTGTTAGTTGGAACACAAATAATAATAGACCACACAAAGTATCCATTGCAGCTTGCAATCACACAGAGCAATGATCAGCCCCATATCCTGCTCTATGGCTACATTTACCATCTTGTTAGAGGTGATCAGATTCACCCTTCACAAAAGGAGAAACTCGTACACGACAGCTCAATAACAGCGGTGATCACAAAGACAATTCCCTTACGTCTGTAAATATTCATATTCACCTGCAGTCTCCAAATGCACCCAACTATTCACCTACTTAGTAACTTCTGGTGTGACTCAGTCCCCCCCCCCCCCCCCCCCGCATTCCATTATCACAATCTACTGTTATTTTTACCTCTCCCCTTTTTCTTTCTGCCTTACACTCTCCTTGTGTGTCTTATGTTCCCCACTTCCGCTAGAATGTAAGCTTGCGAGCAGGGCCCTCTACCTCATATTTCAATCTGAAAATGTGTTGTCTAATTGTATTTGTAACTCCCTTCTCATGCTCTGTACCAAGCGCTGCGTACATCTGTTGGCGCTATATAAATACATGGTAACGTAATGTAATATATCTGCCCTCTGCTGGCGAGAAGCAGTAACTTCCAGTTATGTGATCCTCTGATTCCGTAGGCGTCATGTTGGCAAGTCCTGGAGATTGCTCAGATCAGGCTTACAAAATAAACATTTTATTTCAACAACAGAAACAAAGACTCACCATCTTCCTGCAGCAATTTCTCGGCATCCTTATCTGCTTCCCATTTCCCGGTGACAAAGCAATCGCGGATGCAGTTCATGAGCTAAAATGCAGAGCACAAGAAAACAGAATAACTCATTGTCCTATTGCTGCCAACCCTTCCCAAAGCCCTTAACCTCAACAGCCAATCACAATACAATACCCACAGACAATGAATGAACATGGGCCCTTTAAAGGGAAAGTAATGGCTTCTGTGTCATTGCCAAGATCACAACCAGCCTCTTACAGATGTGTGCAGCATTATATGTGGAAATGTGGCCGAGGTCTCTCACCGCCATGATTATTTCCCATAGAGATGGTGCAGTGAGAATATGCATGCAGTGCGTACACATAGACAGCTCCAAATGCATTCTCTCTGGCTGCCACATACAGCACCAAGTCATTGAAGCCCATGGCAAGAAAGCAAAATCCTGATATTCATAAGCTGGGGGTCAATGTCACAGAATAAGGAGTCAAGGACTCTCTGCCATGTGTAATTGATTCATGCACTGTGCAAAAAAAACAATTAAATAACGATAACTGCTCTTTTAATGTGAATGGATGTTTATGGTGCAGACACCATCTCTAATCAGTGCTCTGCGTGTTACAAACTATTGGCTGAATAGTATCGCAAGTCATTGTATAATATTTGAGGTTACCCTGGGCTTGAACACATTTCTTATCACATAGCACAGTGGGAGGAATATTAAATGATAAATCCCAAAGCATGGAGAAAACTCATGAAATGACATAGTAAAAGTACAGAGCAGGGTGCATTTAGGGTAAACAATGACCAGCGACCATTAGTTCGACACAAATTATGATGGCTCTAAAAAAGATTTAATTCTAATCTCTAGGTGCACAAAGATAGGTTGGAAATGCATGCTGTGAGATGAACGAGCCAACTTCTTCTCTCTCCTCCTCCCACCTGTTATCTGATAACTAAACTGTTCTTATTGGTAATAAACCACAGAAAGAAATCTTCATTATGGATTAAAACTCATAAGTAATTTCCAATGTGCTGTATTTTACCAGTGATTGTACTGTAAAACATAGAATTTGTCAGCAGATAAGAACCATTCGGTCCATCTAGTCTGCCCAATTTTCTAAATACTTTTATTAGTCCCCAGTTCCCTATCTTATATCTAGGATAGCCTTGTGCCTATCCCACGCATGCTTAAAACCCTTAACTGTGTTTAAATCTACCACTTCCACTGGAAGGCTATTCCATACATCCACTACCCTCTCAGTAAGTAATACTTCCTGATATTACTTTTACATCTTTGCCCCTCTAGTTTAAGACTACGTCCTCTAGTTGTGGTAGTTTTTCTTTTAAATATATGTGCTGCATAAACAACTGCCTCTCCAGATCAAAATGCAAGTAACTGAAGTGGATATCTAGGTTGCGGGTAAAGTTAATCCTGTTGCCCTAAGGTTTCAGGGTCTAGTACCTCTTCTGTGTCCCAGTCCTGGGTGCGTTCAGGTTGAAACTTGGAGCAGTCACGTGCATTGGCTGCTCTCCTAGATTCTTTGTCTGGACGGCTGACATGAAACAAACCACCCAGTTCATCCGCATCTTCCTTTAATTCCTCCTCTTCAGCCACTGTGAGTACAACAAACACTGTTACAGCAAACTCAAGCCATCAGGGTCATACAGCGTCATTAAATAGACTGAAACATGGAAGATGGTCTTGGTGGGGAAATAAGATAGAGGAAAGACTACGGAGACAGCAAAGCATATAAATTCAAATATGTAGAAAAAACAAATTAATGACCTGAATGCTGTTATTTCAAATTACTATTTTTTTTTTTGTCATTTCCAAAGACTAGTGAACCATCATCCTTAACACATACCCTGCCAGAGTCCACTGGTTATTCAGATGTAATTATTACTTACCTATACCATACACCAGCTTGCGGAGATTAGGAGCAGATTGCTGTCTGAGAAAAACCTCTGCTGCCTTCTTTTTCAGGTCTTCCTTCCACTTCATGGCACCTGGAACAGAATTATTTAAAATTAGCTCTTGGTCTTAATCTCTATAAGATGCAGTACTTTTGTATGGCAGATAACGTACCAACAGTATCAGCAGAG
This sequence comes from Pelodytes ibericus, assembly GCA_036172795.1. Taxonomy (NCBI): domain Eukaryota; kingdom Metazoa; phylum Chordata; class Amphibia; order Anura; family Pelodytidae; genus Pelodytes; species Pelodytes ibericus. Next base: position 54,838,955 of record CM069867.1, read on the forward strand.
ATGTCACCTCCTTCATTAAACTCCTCATCTTCATCCTTCAACAAATCTTCTTCATCACCATCTTCTTCGTCACTTGTCTCTCCAAATTCCTGATTTTCCACCTGCTCTTCTTCAGAGGCCTCTCCATCTGTGTCCATTTCCTCTACAACTTCAGAACCAGATGACGCTGCATCTTCTCCTGTACAATTCCCACTGTCCAATGCTTGTGCCGATTTCCTCCCCACTGGCCCTTTGGTGCCACTCTTCCTTTTCCCAGTAACCAAGGAGTTTAGATGATTTTTTTCAACAGTCTTCTCAGTATCCGACTCCTCTTCCTCACTTTCACCCTCCTCCTCACTTTCAGCCTCCTCCTCTTCCTCCCTTTCAGCCTCCTCCCCTTCCTCACTTTCAGCCTCCTCCCCTTCCTCACTTTCAGCCTCCTCCCCTTCCTCACTTTCACCCCCCATAACTCGTTCTTCATCTTTTTCAAGATCATCATCACTATCTGCAAAGACAGGCATTTCCAGAGCGGGCTTTAGATTATCCTTCTCTATTTTTGGTCTTTTACTAGCACTTGCTGCATGGAGCTGCTCTTTAGGTTCATCTTCCTCTTCGCATTCCTCTAGTTCCTCTTCGGAGCTTTCAGAATCCTCGTTATTATCATCGTCATCTTCAAGGTTCTCCTCTTCTGAATCTTCCTCCCCTTCAGATTCCCCGTCTTCATTCTGGCCATCTTTGAAGATGGCTTTTCGCCTCAGTCGGCCTGTTTTAACATCCACCACTTTTTCTTCAGTTGGCATCACAAACCTGATGGCGTTGAGAAGGCGGGACAAAGAAACATAATGCAGTACCCAACTAAACAAGAGCTTCAATCAAAAGAAACCACAGTGTAAACACAGAATTCTGCGACACATTATCGTTACTCCAGTTTTTCTAGTTCAAGTCAAACTTTATTTTAATATAAATGATATCTCCTTGATTCATATTTATATATATTTAGTTTCATTGAGGAAGAATTTACAACACATCTTGCCGTGCTTCTGATTTAACTGCTTCCTTAAAAAAATGATACCTATATTATAGTTGACATCAAATTAATCTTAACTGTGCCAGGCAATAGGCAGGATGAATAGAGGAAATGCCCAGAGCTCCATTTAGAGGGAAATGGGGGATAGGAGGATAGGAAATAGTTTGTGTTTCTTCAAATCACTGGTCACTTTTTATGATGTGTTGATATTTTCATATACCCCCAACGTGGGCTAAATAAACACTTATAGCCATAGTAAATTGGAGCTGTGTGTTCACATGAGTAACTGCTTGTATGTTCGCTACACGTTGCATGAGGTCAACCCTTGTGTGCGGGGGATGTGGCCATGCTCTCACAAGTAGTTGGTGGATCCAAGAACAACATAAAGACTTACTGCTTCTTTTCCACATCCTCCAGGCCTAGGGGTTTGGAGTCTGTAAAAAGAGATACTTTGCTTGATGACATCTTTGAATCAATCGTGGCATTGGTGGAAATAAGGCTCTGGACCAGCTCATGTGAGGGCTTTGTGGCACGCTGCAAAGAAAAAACACAAGGGTAAAGAAAGCTCAGGTCATTATGCTACAGTCCAATCGAAAACACTGCGAAGAATGGAATGGCAGAATTACAGATCATGTTACCATGACAGAGTCACACTATGGGAAATAAATAAAATCCTACACATGGGGTTTAAACAATGGCGCTGTTTATGTCTATTACGAATTCCTTTAGTAAGGTTTTTACTCGTGTGTCTGTATCAAGTCTCTTTCTTTATTAGAAAAATATATGTTAAAACTTTGTATATAAGTGATTATAGTGTATAAACAGTTTCATTTTTTTTTTAAACTATATTTAATTATAAATGTGTGTGTGCAACCGGTACTGTCTATTCTGTGCATAGTGAGCGCTCACCCTAACACATCACATCTCGGTACTAAAATGCATAGCAGACTGGAATCTACTCTGCATATAGTGAGTATACCCATACAATAAATGGAATGCTCAGATAGCATGTACACCTCTTGTCACTTGTCTCTGTACCTGCTGTGCTTGCTGTACATGATGTGCTCCCAGGTCAATGTATACAGCATCTTTATCATACACTACACCTCCCACACCAGAGAGCGGGGCGTAAATCATTTTCTCTTTCTCGTTCAATGAGCGTTTCTTCTGCTGGTCAGGAAGTGGGCAAGGGTCCGGCAGGAAGCTCACCTCAGCCAAAGCAAAATCTCCCACTCCTACAGTTAGAGATTTCAGCATAAGCAAGGAGCATTATCGAATGATCGGATATGAAGCATCAATTAAGGTAGATATTCCCAATCGGACACAAACATTGCAGATTTGGGTGATTCATTCCAAATGTTTCTAGGAAGATTAGCTGAAGAAGTCTGCTGGTTTTTAACAAAGGACATTCAAAAGAGATGTGAAGTCTCAGAAAAAATGAAAATAGATTAAAAAAAAGTAACTTTTAATCATATCGGTTAAGA